>OY992890.1:8298725-8348725 GCA_963921405.1 Cepaea hortensis
CTACTGAATTGATCACATGTAACCTGATTTGATGGTAATGATTGCGATGATTTGTGTTTGCTTGTCATATATCTTTAATGTTGGTTTTATCTATTATTAAGTTCTTAAAATAGTTTTTCTTTTGAGCATAGCCTACGATGGGTAGCGTTGTGATATTCTGTTGTGATAATTTGGTGTGTCCAGTGTGTGCCGCGTGGTTACACACCCGATTCACACGCGTGATCCGGGACTGTTTCCGGATCCGGTCAGGGATATGCACTACTGACGAGCTCAAATGAGGGCGAAACTCGAGTATAGTGCTTCCATATTGACATGGATAGGCCTTAGGTTCATACCAGAATGTGATCGGCGTTGCCAGTAGTGGGTTGTGCTCAATATTTTAATTTTCTTTTCCTTTCGAATAACACATTGAACCGTGTTTCTCAGACTACGGTACATAGTTAGATCTCTATTTTTATGTGCCCTGTCCCGGTCTCTCATAAGTTCAACTACCTCCTGTGTGATCCACGGGGGCTTATTGTGATGTTTAACACGAACTTCCTTAAATGAAACATGTTTATCAAATACACTTAGAAAGGTCTTCAGCCAGTGGTCCAGAGCATCGTCTGGGTCGGGAAGCTGATAAACATAGTCCAGAGATGAGATGAGCAAGTCTTGTAAAACGACGCATCGATTGAATGTTTGTAATTTCTATATTTTATATTTATATGTTTGTGTTTTGGAGTTTTGGTACCTTTTTTGACCACTTGCAACACACTGGGTAGTTATCGCTCATTGCATTAATAGGTACAGTACATTCTGTGATGTTGTCCGCACACGTAGTATAAATATGATCTATAAGTGTTGCGGATTTTGTTATTCTAGTGGCTTGTTTGGCTAACAGTTGGAAGTTATATGACTCTATTATGTTTTCCCATGTTTTGTTTGATTTGTTAGTGTCTATGTTGAAGTCACCTAGCAGTATTATTTCTCTCGCATTACTAAAGACTACATCCATCATAGTGGTGAATGTTTCATACCAGATATTTCCCGCACTGGGATTTCGATAAAGATAGCCAACTACTAGGGGTATGCGATTTTGAAGTTTAATCTTAAGCCATGCACACTCAATCTCGCAGGTTTCAAAATCTAGCCTGCGGTGGGCGTTAAGCGAGTTAGAAATATAAACTGCAATACCCGTCTCTTGTTTCTGATAGGGATCTCTTCTAATGGTTTTAAAACCTCTGATAGCGATGTCATCATCTGAAATGTTACCATTTAATCGACTTTCGCTAACGACGAACATGTGAAAATTTTGATTAAGTATAAGTGATAGTTCTGGCAGCTTCCCTAGTAGATGGCATATGTTTAAATGCCCAATTCTGAGCCCATTATTACTGAGTCAGTGATCGTACTTATTAGACATTTCGATAATGCGTAATCATAAGTTTAAAAACAAAAAAAAAAAAGTGAAAAAAGCACACACACACACACAAAGTGAATACAACGTACGTCCCTTATTACAATACACACTCTAAAGTACAGAGAAACATTAATATCCCTGTCAATATATAAAAATACGTACACCGATCAGTAAGGCAAAGCAGTGAAGATCCCCTTACTCACAGTAAAAACAGAATTAAAAGTATTATAAAAGATATACAGCTAAAGTATTAAAAGGTATACGGCTAAGTACTATCAAATTAATATAAAGTCACAACAAGCCAATGTTTTTAGTTACATATGACCTAATACGTTACTAGATCAATTAGTACCCAAATATGCAGATAATCGTTCCAGGAGAGGCTTTTTCCGTGTACCGAGATCCGGCGTAGCTGTGTGCTATGTTACTAGTAAATACCAGGTTGTGTTGGTTGTTGGTATAGCGACATTATAAGTGCTTGGCGAAGTGTAGCTGGGCTATAACGTGTGAGGTGCAACCATTCTGGGTTACAATAGAATGGGTACTGTTGATGTCTCATGGGTATGTAATGACTACCAACTACAGCCTCTGGTTGGTGGCTAACAGGAAGTTGTAGTGGCAAGTTGTTGTTGCTGAGAGTTGGTTCCTTTCTGGGGAGAATAGGATAAATATTTTCATAATAATTACCCTCCTGTGTGAAAGACGACGTATTGTACGGACTTGGTGCGGTGTCCATTCTGGCTTGGATTTCAGGTGCAGTGTTTATGAGTGGTCTGCGCACTTCTGGCCTATTAGTACTTGATGTGACGGGTGTATGTCGCCTGGCTTGAGTTTCAGGTGGAGTGGCTAAGAGTGTCCGACGCGATCCTGTATTGGATGTATGTTGCGTCCGTTCTGGATATGTAATATTTTTGGCGAGCAAGCTGGTGCCCTATGTAGACAAATGTAATTGATCCTTATAAAGACTCTTTTTTGGCGCACCAGCCTGTGAAGTGAATGATGGTGTGTTGTTGGTGAACTGTATCTTGTTTTGAGAATAGCACTTCTGAAAATGTTGTTATTTATGTCAGCTAGACGGCGCTGGAGTCCATAACTCGGTGATATGATAGAAGAGGAGAAAATGGGTGAGTTAGGAAAAGTGTGGCGCAATCCGTTCAAGAGTTCCAGCAGTTGAGACCCTGTGATTTGTTGGTTGTTCATGGTGTCATTAATACCAACATGTATGCTTGCCTTTTTAACATTATGATGTACAGCCAACCTGCTAATCTTGTCTGTTAGCCGGTCAACTCCAGCCCCAGGCAATGGGATTATGGGAACAATGTCTTTGTCTGAAGTGGTCATCCGGTCGCTGTATAAGCCTTTCATTAAAGAATCGACTAGTATAATGTGTGTACAGTCAGGTCGTGCTGTCTGTACATGTGCGTTGTCAGCACGCCTCGCCCGTTGTTTCATCCATTTCCGATTATCAGCAGTCTTTATGTCTCCATGTGGTTCTCCCGATGTATCTTGTAGGCATGTGTTGCCCGTTGGCGGCATGTTAAAGCACTGTACGTTTTCTGGTAATGTTTCTTGAAGCACTTCGAATCTATTGCTTATTTTGACGTCAATGGAGTAGACTGCTTGTTGTTTATCTTCCTCTGCGCATTGAGGCGTTTGTTGTTGTTTATCTTCCTCTGGGCGTTGAGGTGTTTTCATAGTAGTTATTTGTTCTGGGTGGGGCTGAGCGTCCCCAAGATTTCCCAGGGATGAAGCAGTTGTTTGGAAATTACATGCTTCTTCGGTTTGGTCGGTAGAGGACACATTCTGTAGGGTTTGAACTGTTTTTCTCAGCAGCAAATTTTCGTCTCGCAGGAGCGCGACTTCTGCCTTGAGAGCATTGTAATCACTGCTTATCTTGCTGTTTGCTTCGATGTTAGTTGAAACAGTAACAATGAGAGCCTTTAGTGATTGTTCTAGTTCCTCAATGCGCTGTTTACAGTCGCACGAATATCCATTGATAGTTAAGATACTATTGTTATGTGAGGCAGGTACTTCTTCAACAATGTCCACGTTGGCTTCTGTGTTGTTTTGGATGCGCTCCATTGGGTATTCATTGGCCAAGAGCACTGGTGGGTTGGCAGGCCTCATGTTGATGTTGTCATGTCATGTACACTCATCGTATGAGTTAATTGACCAACATTGTTAGCTGGTGTGCTGTCGACATCTGTAGTTGTGGGCTGCGTAGATTCGGTGAATGTCTGCATCGAGTTTTCAAGTTCAACAAAATCTACTTTTAGCCAGGAATTAATGTTTTCAATACTGCCTTGTGTCATAAGTTTATTTTTACTGTGGTACAGGTGTATCGTAATCACTGGCGTCGTAATCAGATCCTCAACGTGGGCCCCGCGCTTATCTTGCCTATGTTCAGTTAGTTCAAGCCTGTAGTAGTTGAGTAGGCAGGTTCGGAAAGCCTCATAATGCAGTGTGTTGTTGAAGGAAACAGTAACACACTGTCCTGATTTGGGGTGTTTGACGACTAGGCCGGTGGGATTCATACATTTGGATAGCTTGTTTTTCACGGCCCTCTCCTTGTTTAGTGTGTAGGTTTTATTGACAGCCGATCGTAAACCGGAACGAGTCCTTTCACCATTCACTTCCAGTACAGAGCCCTCTCCTTCCCCTGACATTATTGCATAATCTTACGAATAACTAAACTTGAAGAATGCAGCAATCGCATTGTTATCTAGCCACGCCACGGGCAATTTGAAGTCCCGTGTAGTGGTTGGTGAACTGTATCTTATTTCAACGGATCAACTTGAGAGACCTCTGACGCGCCTCGTGCACTTGATTGGTTAAAATTTAATAGTGTTCAACTATCACTCGAAATGAATCTATATATATAAATCAAAGTGTATGTATGTAAATATGTATGTATGTAAATATGTATATCCTTTATTTTTTCGCTAACGGCCCATCCGATTGAGATGAAATTTTCTACACGCCTTACTTTCATTCCAGAGCTGTCAACTGTCATAGTTTTTTTTCCTTCTTCCTCCTCCTCCCTCCTCCCCCTCCCAAAATACGTACGTAAATATATGATGATGATGATGAAAGAATCCCCGAACCAAAACGCTAGGGAAAGGGAAGAAAATGACGTGACTACACATTAGCTAAGGGACTTAACTCTAGAAAAAGTTATTTCAAGGGGCATAACTTTTAATAACATTGTTGTATAATTTATAGTCATATTGTTGTATCGTTTTCAATGATTTATAAACTCTTTGTCTATAGTTATGTACCGGCATATGAGTTATAATAAATAATGATACAATCTTTTAGACATTTTCAAAGTTTACATAAAAATAATGCATAATGCATAACATTGTAACTCATCTTTCTATACTTAAGAAGTTATCTAAAAGATGTTGAACAATATCATCGCATCTTTAGTGTTTTCCGCCATCATATCGACACGATTCGCTTGACAGCACTTCTCAGCGCTATCAAGCCAAGACGCCTTACACATTTCAAGCAGTCTGATACGGGGGGAAAATGACACGTCGTAATAGCACAAAGAAACAAGCAGCTTCCAAGATGCATAGTGAGAAAACCGACCAGACTATCAAGAAGACGAACCTGCCTTTGGAGAGTCTGCATGCAAGCTGTAATAAAGTATCTGAACCTACAGTCAATGAAACTACCAATAAGAAGAGCGACGACTACCCACAGACGAACACAAAAACTTGTGAGAGGAAGGAGGACCAAGACACCAGAATCAGAAACACTGATTCAAACACAGTCAGATGGGTGGTCAAGCGGCTAAAAATGGAGCTTACTGATCAACAAATACAGAAGCAGCTGCAGGAAGAAAATCTTCACGTCAACGTTTTGAAGGCAGAGCGGATTCTTACCTACTCAGAATTAAATGAGATGCTCCACACCAGGGACTGGGCGAACCCGGGCCGGGTCAGGCAGACAGACAGACAGACAGACAGACAGACAGATAGACAGACAGACAGACAGACAGACAGACAGACAGACAGACAGACAGACAGATAGATAGATAGACAGACAGACAGACAGACAGACAGACAGATAGATAGATAGATAGATAGATAGATAGATAGACAGACAGACAGACAGACAGATAGATAGATAGATAGATAGATAGATAGATAGATAGATATATAGATAGATAGATAGATAGATAGACAGACAGACAGACAGATAGATAGATAGATAGACAGACAGACAGACAGACAGACAGACAGACAGACAGACAGACAGATAGACAGATAGATAGATAGATAGATAGATAGATAGATAGATAGATAGATAGATAGATAGATAGATAGATAGATAGATAGATAGATAGATAGACAAAAAGACAGGGAGGGAGGGAGGGATAGACGGAGGGATGGGTCTATTAGACAGACAGACAGACAGACAGAGATAGATAGATAGACAAACAGACAGACAGACAGACAGACAGGGAGGGAGGGAGGGAGGGATGGAGAGACGGAGGGAGAGACGGAGGGACGGGTAGGCAGACAGATAGACAGGGAGGGAGGGAGGGATAGACGAGGGAGAGACAGAGGGATGGGTCTATTTGACAGACAGACAGACAGTCAGACAAGCAGACAGACAGACAGACAGATAGTCGGTAACGGGAACGAGAACTTATATGACTCATCTTTTGGTGCTTAATTGAAGAAGTTATCTACCGTAAATTTATTTGTACATGTAATAATTTTTATCTGGCCTTTTATAAGGGCCAAGAAAATATGAATTAAATGAGATTCTCCCCACCTTTTCGCTGCACAATGAGATGCTCCACACCAGGGACTGGGCGAAACCGGGCAGGGTCAGGCAGACAGATAGACAAACAGATAGACAGACAGATAGACAGTCGGGAACGGGAACTTATATGACTACTTATATGAATTAAATGAGATGCTCCACACCAGGAGCTGGGCAATGCCGGGCCGGGTCAGACAGACAGACAGACAGACAGACAGACAGACAGACAGACAGACAGACAGACAGTCGGTAACGGGAACGGGAACTTATATGACTACTTATATGAATTAAATGAGATGCTCCCCACCAAGGACTGGGCGAAGCCGGGCCGGGTCAGCTAGTATTATATATAACATACATTTTTACGATAATCAACACTTGTATTAATCTAAAAACTATTTAACCACATCCACAGAATCACATCGAGCACATTGATATAAAAACCAATGATAGGTGAATTCAGCTTGCAGTAATAATAATCCCAGAAGTAAGAGATACGACAACACATCTTCACTCTCCAAACGGATATCCACAGACAGATATACAGATATATAGATAGATAGATGGATAGATTGATAGACAGATATATAGATAGAACGAACGAACGAACGAAAATCTTTATTTTCAAAGTTTAAGAATTGGGCACGCAGGCCCGTCTGACATTCTGCCCTTCTTCTCAATTTCCTCGCATACATTCTTTCATTCAACATCAGATAGATAGGAAGGTAGGTAGGTAGGAAGATAGCTAGAAAGATAGATATATAGAAAATCAAATCAAATCAAATCAAATCAACTTTATTAGGGTCACAAATTGGGCGCGCAGGCCCGTCTTACATTCGGCCCTTCCAATCACTCGTCTTTCGTTCATCAAGAGCATTATACATTTACATAGGAAGATAAAATAAACATTGTGAAATGAATGTTGTAAACATAAACAAGGCTAATTACCATGTTATGAAGCCCATCTCCCACCTATCCATACATCACCCCACCCACACAACACCCCCACCTACCCACACACACGCGCACCAAGGGACACATACACACCCCCACCTACCGACACACATGCACACCAAGGGACACATACATACCCCACCAACCGACCCATCCCCCTCCCGCACATCCCCCACCCACACACACTGCCCTCACCTGATCCCCCAACCAAAACACACTCGCCACCCACAAACATTCCCCCACCAACCCACACATCCTACGCCCATCCACATACACATACTACCCCACACATCCTCTCCCCACCCACACCTCAAACCACCCATCCCCCAGCCACATCTCCATCGACAACATATTCCCCACCCATGCACACAATCCCCCACCAACCCACACATCGCACATCCACTCACACATTCCCAAACCATACACACACATCCCCACCAACTGACATGTCCCTACCCCCACCCCCCACACACACATCTCTCTAACCACCCATACATCCCCAATCCACTAACACACACCCCACCACCCACACATACAACTTCCACCCACCCACACATGCCTTAACCTAATCCCCCACCACACAATCCCCCACCCGCACATCACATACACCTCCTATCATGCACTATTCCCAACCCACGCACCACACACACACATATCCCTCACCAACACATCCCCACTTACACACCACACACATATCCCCCACCCAGATACCACACAATATTCCCACCCACACAGATACCCTTACCCATCCACCCCACATACCCCCACTCACACAACACAAAAACAAAACAAAACACAAAAATCCCCCACCCACACACACATACCTCACCCACACAATATCCCCAACCAACACACCACACACCTCTCCCCACCCACACACGCATTCCCTACCCGTCCACCAACACACACTCACTCACGCATACATTCTCCACTACGCACCCACACCCCCCCCCCCTCCCCCAACCAAACATCTCTCGATCACAATACCCCTACCCCACACACATCCTCCACCCACTCACACATCCCACCCCGACACATACAACTCCCTCACCCACTTACACATCCCTAAGCCACTCACTCACACACCCCCACCCACACATTCCCCATCCAAAACACACACATCTCCCACCAACACTCCCCCACATACTTCCCCCAACCACCACAATCCCCTACTCACCCATACATATACCCCATTTATACGCACATTCCCCGCACCCATCACACACATCCCCCACCCCACACACTATCCTCCACCCATACCTCCACAAACATACCCTCCACCCACACATCATTCACACATCCCCCACCAACACACCGCACAAATATCTCAAACCCACACACCATACACTTCTCCCCACCCACCCTTGCATCCCCAATCCACCCAACACAATCCCCTACCCACACAACCCCGCTTCCTACACATACTTCCTCAAACCGTCCACACATCTCCACCCACATAAACACACATCCCCTGCATCCGTCCCATACACATATCCTCCACCCATACACACATCCCCCACACCCATTCCAACACCCCTACTTTCACCTCCACACATCCAACAACACATCCCACCAACACCCACAAATACCACTACCCACCAAAACCAACACACCCCAACCCATCCAAACGCATACCCCCACCCACACACCCCCCACCCACACACCCACTACCCACACATATCCCCACACTCACACATATCCTCCACATACACTCACACTTCCTCACATCTAGACACATACAAAATGTCTCACGATAGTATTGAAACTAGTATGAAGAAACTCACACTTTACTCACACATATACACTGACACTTGTCATGAGCAGTCTCATAAAAATGTTAAACATGGAGAAAAATGTGTACATAAAATGTATGTGACGTAAAAATAGTGATGCTCTCTCTCTCTCTCTCTCTCTCTCTCTCTTTCTCTCTCTCTCTCTCTCTCTCAAACACACACACACACACTCACTCACTCTCACGCTCACACATTCACTCTCCCGCTCACTCATTCACTCTCCCGCTCACTCATTCACTCTCACGCTCACTCGTTCTGTCTCTCATTCACACTCACTGACTCTCTCACTCAAACTACAGTAATGAACATTAGTTTATATTATGCATGATAAAATCAAATGGTATTTAACTGATAATATGACAGATGAGAATACACAAACATATGGATTCGCGTGTTACATAACATGCGTGTTACATGACATGCATCTGCTCAGCTCTCTCTCTCTCTCTCTCTCTCTCTCTCTCTCTCTCTCTCTCTCTCTCTCTCTCTCTCTCTCTCTCTGTATTCTTTCATATACACACACTCACACGCATGCACGCGCTCACACACATACACTAACACATCAACTCTCCCACTGTCTAACTCTCTAACACACAATCCTTCACACACACACACACACACACACACACACACTCACTCTCTCAATCACACTCTCTCACACATACACATACACATGAACGCACGCACGCCTACATTCCCTCACTCACTCTCACACATACACGTACGAATGCATGCACTGACACATTCCCCCACCATTTCTCGCTCAATCACTCTCTCCACACACACGCATGCACGTGCGCACACACGCATCCACTCTCTCCCTCTCTCTAACACCCACTTCTCTCTCTCTCTCTCTCTCTCTCTCTCTCTCTCTCTCTCTCTCTCTCTCTCTCTCTCGCTCCCACACGCACACACATATATAGTGAACAATTATAGTTAAACAATTATAATGAACAATTATACTGAACAATTATACCAATAAATGAATTATGGTGGCATATAGTCGGTATGGATTAAGTATTGAAAGAGTTTTCGGTTAAATGTGTAGGGACTCATTGGAGTTTTCAGATCTGGAGGCAGATCATTCCATAAGTGAGCACCAGAATAGGCGAAACATGTTTTGTATAGGTTCAATCTAGGCTTTGAGACATGTAACAAATTTAGGCGCTTGCTGTTCATTGCATTAGATTGAATCAGCGGCAGAAGATACTCTGGGATATTTTGAGATATAATTTTATTCACTAATTTGGCTTTGTTGAAAAGGAAGCGCTTTTGTAGTGGTAGAAGTCTTAGATGACTGTACAAATTATTACTTTCAACGTGCTTTATGCCAGAAACCAGGCGAATAGCTCGGTTTTGTAGAGAACATAGTCGTTTTAAATTAGATTTAGGGCAACCATCCCAAACTGTGGAACAGTAATCGAGATGTGATTGGATATAGCATGTATAGAATATTTTTCGTGTGCTTTCGTCCAGGAAGTGCTGAATTTTAGCAAGTTGGTAAACTTTTTGTGCTATTTTCTTGGTAAGAGCGTGAACATGAGAGCTCCAGTTCAAATGGCTGTCTATTAAAAGCCCTAGTGTTTTATGTTCAGTCACATTAACTATAGGTAACGTGCCCATGCGGAGTTCGAGCGCATATCCAGTTATGGCTAGTGTCTGTAGTTTTTGTCTGGTCGTTATTAGCATGGATTTGGTTTTGTCGATGTTAATTTGCATGCGGTTTTCATTGCTCCATCTAGTAAGATTATCAAGTTCCTTTTGTAAAGAATTCTCTAATTCACTACGGTTTTCTTGACTAGTATATATAGTACAGTCGTCTGCAAATAGATCACAAGTTGTAATGATATATAAAGGAAGATCATTAATATAAACTGCAAAAAGCAGCGGACCTAGTATTGAGCCCTGAGGCACACCAATATTAAGCTGTGTGGGTCTTGATAGACAGTTGTTGAAGGACACGACTTGTTGCCTGTCGGATAGAAATGACGTAATTATGTTCACCATGTTGGTGCTTGTCTTCATTTGCTTTAGTTTTCTAATTAAAATATCGTGATCTACCATATCAAAAGCTTTTTTAAAGTCTACAAACACCGCTCCACAAATTCTACCGTTGTTGATGTTTAAGTGCCAGTTATCGGTCATTTTTGTTAGAGCACTATGGCAAGAATATTTAGGTCGAAACCCAGATTGACTGTTAATTATTAGATCATTGTTAATTAAATGGTGTAACGTTATTTTGTGAATGTGTTTTTCTAGTGGTTTTGATAGCGACGATAGTAAGGAAATAGGTCTATAATTACCCAAAACACTATTATCGATTGAGCCATTTTTAATTAGCGGAAACACTTTAGCAATTTTAAATGCAGATGGAAAGTAGTTTTTGGCCAGGCACTGGTTATATATGAACGTTAAGGACTCGCTAATGACTGGTGCAGCACAACGAAGAATTCTATTACTGATACCATCTAGGCCGTGTGAGTTTGTTGATTTGAGGTTCAAGAGATATTTATAAACGTCTGCAACAGACATTAAAGGAATCTCAGCGGGAATATTTCTGGTGCACTTCTCCTCACAGAATGATGTCAGTGAACTTAAATTACACGATGAGTCTGGTATTGAAGACTTTAGATTCTCTATTTCCGATTGAAAGAAACAACTGAATTCATCGCATGTTATAGAATTTGCTATTGCTGATTCTGTAGGACGTTTCTTATTGGTTAGCAAGTTAATAGCCTTCCATATATTTGTACTGTTTGAATTATCTACAATCAAATTTTTAAAATGATCTTTTTTAATCCTACGAATTTCATATTTAACTTTATTCCTTAGTCTGCGGTAATTGATGAAGTCTTTATTTTTGTGTGCTGTATCTCGCTCTCTCATGATTTGCAGCACTTCTCTAGTGACCCATGGGGATTTATGTTGATTTTTGACTCGAACTTCTTTGATTGGCACGTGTTTATCGAACACATTGTACACTGTCTTCGTCCAGAAAGCTAATGCATCGTCAGGGTCAGGAAGTTGGTAAACGTGATCAAGGGCTGCTTTTCTTAAGTCTTGCAAAAATAAATCTTGGTTGAATGCTTTATAATTCCTAAATTTGATACTTACATGTTTATGTTTAAGAGGTTTGAACCCAATTCTTGACCATGTACAACATACCGGGTAGTGGTCACTAACTGTACAAACAGGAACAGAACATTCAATAATATTATCTGGACAAGTAACATATATATGATCAATTGTAGTTGAGGATGTGTCAGTAACCCTTGTGGGACGGTTTATTAGTTGTTTGAAATTGTAAGAAAGAATGATATCGTCCCATGTCTGGTTGGATTTACTAATATCTATGTTGAAGTCACCTAGTATCATAACTTCTCTACCTGCTGTAAACACTCTATCCATCATTGTAGTGAAGCAGTCATACCAACTGTACCCGGCACAAGGATTCCTATATAGGTATCCAATGAGAAACGGTTGTTGGTTGGCTGGCTTCACCTCTAACCAAACACATTCTATCTCTACTGTCTCGAGATCACTTCTACGGGACCAGTTGAGAGAATTGGAAATGTATACAGCAATACCTGTCTCTAATTTTTGATTTGCATCTTTCCGAATTACTTTAAACCCCTTAAGTGAGATTTCGGAGTCGGTTATTTTGTCGTTAAGACGACTTTCTGTGATTCCAAACACATGGAACTGTTTGGACAGTATTACCGAGAGCTCAGGTAATTTGTTGAGCAGATGAAAGATGTTGAGATGGCCTATATATAGACCATGTTTGTTGAGCCACTGATCGTGATTAGCGAACATTACAAACTAAAAGGAAGATGTCGCTTGTGGTATACAAATTGCAGGGATTTCGAAACTTTATTTAGAAATAGTTAAGGCTGTTAGAGGGGGCAGGAAAATGTCTTTGCTGGAGTGATATCATGAATGCTTGGTGCAGGGCTGCAGGATTGTATCGCATTAGCTGCTGAAGTTGACGGTTCCACTCATAGGGTTGTAGATTACCGTCCAGCGAGGGATTGCTATGAGTGTCACTGGAAGTGCCTACATTGGAAGCAGGCATCGACGGTACAGCACCATTGTTTAACGGTGTCTCCTTTGACATCATAGAGGGAGACTGTTTTACGGGCAAGGTAGGAAACAAAGTATCATATTTAGCAACATTTGGATTGGAGCTTGGGTTGCTATTCACAACATTGTGTTCCTGGGGTACAGGCAAGGGTGGTGTGGGAAGAGAAGGAGTGTTTTCTGAACACTGAGAGATGGCTACAGCCGGAGGTGAAGATCGGTTTACTCCTGTAACTGAAACTGGTTCTAATTGTTGTGTACGTTCAGGATATTTTATGTTCTTCGCTAGTATGCTAGTTCCTAGTTTTGAACAATGTAATTGATCCTTATATAGTTTTTTCTTGGGAGCCCCGGACGGCGATGTGAAATACGGGGTATTATTAATGAAAGCATTGTTAGTTTCTTGACAAAATTTATGTAGAGTCAGATTGCCAGCATCGGCAGTGCGGCGCTGGAATCCATAACATGGCAGTATGATTGATGAAAAGAAAATAGATGCTTTAGGAAATTTCTTGCGCAACAACACCTCCAATGTAGCGAGCTGTGAGGTGCTTATGGTGTGATTGTTCATAATATTGTTGACACCGATATGGACTGTTGTTCTTCTAATTCTATCATTCACCTTGAATTTCCGCAGTGTAGAGGTCAGTCTGTCAATGTCAGCTCCTGGTAGCGGGTAGATCGAGGTAGTTTCGCTGTCAGAAGATGACATGCGGTCACTATAGATTCCCTTGAGCAGAGAGTCTCCAATGACGACATGAGTTGCACTGTCATCCATTGTTATTTCACGCTGTTGACGCGCCCGTTTGATTTCTTGCCACTGATCGCTGTCATCTTTCATGCGTTCTTGTTTATTATAGTCGTTGCTTGTTTGGGCTGGTTGTTGATGCTCAGTAGTGGTAGTGGCTGAGCTCTTTAACTTCTCGTCTGCTGCTGGAGAGTCTACACTTGAGGCCTGGGACCTATTGCTGACACGCACATCAATGGGGTAGATGGATGGTGCACGTTCTACAAGTTTAGTAGTGTTGCAGCCTGTGGAAACTAACTGCATGTCATTTTGCGACGAACATCCACTGGTCATACACACCTCTGCAGCACTATGAATACTTCCTGTTTGTGCACTTTTGTCAAATGACTGTGCACTCTTTAGTTTTAAGGCATGGATTGTTGTTTTAAAGGTGTCCTTCTCTTCTTTAAGGAGGTGGATTTCTTTTTGAAGGCGAGCGTTTTCTTCTTTAAACACGGAAATGATATTAGTTGTGTTGTTGGAAATAAAGTCTTTTAGCCTGTCCTCCAAAGCCTGGATGAGTTCACAGCAGGCGTTGTGGTTGTGTGGTTCGGCTGAGGAAAGAGTGACTAAAGATGATGTGTTAGTCTCATCAGATTGGGCTACTGAACTGTGATGTTCGACCAGCTTGAGCTTGGGATCAGTGTCTGCAGATTCACTAGACCACACGTGTGAAGTTGGCGTTGAAGAAATCCGACGTTTGGGTGGCGTGCTCGTCAAACTTTTCCCCGTCTTGTCTTTAATTGTATTTTCATGGCGCTTGGATAAAGTAGAGTTCAGTAAGTTGGACGCCATATTAGTAATGTATGAGGCTCCAACAGGCCGGGAGTACACACAAGTTCCCGCCTTTCGGTAACGCGTGCTTGGCGACTAACCACGCGCTAGTCCCACATGGTTAAATCACACGTTGACGTTAATCGATAATTGGTAGTTTTCAAAACTGAACGTTCTTACCTTACATTTCACAAAGAAATCAGCATTTCACTATCTAATAGTCACATAAACTTAATATATTAATTAGTATTAGATCCAGTTTTTAGAAAAACACAATGAAATACACAGCATCTCGATTGAAATAGGCACAACTTTGTTAAATTATATAAACATTGGGAGAGCTTGTGAAATCACGTCCGCTGGTAGCCGGAAGGTAGGTAGGTAGGTAGGTAGGTGGTAGATGTGACGTAGGTAGGCAATAAATAGATAGACTGATTGGTAGACAGACATACAGATAGTCAGGTAGACAGACAGCCAATCAGACAGACCGACAGCTAGAACGAAGGAGCGAGCGAGCGAACTTCATTGTCATAGGAAAAAAAAATTCACATAGGAAAAAACATTCACATAGGAAAAACATTCACATAGGAAAAAACATTCACATAGGAAAAAACATTCACATAGGAAAAAACATTCACATAGGAAAAAATATTCACATAGGAAAAAATATTGTCAAATGAATATTGTGAGTATAAACAATGCAATGAGACAGACAGGCAGGCAGACACACACACACACACACACACACGCGCGCGCTCGCGCACACGCGCACACACGCACACACGCACACAAGCACATATGCACGTTCATAAACACATACATAGAGACCTGCTTACATACTTACATCATTAAGACAAGTTAGGTAGGTAGGTAGGTAAATAGGTAAGTAGTTGTTAAGCAAGTAGGTATGTTGGCAGGTAGGTAGGTAGGTACGCAGAAAGGTAGGTAGGAAGGTAAGTTGGTAGTTAGGTAGGTAGTGTTTGAGGTAGTTAGGTAGGTAAGTAGGGAGATAAGTTGGTAGGTAGGTAGTTAGATAAGTTGGTAGATAAATAAGTAAGTAGGTAGGTAGATAAGTTGGTAGGTAGGTACGTAGATAACTTCGTAGGTAGATAAGTAGGGAGGTATATAGGTAGGCAGGCGGGCTGGCAGGTAAGTAGGTAGGTAGACACGTAGGTAGGTAGTTAAGCAGATACGTAGTTATGTAGGTAGGTAGGTAGATACATATATAACGTGGTGGCTAGACTCTCGCTTTCAGTCATGCATCGATCCACAGCGGGTTGGAAATGCTGTGGTTGATTGCGATGTCATATAGCGGACGTGCAAACAGCATGACTATGTCATGATTATGATGGGTCAAGTGATTATACTCTCAGGTCCATGACTGTGATCTGTCAAATGATTATATTCTTTGTTCCATACCTGTGATCTGTCAAATGAGTATGTTGTGAGACCCACATGTCTTCAGTAGTCTAATGATTATATCACAACATATAACAAGTCCTCATAGACCAACTGATTATAATGTGACATTTCTCACGAGTTCATCAGAATAAATATTGTTATATAGTCCATGCCTAGAGGCGTTGGTGATCAATGTATGTCCACAGCCTTCTATCTCGTCTACTACCCATCTTCCTATGGTCATGCCGTGTGGCGTTGGTGATCATGTCTCCGAACAACCGTCTGTCTCATTTCTGATACCGCCCTTCCTTTGCGCTGAGATGTCAACCTGTCCAGCATCTTCTCTCATGGTCTTCCCCTCCAAACTTGCGAAGACACCAAACTCCAGTGTTCAAAATAACACTGAAAGCAAAACCCTTAATCTGTCACCTACCTCTCATTGTGCTTGACAGGTTTAGCAGACACTGGTGGAAGTGGAAGTGGTTTGGGTTCGGACCTCGTCACCTTCAGGTAGTTTACAGCACTGGGTGTGATGACGTGTTTCCTGCTTTATGTACTCTCGATGCTGAAGCTCTCCTGGTATAAGATGAGGCCTGATCAGTTTCACATTTACATGCAGTGGCTGTTGTTTGTTGAATACATTTATTGCATGGATGAGTAGTGGGGTGATGGTGACAGTGAGTGAGGTAATGAGAGACTTGGTGAAACAGAAAGACAGAAAGAAAGAAATACAAATAAAAACGGGGAGATAAAAAGAAAAACAAGGAGAGAAAGGCAGATAGAAAGAGAAACAGAAAAGTATGGGTAAAAAGAGAGAGAATGAGGAAAGGTCAAGTTCAGGACTTGTTTCAGTGTGTGGGTGGGGGTTTCAGTGTCTGAGTGAGAGTTTCAGTGTCTGGGTGAGGGTTTCAGTGTCTGGGTGAGGGTTTCAGTGTCTGAGTGAGGGTTTCAGTGTCTGAGTGAGGGTTTCAGTGTCTGAGTGAGGGTTTCTGTGTCTGGGTGAGGGTTTCAGTGTCTGAGTGAGGGTTTCAGTGTCTGAGTGGGGGTTTCAGTGTCTGGGTGAGGGTTTCAGTGTCTGAGTGGGGGTATCAGTGTCTGGGTGAGGGTTTCAGTGTCTGAGTGAGGGTTTCAGCGTCTGAGTGAGTGTTTCAGCGTCTGAGTGGGGGTTTCAGTGTCTGGGTGAGGGTTTCAGTGTCTGAGTGAGGGTTTCAGTGTCTAAGTGAGGGTTTCAGTGTCTGGGTGAGGGTTTCAGTGTCTGAGTGAGGGTTTCAGTGTCTGAGTGGGGGTTTCAGTGTCTGGGTGAGGGTTTCAGTGTCTGAGTGGGGGTTTCAGTGTCTGAGTGAGGGTTTCAATGTCTGAGTGACGGTTTCAGTGTCTGAGTGGGGGTTTCAGTGTCTGAGTGGGGGTTTCAGTGTTTGAGTGAGGGTTTCAGTGTCTGGGTGAGGGTTTCAGTGTCTGAGTGAGGGTTTCAGTGTCAGAGTGAGGGTTTCAGTGTCTGGGTGAGGGTTTCCGTGTCTGAGTGGGGGTTTCAGTGTCTGAGTGGGGGTTTCAGTGTCTGAGTGAGGGTTTCAGTGTATGGGTGAGGGTTTCAGTGTGTGGGTGGGGGTTTCAGTGTGTGGGTGGGGGTTTCAGTGTCTGGTTGAGGGTTTCAGTGTCTGAGTGAGGGTTTCAGTGTCTGAGTGAGGGTTTCAGTGTCTGAGTGAGGGTTTCAGTGTCTGAGTGGGGGTTTCAGTGTGTGGGTGGGGGTTTCAGTGTCTGGGTGAGGGTTTCAGTGTCTGAGTGGGGGTTTCAGTATGTGGGTGGGGGTTTCAGTGTCTGGGTGAGGGTTTCAGTGTGTGGGTGGGGGTTTCAGTGTCTGGGTGAGGGTCTCAGTGTCTGAGTGAGGGTTTCAGTGTCTGAGTGAGGGTTTCAGTGTCTGAGTGATGGTTTCAGTGTCTGGGTGAGGGTTTCAGTGTCTGAGTGGGGGTTTCAGTGTGTGGGTGAGGGTTTCAGTGTCTGGGTGAGGGTTTCAGTGTCTGAGTGGGGGTTTCAGTGTGTGGGTGGGGGTTTCAGTGTCTGGGTGAGGGTTTCAGTGTCTGAGTGAGGGTTTCAGTGTCTGAGTGAAGGTTTCAGTGTCTGAGTGAGGGTTTCAGTGTGTGGGTTGGGGTGTCAGTGTCTGGGTGGGGGTTTCAGTGTGTGGATGGGGGTTTCAGTGTGTGGGTGGGGGTTTCAGTGTCTGGGTGAGGGTCTCAGTGTCTGAGTGAGGGTTTCAGTGTCTGAGTGAGGGTTTCAGTGTCTGAGTGATGGTTTCAGTGTCTGGGTGAGGGTTTCAGTGTCTGAGTGGGGGTTTCAGTGTGTGGGTGAGGGTTTCAGTGTCTGGGTGAGGGTTTCAGTGTCTGAGTGGGGGTTTCAGTGTGTGGGTGGGGGTTTCAGTGTCTGGGTGAGGGTTTCAGTGTCTGAGTGGGGGTTTCAGTATGTGGGTGGGGGTTTCAGTGTCTGGGTGAGGGTTTCAGTGTGTGGGTGGGGGTTTCAGTGTCTGAATGAGGGTTTCAGTGTCTGAGTGAGGGTTTCAGTGTCTGGGTGAGGGTTTCAGTGTGTGGGTGGGGGTTTCAGTGTGTGCTTGGGGGTTTCAGTGTCTGGGTGAGGGTTTCAGTGTGTGGGTGGGGGTTTCAGTGTCTGAATGAGGGTTTCAGTGTCTGAGTGAGGGTTTCAGTGTCTGGGTGAGGGTTTCAGTGTGTGGGTGGGGGTTTCAGTGTCTGAGTGAGGGTTTCAGTGTCTGGGTGAGGGTTTCAGTGTCTGAGTGAGGGTTTCAGTGTCTGAGTGAGGGTTTCAGTGTCTGAGTGAGGATTTCAGTGTCTGGGTGAGGGTTTCAGTGTCTGAGTGGGGGTTTCAGTGTGTGGGTGAGGGTTTCAGTGTCTGAGTGAGGGTTTCAGTGTCTGGGTGAGGGTTTCAGTGTGTGGGTGTGGGTTTCAGTGTCTGAGTGAGGGTTTCAGTGTCTGAGTGAGGGTTTCAGTGTCTGAGTGAGGGTTTCAGTGTCTGAGTGAGGGTTTCAGTGTCTGGTTGAGGGTTTCAGTGTGTGGGTGGGGGTTTCAGTGTGTGGGTGAGGGTTTGTGTCTGAGTGAGGGTTTCAGTGTCTGGGTGAGGGTTTCAGTGTGTGGGTGGGGGTTTCAGTGTCTGAGTGAGGGTTTCAGTGTCTGGGTGAGGGTTTCAGTGTCTGAGTGGGGGTTTCAGTGTGTGGGTGGAGGTTTCAGTGTCTGAGTGAGGGTTTCAGTGTCTGCGTGAGGGTTTCAGTGTCTGAGTGGGGGTTTCAGTGTGTGGGTGGGGGTTTCAGTGTCTGAGTGAGGGTTTCAGTGTCTGGGTGAGGGATTCAGTGTCTGGGTGAGGGTTTCAGTGTCTGAGTGGGGGTTTCAGTGTCTGAGTGGGGGTTTCAGTGTCTGGGTGAGGGTTTCAGTGTCTGGGTGAGGGTTTCAGTGTGTGGGTGGGGGTTTCAGTGTCTGAGTGAGGGTTTCAGTGTCTGGGTGAGGGTTTCAGTGTCTGGGTGAGGGTTTCAGTGTCTGGGTGAGGGTTTCAGTGTCTGAGTGAGGGTGTCAGTGTGTGGGTGGGGGTTTCAGTGTCTGGGTGAGGGTTTCAGTGTGTGGGTGAGGGTTGGGTATATGGTGCTGGCCCCATGTTTGTATAGACCAGCGCGCACTCGACAGGTGAGGTGGTCAGTCAATGCTGTACTTCCCATATAATTGACGGATACTCGCTCTACACGGATCAACATGAGAGACCAGATAATTGACTGATACCCGCTTTACACGGATCAATTTGAGAGACCTCATAATTGACTAATACCCGCTTTACACGGATCAACTTGAGAGACCAGGTCAATCTTTTACTTACCCACCAATTTGGGATTACGTTTGACCACAGGGCAAGGAGGCAACTGGGCTAGTCTCTGCGCCACTACGACACTCTCTAGAGAGAGAGAGAGAGAGAGAGAGAGAGAGAGAGAGAGAGAGAGAGAGAGAGAGAGAGAGAGAGAGCTAAACACAACAAGCGCCTCCGTATCGGGGGGAGGAAAGTGGAAAACCTAATGAGACACTCAGGTTTAGTGCATGTGCTCATTGGTTGGTCTAAGGTACATAACTCATGATATTGTCAGGAAAACATACTTACGGGATTGCATACAGGTACATAGGTTGTTTCATGCTACAGAATGAGGACGCGATCGAGCGAGCGTGCGTGTGTGTGTGTGTGTATGTGTGTGTGTGTGCGCGTTTGCGTGAGAGAGAGAGAGAGAGAGAGGGCGATGTATAGGGAGAGAAAGAGTGTATGTTTGTGTGTGTGCGCGCGTGTGCGTGAGAGAGAGAGAGAGAGAGAGAGAGGGCGATGTGTAGGGAGAGAAAGAGTGTATGTGTGTGTCTGTGTGCGTGTGTGCGTGTGTGCGTGCGTGAATAAGAGAGAGCGATATGTAGTGAGAGAGAAAGAGTTTATGCGTATGTGCGTGCGTGCGTGCGAGCGTGCGTGCGTGAGAGAAAGAGAGAGATACGTAGAGAGAGAAGAGCGTATGCTTGTGTGAGTGAGGAGAAATGAGAGAAAGAATAGAAAGGAGAGAGATGAGAAAGAGAGAGGAGAAAGAGAGAGAGAGAGGATAAAGAGAGGAGAGAGAGGAGACAAAGAGAGAAGAGAGAGAGAGAGAGAGAGAGAGAGAGAGAGAGAGAGAGAGAGAGAGAGAGAGAGAGAGAGAGAGCATTTATATTGTGTGGTTTCTGAAGTATGTTCCAGACGAGATGCAGCGAAATATGCCAGTCAATAAATCGTGCAATCTATTGTTTGCGTCTTCGTTATTCAAATGCAATATGTTGATCATAACGGTTGGTTTGAGATTGGATTGTGTATGCATGTCAGATGTACTTGATCAGTGGGGGTAACCGCGAGGAGGGCAACCAACCACAGGTGGACTTCTGTGAGCGGTAACAGATCTCTGCCTGTCAATGTTGGCTCCGGTGATCCGCCCAATCGGAGGCCGTGAGCACATGGCGTGTCTGTTGTTGAATGTATTTAATACTTCTGATGTTTCTACATGTGTGGATAATGTACAGGTTAGATGTATTCAGGTGTGATATTTTCTGTCACGTGAGGTAGCAATGGTTCAGCTGTCCTTCCGTCCGTCCGTCCGTCCGTCCGTTCGTCCGTCCGTCCGTCCGTCCGTCCGTCTGTCTGTCTGTCTGTCTGTCTGTCTGTCTGTCTGTCTGTCTGTCTGTCTGTCTGTCTGTCTGTCCGTCCGTCCGTCCGTCTGTCTGTCTGTCTGTCTGTCTATTGAAGTTTTCTAGTGTTGTACCATAGATTTACTGGAGTTGTGCCATAGATCTACTGGAGTTGTACCATAGATATACTGGAGTTGTGCCATAGATCTACTGAAGTTGTGCCATAGATCTACTGGAGTTGTACCATAGATTTACTGGAGTTGTACCATAGAGATACTGGAGTTGTACCATAGAGATACTGGAGTTGTGCCATAGATCTACTGGATTTGTGCCATAGATCTACTGGAGTTGTACCATAGAGATACTGGAGTTGTGCCATAGATCTACTGTAGTTGTACCATATATTTACTGGAGTTGTACCATAGATTTACTGGAGTTGTACCATAGAGATACTGGAGTTGTACCATAGATTTACTGGAGTTGTGCCATAGATCTACTGGAGTTGTACCATAGATCTACTGGAGTTGTACCATAGATTTACTGGAGTTGTGCCATAGATTTACTGGAGTTGTGCCATAGATCTACTGAAGTTGTGCCATAGATCTACTGGAGTTGTACCATAGATTTACTGGAGTTGTACCATAGAGATACTGGAGTTGTACCATAGATTTACTACAGTTGTGCCATAGATTTACTGAAGTTGTACCATAGATTTACTAGAGTTGTGCCATAGATCTACTGGAGTTGTACCATAGAGATACTGGAGTTGTACCATAGATTTACTGGAGTTGTGCCATAGATCTACCGGAGTTGTGCCATAGATCTACTGGAGTTGTGCCATAGATCTACTGTAGTTGTACCATATATTTATTGGAGTTGTACCATAGATTTACTGGAGTTGTGCCATAGATCTACTGGAGTTGTGCCATAGATCTACTGGAGTTGTGCCATAGATCTACTGGAGTTGTGCCATAGATCTACTGGAGTTGTACCATAGAGATTCTGGAGTTGTACCATAGATTTACTACAGTTGTGCCATAGATCTACTGGAGTTGTGCCATAGATCTACTGGAGTTGTACCATAGATCTACTGGATTTGGACCATAGAGATACTGGAGTTGTGCCATAGATCTACTAGAGTTGTGCCATATATCTACTGGAGTTGTGCCATAGATCTACTAGAGTTGTGCCATAGATCTACTGGAGTTGTGCCATAGATCTACTGGAGTTGTGCCATAGATCTACTGGAGTTGTACCATAGATTTACTGGAGTTGTACCATAGATTTACTAGAGTTGTGCCATAGATCTACTGGAGTTGTACCATAGATCTACTGGAGTTGTGCCATAGATTTACTAGAGTTGTGCCATAGATCTACTGGAGTTGTGCCATAGATCTACTGGAGTTGTACCATAGATCTACTGGATTTGTACCATAGAGATACTGGATTTGTGCCATAGATCTACTAGAGTTGTACCATAGATCTACTGGAGTTGTGCCATAGATCTACTGGATTTGTACCATAGAGATACTGGAGTTGTGCCATAGATCTACTAAAGTTGTGCCATAGATCTACTGGAGTTGTGCCATAGATCTACTGGAGTTGTGCCATAGATCTACTAGAGTTGTGCCATAGATTTACTGGAGTTGTACCATAGATTTACTAGAGTTGTGCCATAGATCTACTAAAGTTGTACCATAGATTTACTGGAGTTGTGCCATAGATCTACTGGAGTTGTACCATAGATATACTGGAGTTGTGCCATAGATCTACTGGAGTTGTGCCATAGATTTACTAGAGTTGTGCCATAGATCTACTGGAGTTGTGCCATAGATCTACTGGAGTTGTGCCAAAGATTTACTAGAGTTGTGCCATAGATCTTCTGGTGTAGACTTGGACAGGACACATTAGGAGGATGGATGACGATAGACTGCCAAAGGACATCTGTTTTTGTGAATTACAGACGGGTAAGAAATCACGGGGTCGGCCTCTGCTACGATACAAAGATGTGTGTAAGCGGCACATGATTGATACAGGCATTGATAATGTACATTGGGAGCAAGTCGCCGCTGATCGCGTTACATGGAGGGCAAGATCAGAAATGGAGTAAAGACCAAGTAAAACACGATTGCAGATAGATCACACACTGAGCGTAGGAGACGTAAGATGGTGCATGATGGTTGAAATGACCAAGTGTTCACATACATCCACTGTGGACGAATATTTACAGCGCGAATTGGCCTGATTAGTCACATTCGCTACCGGCTTTTTGAAGCACAGTGTAACAAACTATCGTCTGTCAAGACGGCAATGTGCCAGTCAGTCAATCAATGCAGCTATAGAAAACAGATACAGGAAACAAAGGATGTTGCGTCGACTAGCGTTCATCAGCAAACAAATACACAAAACACAACATATAAACACTGGGAAGACACACCAGTGAGTACATTAAGGCACGCATCAGAAAATTAACGGGTAGCTAATAACGAATTAGAGAAGGTACATGAGCTCGATGCACGAATGCAAACATTTAACGACCAACAGAACTAGACTGGGCAGTTATAAACATAGATAAAGTACGAAAACAAGTTGTGGTAGTGAGATAAAACAGTCCTGGAGGGATTGATCTGTGGAAGGAGGATCAGGAGTAGGCACTCGCGGACACTGACAGGGGTCACTGAGTACAGCTTGATCTGAAGGAGAATCAGGAGTAGGCACTCGCGGACACTGACAGGTGTCACTGAGTACAGCTTGATCTGAAGGAGAATCAGGAGTAGGCACTCGCGGACACTGACAGGTGTCACTGAGTACAGCTTGATCTGAAGGAGAATCAGGAGTAGGCACTCGCGGACACTGACAGGTGTCACTGAGTACAGCTTGATCTGAAGGAGAATCAGGAGTAGGCACTCGCGGACACTGACAGGTGTCACTGAGTACAGCTTGATCTGAAGGAGAATCAGGAGTAGGCACTCGCGGACTCTGACAGGTGTCACTGAGTACAGCTTGATCTGAAGGAGAATCAGGAGTAGGCACTCGCGGACACTGACAGGTGTCACTGAGTACAGCTTGATCTGAAGGAGAATCAGGAGTAGGCACTCGCGGACACTGACAGGTGTCACTGAGTACAGCTTGATCTGAAGGAGAATCAGGAGTAGGCACTCGCGGACACTGACAGGTGTCACTGAGTACAGCTTGATCTGAAGGAGAATCAGGAGTAGGCACTCGCGGACACTGACAGGTGTCACTGAGTACAGCTTGATCTGAAGGAGAATCAGGAGTAGGCACTCACGGACACTGACAGGTGTCACTGAGTACAGCTTGATCTGAAGGAGAATCAGGAGTAGGTACTCGCGGACACTGACAGGTGTCACTGAGTACAGATTGATCTGAAGGAGAATCAGGAGTAGGCACTCGCGGACACTGACAGGGGTCACTGAGTACAGATTGATCTGAAGGAGAATCAGGAGTATGCACTCGCGGACACTGACAGGGGTCACTGAGTACAGATTGATCTGAAGGAGAATCAGGAGTAGGCACTCGCGGACACTGACAGGGGTCACTGAGTACAGATTGGCCGTCAACATCCACACATACACATACAGAGAGAGAGAGAGAGAGAGAGAGAGAGAGAGAGAGAGAGAGAGAGAGAGAGAGAGAGGAGAGAAAGTTTATGTGTGGGTGAGACAAAGTGGAGAGAGAGAAAGAGAGAGAGAGAGAGAGAGAGAGAGAGAAAAAAACAGATAGAGATAGAGTGAGAAAGAGGGAGACACAGGGATAGGGAGATAGAGATAGAAAGAGGTAGAAAGTGATAGAGACAGATCAACAGAGAATAAGAGCTATGGAGATAGAAAGAGAGAAGGAGACTGGGGTATAGAGAGATATGGAGCATAAAGACAGAGATATAGAGACATGGAGAAAGAGACAGGGAGCTAGAGACAGAGACAGGCAGACATACAGATTGATAAATAGATACATAGACAGACAGATATGCGGATAGACGGACAGACAGACAGCTGAACTATTGCTACCTCACGTGACAGAAAATATTCCACATGAATAAATTTAACCTGTACATTGTCCACATATGTAGAAACATCAGAAGTATTCAATACATTCAACAATAAAAACGGCCATTTGTTCACAGCGTCCAATTCTCCGGATGACCGGAGCCAACATCAACAGGCAGAGATCTGTTACTGCTCACAGAAGCCCACCTGTGGTTGGTTGCTCTCCTCACGGCTACCCAACTGGTCAAGCACATCTGACATGCAGACATAATCCAACCTCAAACCAACCGTTCTGATCGTCATATTTGAATAACGAAGACACAAACAATAGATTGCACGATTTATTGCATGGCATATTTCGCTGCATCTCTTCAGGTACATACTACAGAAATCATACAAAATAAACTCTCCCTGTCTCTCTCACACACTCTCTCTCTTTCCCGTTCTCTCCCCCCCTCTCTCTCTCTCTCTCTCTCTCTCTCTCTCTCTGTCTGTCTCTCACTCTCTCTCTCTCTCTCTCTCTCACTGACATAAACACACATGGAAGTTTTAAATTGCAAATAGAATTGTAGTTAACTTTATGTCTGACAGCTATTACTTCTACTCAGTAGTAAGTGTGCCACACACATACAGTCATACACACACACACACTCTCTCTCACACACACACCCACACACACTCTCTCCCCCTCTCTCTCATACACTCACACACACACACTCTCTATTTCCCTCTCTTAATTCGAAGAGATGCCAATCAAAAATTAGAGACAGGTATTGCTGTATACATGTCCAATTCTCTCACCTGTTCCCGTAGACGTGATCTCTAGACCGTAGGGATAAATTGTGTTTGGTTAGAGAGGTTTGGTTAGACGCGGGATGTGTGGGTGGATGGGGGAGATTATGTGGGTAGGGGAGATGCATGGGTAGGTGCGGGATGCGTGGGTTCTCAGAGAGTGGATGTGTTAGCGTGTCCGCGCATGTGTGTGTGAGTGTGTGTGTGTGTGTGTATGAAAGAAGGTAGAGAGAGTTGAGCCGACGCATGTCATGTTACATGCTATTCCATATTTGTTGTGTGTTCTCATCTTTCATATTGTCATTTTGTATGCCACTTGATTTTATCATTTATAATATGAACACATGTACTTTACTGTAGAGTGAGTGAGAGAGTGCGAGTGTGAATGAGAGAGAGAGAGAGATAGAGAGAGAGAGAGAGAGATTGAGAGAAAGAGAGAGAGAGAGAGAGAGTGAATGTATGTGTGTGTGTATCTGTGTGTGTCTGCCTGTCTCTATGTGTGGGAGTATCACTATTTTTCTTCATTTTTTTTACATTTCTGTGAGATGCTAACGATAATCGTCAGTGTATGTGCGTGCAAAATATGGGATATGTCCATATTAGTTTCAGTGATTATTTGAGGCATCATGTATGTGTCTAGTTGTGAGGATGTGTGGGTGTGTGTGTGGGTGTGGGTGGGTGCGTTGGGATGGGTGTGTGGGTGTGTGTGAGGGATGTGTGTGGTGGTGGTATGTGTGGAGATACGTGTATATGGGTTGGGGATGGGTGTGTGGGTGGGCGGATGTATGTGGGGATGTGTGCATTGGTGGGAGATGTGTGTGGGGCTAGAAAGATGTGTGTTTGTGGGGGATGTGTGTGTGGGATGCATGTTTGGGTGGAGGATGTGTGGGTGGGTGGGGAATGTGTTGGTGGGTGTGGAGATGTGTGGGTGATCGATGTGTGTGTGTGTGTGTGTGTGTGGGAGATGTGAGAGTGGGTGGGAAAATGTCCAGGTGGGTGGGTATATGTGTGTGTGGATGAGAGACTTGCGGGTTGGGGGATGTGTGTATATGGGTGGGGATGTGTGGGTGGGGATATGTGTTTGGGTAGGTGGGATGTGTGGGTGTTGGTGGGTAGTGGGATGTGTATGTGTGGGTGATTGGAGATGTGTAGGTGGTTTGGGGATGTGTGTGTGTGTGGAGCTGTGTGTGTGGGTTAGGGGTTTGTTGGTCGGGTGATGTATGTATGGGTGATAGGGTGTGTGTGGGTGCTAGATGTGTGTGGGTGGATAGAGAATGTGTGGGTGGGGATGTGTGGGTGGGATATGTGTGCATGGCTGGGGAGATTGCGTGTATGGCTGGGGAGACTGTGTGTGGGTGGGGATGTTTGTGTATGGGTTGGGGATGTGTGGTTAAGGGATGTGTTTTTGGGATGGGTGATTGGGTGTGGGTGGGTGGGTGAAGGATGTGTAGATGAGTGAGTGTGTAGGTTGGGGTTGGGTAAGGGATGTGTGTGTGGATGGGTGATGAGTGTGTGTGTGGGGGATCTGTGCGTGGGTCGCGTGGTGTATGTGTGGGGATAGGGTGTGTATGGGTATAAGACGTGTGTGGGTGGATGGTGGGTGTGGTTGTATGTGTGGGTGGTGTCAGAGTCTAACAGGGGACAGCGATGCAGGGACATCGTTACGACCGCCAGGCGACTTAGTTCCCAGTAAGGGATGCAACAACTTCGTTGCGCCGCCAGGCGAATAGGAGTTACCGGCCTGCGAGATCGCTGGCTGACCAGCGGTCAGGCCGCCAACGCAAGACGCACGCCTGCCACGTGACGCCACGTCAGGCAGGAGGCAAGTTGCGAACCAGGTCCAGACAGCTCTGGGGACACGGTACAGGACGGACGTGTGATTGAGAGAAAGGCGTTGTATGGTTTCTGTATTGAAAGGCGAGTGTCTGGACATCTTGCGAGTCAGACTTGTGAACTGTATTGTGGATGTAAGTTGTAAAGTATCCATTATATATTGTTGTGATCATCATTCTGTATTTGATATGTTAATAAATCCATTGAATGGTGTATCGTTGAGTCTTACGTCAAATCACGTTGTATTTGTACTGTCTCACACTTGTTAGGAAAGCGAGCCAAGTTTAAGACTCTGACATGTGTGAACGTGGGGGCTCGTCCTTGTTAAACGTGGGTAGCTCGTCCTTGTTGAACGTGAAGGTCTCGTCCAGCTTTAATTTAGTTAGATTTAAACCTAAATGTGATAATGGAAGGCTCATTTTCATTGTTACTACATTATTTAAACACGTGTAAGACCATTTGTAAACGTACAATGCATACATTTTGTTTGATCCTGTAAGCGTGTAAAACATTTGTGATTTGTGAAACTTGTCACCGTTTTGACATTGTCGACATTGTGATCTTGTCGCCATTGTGACCTTGTCGCCATCTTGTAAACTTGATGTCTATGTCCTTACTGAATGTCATCTTGATGTAAGTGATGTGTCATCAATGTTGTAGAGTGTTAAGATACTTGTAGATTGTCTTTGTGCATTGAGTTTGTGGAACGCGAAAAGTGTTTGGAAAGAAAGTAACGTGTATTGTAAAAAAAACTGTTGACGGACAAACTTACGACATACAATTACACTCAACGCCATACAAACCTAATCAACACTTAGTGACAAGCAGGCACACACCAACAAATAGACGCTAATTTATCTTCTTCCAAAATAAAAGCAGGTTTTTCCGTACCATCCGAAACCTTGCCGTAGAGGTCATTTGTAGTCTGAAGTAGCGACCCTACATTTCCTAGCCCGATTTTCCAACCGTTCTTCACCGCATCCAGGGCACTTGAGTATAATTTTTTTTCTTTTCGTATACTTTAAAAATGCAGTTTTAGGCACATATCGTCCATATAAACAAATTGTAAATTGTTGATTACTAACCACTTATTACATATTGTGTGTGGCTGGTAGTTCATTGACATTTTTCCATCATGTCTTCATTATTTGATTTCATTGATATGGGCATAAAGTTACAGTTACATGGTGATGAACTAACACGTTGGAGCGGGATGACAGGGCAGCAGAACGCGAAGAAAGAGCAGCAGAAAGGGCTGCCAAACAAGCCGAATTAGAACTGGCTGCAAAGACAAAGCAAGCTGAGATGGATAGCGAACTAAAGAAGGCAGAAATAGCAGCTCAGAGTAAGAGAGAAGAACTGGAGTTACAGTTGAAGATAAAACAACTTGACACTGAGACTGCAATTAACAAAGAGGCTAAGAAATCTGAGAGACTGGAGAAAGAAAACCAGTTTAAGAAATATCAAGGTATTGTACGTAATTATACCTCGGGTGACTGCATCGCAGCCTTTACCCAAAATTTTGAAACTTTAATGGAACATTATCAAGTTCCACTGTCTGAATGGAATATTGTGTACATGAGGAGTTTGTCAGGGGAGCCTCTTAAAGTTATTGAAACCATCCCCAAAGACCTCAGAAAAGATTACCATTATCTGAAATCCAAGATTATGGCACATTTTATGTTAGATGAGGCAGGTTACAGAGAACAATTCAGTAAATTGAGCCCAAAACCGACTCAAACGTTCTCTGACTACCTCTGCTTAGTCCGAGATATTTTCACCAAATGGACGTCAGCAGCCAAAATTGAAAAAAGTTATCAGAGATTGGAAGATCTAATCATTAGAGACAAAATTGTATCATCTATTCCTTCAGCCTTTGCTAAATTTTTGTTAGAGAATGAATGCTCTAGTGTGGATGAGATTGAAAGACGTGGGTCGGCTTACTACACAGCCAACAAACATTGCTTTGCTACTGAAGATACTAACATTAACTTTGTAGCAGCGACTAATTATGACAAACAACCCTATAGTAGGCAGAAACCTCATAGGCCTACCGCTGAGAAATTTAATCATTGCATTTATTGTAAATATTCACATCATCAGGGTGAAATGTGCGATCAGAACCCAGGGTACCATACTTACTTATTAAACATGGTAAACAGACAAGACAAGGAACGTAAACCCTTTAAAAACTCACGAAAATGTTTCCTCTGCAAGGCATGGGGACACCATCGGAAAGATTGTAAGGGCAGGCATATGACCAACAAAGCAAATGCCGCCTTGTTTGATAGTTCGTCTTCTGATGAAGAAGAACCAGAGAAACATCCTGTGAACTCAGCACAGGCGTTTGACATATTCAACGCAAACCATTGCTCTGTTTGTAACACCTTCTATGAAGATGGTATTTTAACATGCGGTCATGCCATCCCTATTGCCAATGAAGAAGCTAATTTGGTAGTAGACTCAAAAGGCAGAATAAACATCCATCACGGATATGTAAATGGCAAATCTGCTACAGTCCTTCGCGACACGGGGAGTTCACTCATTGGCCTGAAGAGAACGTTCATAATGCCTACAGACTATACAGGCAGGCACGTAACATGTAGAACATTCTCAGGCAATATTGAGAAATACCCATTAGCATGGGCATATATTGAAACACCTTTCCTCACTGGGAAAGTAAAGTGCGCTGCACTAACCAGTCCAGTTTGTGATATAATTATTGGTAATTTACCTGAGGTAAATGATAAACCTCATGACATAACATCTGTATGTACTGATGATACCATAACATCACCATCAAATGTCATCATTGAAAATGTCACACCACCTATTGATTATAAAGTAGCTAATGTAGCACTAAGTTCTCATGACATCATTGAAACTGTTGTCCCATCATCATCTGACATCATTGAGTGTGTAAACGCAGTAACGAGAGCTACTGCCAGAATGCAAGATGAAATAAATCAAACTGAGGCGATACAATTGCTCAGCCCAGTTTCACTACCTACTAACACCATGAAGGAAGCATTTATAACAGCCCAAAAAGCTGATCCTTCATTGTCAAAATACTTTGACCTGATCGGCCGAAAGCCAAAAGTAACCAAGAATGCAAAATGGCATTTTGCTATGAAAAATGATATACTCACCAGGTATTACACCAGAGGTGACAATACCACAGAGCAAACTGTTTTGCCAACTAGTTATCGCAAGCAAGCCTTACATCTTGCACACGATATACCTCTTGCAGGACATATGGCATACGTTAAGACCAGATCAAGGTTATTGACACAATTTCACTGGCCAAAATTTTGCAATGACATTAAAGAATATTGCAGAAGTTGTGACACCTGCCAGAAACTGGTTAAAAAAGGTAAACACCCACAGGCAAAGTTACAAGTTACCGACTTAGCCAGTCGACCTTTTGAAAAGTTATCGGTTGACATAGTGGGGCCTCTTAGTCATACAACAACTAGAGGGAATAAATTTATTCTAACTGTTATTGATACATGTAGTCGCTGGCCAGAAGCTATTCCGTTAAAGAACATAACTGCCAATGACATAATGGAAGTGTTCTTCCATATTTTTTCTAGGATAGGTTTTCCAGATACTATCCAATCTGATAGGGGCACTCAGTTTATTGCCGCATCCACCCAAGCTTTCACCAAAATGTTGGGAGTGAAGCAGTGTTTCAATTCACCCTACCATCCTCACAGTAGCGGAGTAATAGAAAAATTTAACGGGGATCTCAAGCACATGCTTGCAAAAGTAATGCAAGAACACCCCAACAACTGGGATGTATATCTACCAGCTATTCTTTTTGCTTATCGCGAGGTACCACATGCTAGCACCGGTTTCTCTCCTTTTGAACTTATCTATGGTGCCAAACCACGTGGCCCATTGACCATTTACCACCAAATGTTAACTGACTCTACACCAGTACTTAAACCCATATCATCATACTTATATGTTACATCATTGCGTGAAAGAATCATCAAATCTTGTGTTATTGCAAAGAATGCACTAAAACTATCTGGTGCTACTTTTAGACAGTATGCTGACAAAGGTAACCGGACAATAACATTGACACCTGGACAGGACATTCTTCTGCTACTACCTAGTGACAGACACCTACTGACTGATTCTTGGCAGGGACCTTTTAAAGTGACGAGACAGATTTCACCTGTAGACTACGAAATCCTTATAAAAGACAAACACAAAATATTTCACATAAATATGGTAAGACCATACCACAACAGAGACAACGAACAGGACGATACGACAGCTTGTACAGTGATAATAGATCACGAAGACGACGATGCTAGTGACGAAATTCCAACACCTGCATTAGACACGACAGACTGCTTGAAGGAGATCAAAATCAACCCAAATTTAACTCAAGCAGAGACAGACAGGTGCAAACAACTTATACAACAGTACAACACCATCTTTTCCAACAAACCAGGACAAACAGAATTAGTACAGCATCACATCACACTCACATCAAACACACCCATTAGATGCAGACCATACACCATCCCATTACATTACAAAGAGCAGTTACATCTAGAAATCATCAACTTAGAGAAAAATAACATCATAAGACGATCCCAATCAGACTACTCATCTCCCATGGTCATAGTACGCAAAAAGGACAATACAATAAGACTTTGCATCGACTACCGAAAACTGAATAAAATAACTGTTCTAGATCTTGAGCCAATGGCAAACACTGACGATCTTTTGACAGAACTGACAGACGCTAGGTTCTTTACGACGGTAGACATGACGAAAGGTTATTGGCAGATTGCTGTAGACGAACAGAGCAGACATCTGACAGCATTTGCCACACCTTGGGGACTGTACGAATGGTGCAAACTTCCATTTGGGCTTGTTAACGCCCCAGCCACATTTGTACGGATGACACGACTACTTCTAGTAGACATTCCTAACATAATCTGCTATATCGACGACATATGTATTCACACAGAGACAATGACTGAGCACATTAAGACTTTAGACCAGACATTTGAACGGATCAGACAGCACGGACTGACAGTGAAGCCTGCAAAAGTAGACATAGCCTACCAGGAAATATCATTCTTGGGTTACAAAATATCCAATGGCTTTGTCACGACAGACGATAAAATTGTGTCCAAGATACTAAAACTCTCACTTCCGACTACTAAAAAACAAGTCAGAAGTTTGTTGGGCTTAATAAATTACTACCGGCAGTTTATTCCTGATTTTTCTGAACTGACCGAGGTATTTACTAATCTACTAACAAAAGATAAACCAGAGAAAATTGTACACGATCAATGCCTAAAAATTGCATTTCATAAAAAAGTTCTATCATGTTTTTCTCATAAGAATGAACGCAATCTTATCCTTAAATTGCCCGATATCCGTTTACCTTTCAGATTACGCACAGATGCTAGCTCCGTGGCGATTGGAGCAGTCCTGTTGCAGGAGTATAACAACATTCTCCACCCCGTTTATTTTGTATCCAGGAAGCTGAAGGCCCGAGAGCGGGCATGGTCCATTCCTCAATTGGAAGCCCTAGCTTTAGTAGTAGGTATTACAAAATTGTCTAGATTTCTTCTAGGACGCCATTTCATCGTAGAATCGGACAGCAGCCCCTTACGATGGATGAATTCAGGAGTGCCGTCGAACCATATGGTAGCGCGTTGGTCTTTGAAACTCCAAGATTATAGCTTTGAGGTTCGACACATCCCAGGCAAAACCAATTCAATTGCCGATCTTTTGTCACGTTGCCCGACCGACCCAGTGAGCACCAATGTCTGATTGCAGTATGTAGAAATACACTCAGACCGACACAGCCATTTAGCAGTGAATAGTGGTTTTTCATTCACAAAAAGCTGTGTAATGTCTACAATATTGTGATAGGGATTACTCCCGTTATATATAGTATTCTTATTTTACTAGTTCATGTAGTGATTGTCATGTATAAATGTGCAGTATGTGGTAGAAAGCGAACTATATTAATTGTAGATAATACGTACAAGAACAGTGTCACATTCGCACTTACCTGAAGCGAATTATCCAACTTCACAGTGACAACTTCGTGTGGAATCTTCCAGGAACATTTTAATTACGAGTGTGAAAGAAAAAACTGAACAGTGACGACTTTTCTACACCTTTGCAGTGAACCGAAATCTTTAATGTTCGACTGAAACATCTAACACATGAACATTCGATCCTAATCCAGAAGATTGTGTAGCAACATCTAACACGAACTTTGAGAACATTGTACCTTCCTTAAACTACATCAAACCGGAACAGGTGTGTTCTGCAAGCTTTGCCATCAGCTGATTTTGGTGTTCGTGTGTACTTCCGGATTAATTAGAAATTTAGAACAAAAATAGCAGACAACATATAAAAGAAGAAAAAGTTTTGACGATTCTAAAATGTTTAGGATTCTATAAAATTGAATACACGAATTGTGTGTTTATTTATTTCTCTAATGTAATCTTAGAATCATATCTTGATTAACGTATTCATATTACCGACTTTTTTCTCGTTAATATGAAGAAACGTCAAGCAATGACACTAAGAAATTAAATAGTTATTGTAAATTATTGTGTGTCACTAATGTTAAAATTAATTCCCTTTCATTTATTGTTATTACATTTTCACACAAAGGGCCATAATTTGAAATGTATATGCTAATGTGTTGTGTGTAATATAACATGTTGTTGTTAAAGTGTTGACACCACAGGCAGGCATCTACTGGGCATGGCAGAGTGTTGCCAACATTGTATGCCAACACAAGAACTCCTGGCCAAGTAGGGACAGGGTTGGAGTGTTTTATACGACTTATATAAAGCCGTATTTCAGTCTGGCTAGATGGTTTTTGTTCCAAGAACCATATTATTCTTTTTTTTTCAAATTGCTGCGAGGTAGATGCGTGAAGCTGGAACTACTGATCTGACTGGGTGATAATACAATTGAGGTAACCAGCCATCGAGAGGGTGAAGCCTGATATGTGTTAAACATGAAGCACCACATGTCTTTGTACCCAACTCCCAGTTCTTATATATTTCTATGCCATGTGTGTATTTTTGATAACGTTGTGTATAACAATGGAAAGGTAGACTCTGACAAGGGTATACTATTAACCCAACAGGTACAGACATTATACATGAAAGACGACATCTTTCATGGATTTTACCGGGGGAGCGTGTCAGAGTCTAACAGGGGACAGCGATGCAGGGACATCGTTACGACCGCCAGGCGACTTAGTTCCCAGTAAGGGATGCAACAACTTCGTTGCGCCGCCAGGCGAATAGGAGTTACCGGCCTGCGAGATCGCTGGCTGACCAGCGGTCAGGCCGCCAACGCAAGACGCACGCCTGCCACGTGACGCCACGTCAGGCAGGAGGCAAGTTGCGAACCAGGTCCAGACAGCTCTGGGGACACGGTACAGGACGGACGTGTGATTGAGAGAAAGGCGTTGTATGGTTTCTGTATTGAAAGGCGAGTGTCTGGACATCTTGCGAGTCAGACTTGTGAACTGTATTGTGGATGTAAGTTGTAAAGTATCCATTATATATTGTTGTGATCATCATTCTGTATTTGATATGTTAATAAATCCATTGAATGGTGTATCGTTGAGTCTTACGTCAAATCACGTTGTATTTGTACTGTCTCACACTTGTTAGGAAAGCGAGCCAAGTTTAAGACTCTGACAGGTGGGTGATGCATGGTTAAGGGATGTGTGGTTGGGGGATAGGTGATTGGGGCTAGGTAGGGGTGGGTTAGTATGTGTAGGTTGGGGGATGGGTGGGGGGTGTGTGTGGGGGTGTAGGATGCATGCGTAGGTGGGGAGAGATTGAATGGGTGGGGAATGTGTGTAAGTTGGGGATGTGTTGGTGGGTGATGGACGTGTGGAATGCTGGGTTATATGGGTGTGGGTGGGGAATGTATGTTTGGGAGATGTGTGTGTGTGGGTGGGGGAATGTATGTTTTGGGGGATGTGTATTTGGTTGGGTGGCTGGCGGTGTATGGGTGGTGGAGGATATGTGGGTGGGTGAGTGTGTGTGGGTTATGGGAATGGTGGGGGAATGTGTGTGTGGGTGGGGAGATGTGTGTGGGTAGGGTATGTGTATGGGTAGGGGATGTGTGGGTGGGGGAATGAGTGGGTGAGGCATGTATGTGTGCCTAGTGGTGTGTGTGTGTGGGTGGGTGGGGGGAATGTGTCTCATAACATTGAAATATGCATTGTTTATGTTTACAACATTCATTTGACAATGTTTTTGTTCCTATGTGAATGTATCATGCACAAATGATGAACGAAAGGTGAGTGATTGAAAAGGCCGAATGTAAGACAGGCCTGCGTGCCCAGTTTTTTACCCTTTGAAAATAAAGTTTGTTCGTTCGTTCTCTCTCATACTCAGAAACACATACACACGAACGTTTTAAACTATAAATATAATTGCAGTTAATTTCATGCTGGACATATATGATTACTATTAGTGTTTGTGCCACGCATAGTTCACACACATAACTCACATAAACACACACACTGTCTCTTTCATTCTCCTTCCCCCTCTCTGTCTCACGTAATTTCTCTCTCTCACGCTCTCTCCGTCCCCATCCCTTTAATTCTCTCTCTCTCTCACACACACACACTCTCTCTCTCTCTCTCTCTCTTTCACGCATACATTCTGTCATACTCTCCCCCTCTCTTACACATATAAACTGTCTCTCTCACGCTCTCTCCCGTTCTCTCTCTCTCTCACATAAATTCTCTTTCACGCTCACTCCATCCCCTCTCACTCACACACATAAATCCCCCCCTCTCTCTCTCTCTCTCTATCTCTATCTCTCTCTTTCTCCCTTTCTCTCACACAAAATATACTCTATCCCACTCACTCCCGCTCTCTCACGCTCTATCCCTCCCCCTCTCTCACACACGCATAAACTCTCTCACTCTCTCACGCTCTCCCCTCTCTCTCCCTCCCTCTCTCTCTCACTTAAACTCTCTCTCACACTGCCTCTCCCTTTCTCTCTCTCCTTCTCTCGCTCCATCCATCCCATCTCTCTCTCATACACCTCAGCATTTGAGAGCATGATACAATCTATGTATGTAAACCCGGAATGATGTTTTCCTGACAACATCACAAGTTGTGTACCTTTGACCAACAGTTTCATCACATATGTGGTTTCTTTCTTTCTGTCCGTTTCACCAAGTCTCCAATTACCTCACCCACTGTCCCCATCACCCCACTGCTCACCCATGCAACAAATGTATTCAACAAACAATTCTCCCAACAAATGTAAATGTGACACTGATCCGGCTCCATCTTGTAACAGGAGAGCTTCAGCATCGAGAGTACATAAAGCAGGAAAAACGTCATTACACTCAGTGCTGTGAACTACCCGAACGTGACGAGGTCCGAACCCAAACCACTTCCACTGAAACTGTACCAGTGTCTGCTGAACCAGCTAAGTACCATGAGAGGTAGGTCACAGACCACCGGTCTGTGCTGTCTGTGTTATTCTGAAAACTGGAGTATGTCGTCACAACTGGAAACCCGGAGGGGAAGAGAGGCGGGTGAGACCAAGAGAGAAGATGCTAGAGTTTGACGCCATGGCATGAAGGAAAGTCGGTATCAGAAAGGAGACAAAAGGTTGTGGACAGACATAATCATTAAAGCCACACGGCATGGACTATAGGAAGATAGGCAGACCACGAGACAGAAGGCTGTGGACACACATGATCATTAAAGCCACACGGCATGGACTATAGGAAGATAGGCAGACCACGAGACAGAAGGCTGTGGACACACATGATCATTAAAGCCACACGGCATGGACTATAGGAAGATAGGCAGACCACGAGACAGAAGGCTGTGGACACACATGATCATTAAAGCCACACGGCATGGACTATAGGAAGATAGGCAGACCACGAGACAGAAGACTGTGGACACACATGATCATTAAAGCCACACGGCATGGACTATAGGAAGATAGGCAGACCACGAGACAGAAGGCTGTGGACACACATGATCATTAAAGCCACACGGCATGGACTACAGGAAGGATTGTAGAAGGAGCACGAGTCAGAAGGCTGTGAACAGACGTTTTAAAATGTCTCTATTTAATTATTTGGATGAAATACGCTTGTCATATGTAACAATATAATAATTTGATCGATGTATACTTGTCATATGTCCTAATATAATAATCCGACTATTTAAGACATTTGGATCTCACAATATAATAATGTGACAAATCACAATTATTGACCCCAGAATATAATAATTTGACTGATCACAGTTAGTTTAGGTTAGTTTAGTCGACGGATCAACATCACGGCACACGGGGTGTAACTCATTAGTTCTCCGTTCTACTCCTAACTCAAGCCCGAGTCCGGAGAGTCTCAGCTATGTGCACAAACTCCGTAGCACCGGCTAGGATCCTAAAATACTTTGGGTAGATTTTTAACCCGAAATTTTGCCAGGGCAGCGCCGTTAGGCTACTCGTTTTTGATTTGCAACTGCCAAGGGGTGTTTTACGTGCGATACAAAACACACGGGCGTCCAATCTCACTACCCAGAGACCAGGGGAAATTGTATTACTAGAAATTCACGTGAAAAAAAAAAATCCCGGCCCTCACCGGGGCTTGAACCCGGGACCTCCTACACCCAACGCGGATACCACACCTCGAGACCACTCAGTTATGGATCTAGGAATATAATAAGTAGACTGAACACAGATATGGACCTAATAAAATAAACATGTGGCTGATTACAAGAAGCCACGGAAGGCAGGTGATGGACGAAATTATAAGGGCAGCCGACAGATAGTTGTTGGTTATGGTCTCAAGTTTCGCGACGGTAGGCAGAAGATCTTTTTCACGAGATAATGTCACCCGGCCAGTACGGTCACTGCCAGGAAGGAAAGCAACGGCAAGCTCGAGACACAGACATTCTCTAGGGCATGTTTCCTTAGCGACTCAATGAACATGCTCCAGAGGATAGAGATGGGGGAGATCCGAAGAGAATGGTTGTTTGTCTCTGGAGCGGTCTCGGCTGGCAAAGATTAGTTTCATCTTCGTGCCAGGGCATTCGGGAGTACAAGGAAATGAGCGGGCTGACAAGCTCGCAGGTGAGGCTACTGTGGAGGGCGGACGTGCCATGGACCAGGCTGACATTCTGAATGCTCTACGAGAAGTAAGACTTTTGCGTGAACCAAGTGATGACTGTGAATCTACAACAATGGCCAGACTGCGAGAACAGCAAATTAAAAGAGGGATGGCCAAACAAGAACACTACGCAGGAAGCCAAAGAAGACTGATAAACCAACACAGAACTGGTGTTGTTAACCGCTACACGCTGCGGGATTTGCTGAGGAGGGGATCCGAGCACTTATGGACTGAATGGTTCGATGTGCAATGAGGATGATCTGTCGACTAACTAACTAACTAACTAACTACCTTCTGTAAAAGTGCCTAGTTCATTATGATTCGCTTAAAGACAGATCATCGCAAGACAAGTACAGAGACATTAAAATTAGCAACATGGAACGTTAGGACGTTAAACGTCGACGTAAAATTAGATAACATCAAACAAGAAATGGAAAGAGAGAAAATTAATATTTTAGGGATGTGCGAAACGAGAGGGACTGGAGCAGGCATCAAGATAGATGAAGATTTTAAGATTATTTATTCTGGAGGAGAAAATAGACAAAGGGGGGGGGGGGGGGTAGCAATTATCTTGGACCGGCAAACATCAAAATCTCTTCAAGGATATTGGGCCGTGTTAGACACAGTTCTACTAGTTAAATTAAGTGGGAGACCTTTTGGCATTAATATTATTCGAGTGTATGCACCAACAGGAGAATCCAGCGAAGATAGTGTAGAAGAATTTTACAATGACATAGAGTCTGCTTCAAAGAAATGTAAAAATTCAGAAATAAACATTATAATAGGGGACTTCAATGCAAAAGTAGGAAATCAAGGTGATAGATACACAGTAGGAAACTATGGTTTTGGAGAGAGAAATGTTAGAGGATACAGACTTGTAGAGTGGGCAAAAGAGCAGGAAATGATTGTTAGAAAAACCTGGTTTAAGCAACACCCAAGAAGATTATGGACATGGAGGAGTCCTGATAGCAGGATCAGAAACCAAATTGATTACATTTTGATTAGCAGAAGATTTAGAAATGCGCCAACAATAGCAAAAACAGTTCCCAGTGGTGATTGTTATAGTGACCACAGATTACTTACAGGGACATTGAGGATAAAGTTAAAGAAAGTCATGTATAAAACAGGAAACACTAAATATGATTTGTGTACATTGAGTAACGACAAAGACATACGAAACAAATTCAACATAGAAGTACAGAACAGATTTGATATATTGTCTGATCTAGAGATCCTATTCCAGGATGTGGATGATCAATGGGAAATGTTGAAGAATTCAATAAGTTTGCCTGCATAAACAACTATTCCAAAATTAAAGAAGATGGGTCGTAAGAAATGGATGACTGAAGAAATTTTTAAACTAAAGGAAACAAGAAGACTCGACAAAAATAATTCTGCCAAATATGAAGAAATTCACAGATAAGTCAGAATATTATGTAAGGAGGCAAAAGAAGCATGGCTTGAGAAAAACTGCTTAGAAATTGAAAAATAATGCAACAGTCAAAATACCAAATTAGTGCACAAAAGAAATCAAGAACTTACTAATAAAAGAACAATTACGTCAGCAGGTTGTCTAAAAACTAAAGATGGCAAAATCATAATAGGAAAAGATCAGATTCTACATGTATGGTCAGACTATGTGAAAATCATATATGATGATAATAGAGATGAACAGTATGAAATTCGATTTAATAATAAAGGACCGCCAATTTTGAAGATGGAGGTTCGAAGTGTTCTTAAGCATATGAAAGCTGGCAAGATCCCCAGTGCAGATAACATCACAACAGAAATGAATAAAGCTCTAGAAGAATATGGAATAGATCAAGCCACCAGGCTGCTGAACACATAATATGATACCGGACATATACCTTTAGAATTATGTAATTCTGAATTTATTGCAATCCCAAAGAAATCAGGAGTCTTGGAATGTGATCAATATAGAACAATTAGTATAATGAGTCACATCACAAAGATTTTGCCATGAATTATCATGCAAAGAGTGAGGAAGAAAATACAACCTGAAATAGGGGAAGAACAATGTGGGTTTGTAGAAGGAAAGGGTACAGTAAATGCTGTGTATATGCTGCGTTCAGTTATTGAACGTTCTATAGAAGTAAACAAAGATATAAATCTTTGCTTTATTGAATACACAAAGTCTTTCGATAGAGTAAGACATGTAAACATGGTAGATATGCTTGCAGATCTACAAATTGATGGGAAAGACATTAGACTTATAAAAAACATATATTGAAAACAAACAAGCTGCCATAAGGATTGATAATGAAGTCGGACAATATCAGCCTATTAAGAGAGTTGTTAGGCAAGGATGTGTAATGTCTCCAGATCTGTTTTCCCTATACAGTGAAAATATTTTCAGAAATGTAGTAGATATAAATGGAATCAGCATTGGAGGACGAAACATCAATAACATTAGATATGCTGATGATACAGTATTAATTGCAGACAATGAGCAGGATCTACAACAATTAGTAAATGCGGTTGTTGCACACAGTGAACAACTGGGGTTAGAATTAAATTCTAAAAAGACAGATTATGGTCGTCACTAGGAAGAACGAAATACCACAATGTAATATACAAGTAAATTGGAATATTCTTCAACAAGTGAATCGGTTCAATTATCTCGGAACAGTCATAACATCTGATGGGAGATGCCTTGTAGAGATTAGAATAAGAATCGCCATGGCGAAAGTAGCCTATAGCAAGATGAAAAACATTCTGACCAATAAAAAGATTTCAATTGAAACAAGAAAAAGAGTGTTGAGGTGCTACATAGAGCCTATTCTTTTGTATGGATGTATGTATGTGATTTCTGAGGAAAATGCAAAGAGTGCCATAGACAGACAGAAAAACTAATGACCAAGTACTACAGGAGACAAATGAAAATCGTAAACTGATTAGTGAAATTAGACGTGATGTTCTACAGTCAACATTTTTTGGACATGTTATGAGAAGAAATTAATTGGAGAACTTAGTGACAACTGGCAAGATCGAATAGAACAGACCAAGGGGAAGACCGAGAAGTAAATACATGGATGGCTTGGCCACATGGCATGGTCGAGACAGGAACACTGAGCTGATCCACGACTCTGGTGATAGAGTGAAATGGCGAGTCATGACCACCCACGCTTTCCGGCATGGCACATGATTGATTGATTGCTTGATCACAATTATGAACCTAATAATTTAATCATTTGACAGATAACAATAATGACAGTCAAGCTATTTGCACGTCATTTATATGACATCGCAATCAACCCCAACATTTGACACATCCGGACACGCCCCGCTCAAGATCGATTCATGACTACAGGGCAGGCAGGAAAGAGTCTAGCCACCACGTTACCTACCTACCTACCTACCTACCTGCTTGCCTACCTACCTGCTTGCCTGCCTTCCTGCCTACGTATCCACCCACCTGTCTACCTGCCTGCCTGTTTTACCTATATACCTACCTACCAACGGGCCTGCGTGCCCAATTCTTAACCCTTTGAAAATAAAGATTTACTTACTTACTTACTTACTTATTTACTTACTTACTTACTTACTTAGCTGTCTACCTACCTACCTACATTCCTACCTACCTACTTACCTACCTGCATTCCTACCTACCTACCTACCTACCTACCTACCTACCTAACTACCTACAACCTACCTACCTACCTACCTACCTATATGCCTACATTTTTAGATAAATAGCTACCTGTATACCTACCTATCCACCTAATTACCTACTTATATACCTACCGACCCACCTATCTACCTACCTTCCCACTTATTTATCTACCTAACTATATATCTACCTACCTATATACCTACCTACCTATTTATCTGTATGCCTATATTCCTTTTTACCTATATACCTACCTACCTATATATCTACCTACTATATAGCTACCCACACACCTATCTACCTACCTATATACCTACAAACCAATCTAACTACCTATCTGTATACCTACCTTCCTACCTATCTATTTAATTATATAGTATCTACCTCTACATAACTATCTATATAACATCTACCTATCTACCTACCTATACACCCACCTACCTACCCACCTACCTACATATATATATACATAGCTATCTACATACCTATCTACCTATACATAAGTACCTGTATATACATATATACCTATCTATCAATATAGTACTTACCTACCTATATACCCACCTACCCACCCTCCTAAATATATACCTATCTACCTACCCACATACGCACCTACTTATGTACCTACTTACTAACCTATCTACAAACCTATAAACCTACCCACCTAAGTACCCATTTACCCACCCACCTACCCACTTAAATACCCACCTACCCACCCACCCACCTACCCACCTACCTTTGACTGACGACACAACCTAAACAGTTTGACAGGGATCGTCACGTGTCCACTTGACTGATCACACAACCTACACAGGATTTGACAGGCAGACCGGCCCTGTTCTCTTTCCGATTGGCCAACCTGCTGAAATCGTCGCACAAAGCTCGAACTCCGTAGCTCCAGAAGTCACTCAGGAGTCACAGGAGTCACACAGGAGTCACCCAGGAGTCACAGGAGTCACAGGAGTCACCCAGGAGTCACAGGAGTCACCCAGGAGTCACAGGAGTCACAGGAGTCACCCAGGAGTCACAGGAGTCACACAGGAGTCACAGGAGTCACCCAGGAGTCACAGGAGTCACCCAGGAGTCACAGGAGTCACAGGAGTCACAGGAGTCACCCAGGAGTCACAGGAGTCACAGGAGTCACAGGAGTCACCCAGGAGTCACAGGAGTCACCCAGGAGTCACAGGAGTCACAGGAGTCACAGGAGTCACAGGAGTCACACAGGAGTCACAGGAGTCACACAGGAGTCACAGGAGTCACCCAGGAGTCACAGGAGTCACAGGAGTCACAGGAGTCACAGGAGTCACAGGAGTCACCCAGGAGTCACAGGAGTCACAGGAGTCACCCAGGAGTCACAGGAGTCACCCAGGAGTCACAGGAGTCACCCAGGAGTCACCCAGGAGTCACAGGAGTCACCCAGGAGTCACAGGAGTCACAGGAGTAACCCAGGAGTCACAGGAGTCACCCAGGAGTCACAGGAGTCACCCAGGAGTCACAGGAGTCACCCAGGAGTCACCCAGGAGTCACAGGAGTCACACAGGAGTCACAGGAGTCACAGGAGTCACCCAGGAGTCACAGGAGTCACCCAGGAGTCACACAGGAGTCACAGGAGTCACAGGAGTCACCCAGGAGTCACAGGAGTCACAGGAGTCACAGGAGTCACCCAGGAGTCACAGGAGTCACCCAGGAGTCACAGGAGTCACAGGAGTCACAGGAGTCACCCAGGAGTCACACAGGAGTCACAGGAGTCACAGGAGTCACCCAGGAGTCACAGGAGTCACCCAGGAGTCACAGGAGTCACCCAGGAGTCACAGGAGTCACAGGAGTCACAGGAGTCACAGGAGTCACAGGAGTCACCCAGGAGTCACAGGAGTCACCCAGGAGTCACAGGAGTCACAGGAGTCACAGGAGTCACAGGAGTCACAGGAGTCACCCAGGAGTCACAGGAGTCACCCAGGAGTCACAGGAGTCACAGGAGTCACAGGAGTCACAGGAGTCACCCAGGAGTCACAGGAGTCACAGGAGTCACCCAGGAGTCACAGGAGTCACCCAGGAGTCACAGGAGTCACCCAGGAGTCACCCAGGAGTCACAGGAGTCACCCAGGAGTCACAGGAGTCACAGGAGTAACCCAGGAGTCACAGGAGTCACCCAGGAGTCACAGGAGTCACCCAGGAGTCACAGGAGTCACCCAGGAGTCACCCAGGAGTCACAGGAGTCACACAGGAGTCACAGGAGTCACAGGAGTCACCCAGGAGTCACAGGAGTCACCCAGGAGTCACACAGGAGTCACAGGAGTCACCCAGGAGTCACAGGAGTCACCCAGGAGTCACAGGAGTCACAGGAGTCACAGGAGTCACAGGAGTCACCCAGGAGTCACAGGAGTCACAGGAGTCACCCAGGAGTCACAGGAGTCACCCAGGAGTCACCCAGGAGTCACAGGAGTCACCCAGGAGTCACAGGAGTCACCCAGGAGTCACAGGAGTCACCCAGGAGTCACCCAGGAGTCACCCAGGAGTCACAGGAGTCACCCAGGAGTCACCCAGGAGTCACAGGAGTCACAGGAGTCACACAGGAGTCACAGGAGTCACACAGGAGTCACCCAGGAGTCACACAGGAGTCACACAGGAGTCACCCAGGAGTCACAGGAGTCACACAGGAGTCACCCAGGAGTCACAGGAGTCACCCAGGAGTCACAGGAGTCACCCAGGAGTCACACAGGAGTCACCCAGGAGTCACAGGAGTCACACAGGAGTCACAGGAGTCACCCAGGAGTCACACAGGAGTCACCCAGGAGTCACAGGAGTCACACAGGAGTCACAGGAGTCACCCAGGAGTCACAGGAGTCACAGGAGTCACCCAGGAGTCACAGGAGTCACAGGAGTCACCCAGGAGTCACAGGAGTCACAGGAGTCACCCAGGAGTCACAGGAGTCACAGGAGTCACCCAGGAGTCACAGGAGTCACAGGAGTCACCCAGGAGTCACAGGAGTCACAGGAGTCACCCAGGAGTCACAGGAGTCACCCAGGAGTCACAGGAGTCACCCAGGAGTCACAGGAGTCACCCAGGAGTCACCCAGGAGTCACAGGAGTAACCCAGGAGTCACAGGAGTCACAGGAGTCACCCAGGAGTCACAGGAGTCACCCAGGAGTCACAGGAGTCACAGGAGTCACAGGAGTCACAGGAGTCACAGGAGTCACAGGAGTCACCCAGGAGTCACAGGAGTCACAGGAGTCACAGGAGTCACCCAGGAGTCACAGGAGTCACCCAGGAGTCACAGGAGTCACCCAGGAGTCACAGGAGTCACCCAGGAGTCACCCAGGAGTCACAGGAGTAACCCAGGAGTCACAGGAGTCACAGGAGTCACCCAGGAGTCACAGGAGTCACCCAGGAGTCACAGGAGTCACAGGAGTCACAGGAGTCACAGGAGTCACAGGAGTCACAGGAGTCACCCAGGAGTCACAGGAGTCACAGGAGTAACCCAGGAGTCACAGGAGTCACAGGAGTCATCCAGGAGTCACAGGAGTCACCCAGGAGTCACAGGAGTCACAGGAGTCACAGGAGTCACAGGAGTCACAGGAGTCACAGGAGTCACAGGAGTCACAGGAGTCACAGGAGTCACCCAGGATTCACACAGGAGTCACACAGAAGTCACACAGGAGTCACACAGGAGTCACACAGGAGTCACCCAGGAGTCACACAGGAGTCACTCAGGATTCACACAGGAGTCACACAGGAGTCACAGGAGTCACACAGGAGTCACTCAGGAGTCACTCAGGAGTCACACAGGAGTCACAGGAGTCACTCAGGATTCACACAGGAGTCACTCAAGAGTCACACAGGAGTCACTCAGGATTCACACAGGAGTCACACAGGAGTCACTCAGGAGTCACACAGGAGTCACACAGGAGTCACAGGAGTCACTCAGGATTCACACAGGAGTCACACAGGAGTCACACAGGAGTCACTCAGGAGTCACACAGGAGTCACACAGGAGTCACACATGAGTCACTCAGGATTCACACAGGAGTCACACATGAGTCACTCAGGATTCACACAGGAGTCACACAGGAGTCACAGGAGTCACTCAGGATTCACACAGGAGTCACACAGGATTCACACAGGAGTCACACAGGAGTCACTCAGGATTCACACAGGAGTCACTCAGGATTCACACAGGAGTCACACAGGAGTCACACAGGAGTCACACAGGAGTCACTCAGGATTCACACAGGAGTCACACAGGATTCACACAGGATTCACACAGGAGTCACACAGGAGTCACAGGAGTCACTCAGGATTCACACAGGAGTCACACAGGAGTCACAGGAGTCACACAGGAGTCACTCAGGATTCACACAGGAGTCACTCATTAGTCACACAGGAGTCACTCAGGATTCACACAGGATTCACACAGGAGTCACAGGAGTCACACAGGAGTCACTCAGGAGTCACTCAGGATTGACACAGGATTCACACAGGAGTCACACAGGAGTCACACAGGATTCACACAGGATTCACACAGGAGTCACACAGGAGTCACACAGGAGTCACACAGGAGTCACTCAGGATTCACACATGAGTCACACAGGAGTCACTCAGGATTCCCACAGGAGTCACACAGGAGTCACAGGAGTCACCCAGGAGTCACACAGGAGTCACACAGGAGTCACACAGGAGTCACACAGGAGTCACTCAGGATTCACACATGAGTCACACAGGAGTCACTCAGGATTCACACAGGAGTCACACAGGAGTCACAGGAATCACCCAGGAGTCACAGGAGTCACCCAGGAGTCACCCAGGAGTCACACAGGAGTCACACAGGAGTCACACAGGAGTCACCCAGGAGTCACACAGGAGTCACACAGGAGTCACAGGAGTCACAGGAGTCACAGGAGTCACAGGAGTCACCCAGGAGTCACAGGAGTCACAGGAGTCACACAGGAGTCACAGGGGTCACAGGAGTCACAGGAGTCACAGGAGTCACAGGAGTCACCCAGGAGTCACAGGAGTCACAGGAGTCACCCAGGAGTCACAGGAGTCACAGGAGTCACAGGAGTCAAAGGAGTCACCCAGGAGTCACAGGAGTCACACATGAGTCACCCAGGAGTCACAGGAGTCACCCAGGAGTCACCCAGGAGTCACAGGAGTAACCCAGGAGTCACAGGAGTCACCCAGGAGTCACAGGAGTCACAGGAGTCACAGGAGTCACAGGAGTCACAGGAGTCACCCAGGAGTCACAGGAGTCACAGGAGTCACAGGAGTCACCCAGGATTCACACAGGAGTCACACAGAAGTCACACAGGAGTCACACAGGAGTCACCCAGGAGTCACACAGGAGTCACTCAGGATTCACACAGGAGTCACACAGGAGTCACAGGAGTCACACAGGAGTCACTCAGGAGTCACACAGGAGTCACACAGGAGTCACACAGGAGTCACACATGAGTCACTCAGGATTCACACAGGAGTCACACATGAGTCACTCAGGATTCACACAGGAGTCACACAGGAGTCACAGGAGTCACTCAGGATTCACACAGGAGTCACACAGGATTCACACAGGAGTCACACAGGAGTCACTCAGGATTCACACAGGAGTCACTCAGGATTCACACAGGAGTCACACAGGAGTCACTCAGGATTCCCACAGGAGTCACACAGGAGTCACTCAGGATTCACACAGGAGTTACACAGGTGTCACAGGAGTCACCCAGGAGTCACAGGAGTCACCCAGGAGTCACCCAGGAGTCACACAGGAGTCACACAGGAGTCACACAGGAGTCACCCAGGAGTCACACAGGAGTCACACAGGAGTCACAGGAGTCACAGGAGTCACAGGAGTCACCCAGGAGTCACAGGAGTCACAGGAGTCACAGGAGTCACACAGGAGTCACAGGAGTCACAGGAGTCACAGGAGTCACCCAGGAGTCACAGGAGTCACAGGAGTCACAGGAGTCACCCAGGAGTCACAGGAGTCACAGGAGTCACAGGAGTCACAGGAGTCACCCAGGAGTCACAGGAGTCACAGGAGTCACAGGAGTCACCCAGGAGTCACAGGAGTCACAGGAGTCACCCAGGAGTCACAGGAGTCACAGGAGTCACAGGAGTCAAAGGAGTCACCCAGGAGTCACCCAGGAGTCACAGGAGTCACCCAGGAGTCACAGGAGTCACCCAGGAGTCACCCAGGAGTCACAGGAGTAACCCAGGATTCACACAGGAGTCACACAGAAGTCACACAGGAGTCACACAGGAGTCACCCAGGAGTCACACAGGAGTCACTCAGGATTCACACAGGAGTCACACAGGAGTCACAGGAGTCACACAGGAGTCACTCAGGAGTCACTCAGGAGTCACACAGGAGTCACAGGAGTCACTCAGGATTCACACAGGAGTCACACAGGAGTCACTCAGGAGTCACACAGGAGTCACTCAGGATTCACACAGGAGTCACACAGGAGTCACTCAGGAGTCACACAGGAGTCACACAGGAGTCACAGGAGTCACTCAGGATTCACACAGGAGTCACACAGGAGTCACAGGAGTCACACAGGAGTCACTCAGGAGTCACACAGGAGTAACACAGGAGTCACACAGGAGTCACACATGAGTCACTCAGGATTCACACAGGAGTCACACATGAGTCACTCAGGATTCACACAGGAGTCACACAGGAGTCACAGGAGTCACTCAGGATTCACACAGGAGTCACACAGGATTCACACAGGAGTCACACAGGAGTCACTCAGGATTCACACAGGAGTCACTCAGGATTCACACAGGAGTCACACAGGAGTCACACAGGAGTCACACAGGAGTCACTCAGGATTCACACAGGAGTCACACAGGATTCACACAGGATTCACACAGGAGTCACACAGGAGTCACAGGAGTCACTCAGGATTCACACAGGAGTCACACAGGAGTCACAGGAGTCACACAGGAGTCACTCAGGATTCACACAGGAGTCACTCATTAGTCACACAGGAGTCACTCAGGATTCACACAGGATTCACACAGGAGTCACAGGAGTCACACAGGAGTCACTCAGGAGTCACTCAGGATTGACACAGGATTGACACATGAGTCACACAGGAGTCACACAGGATTCACACAGGAGTCACACAGGAGTCACACAGGAGTCACACAGGAGTCACACAGGAGTCACTCAGGATTCACACATGAGTCACACAGGAGTCACTCAGGATACCCACAGGAGTCACACAGGAGTCACAGGAGTCACCCAGGAGTCACACAGGAGTCACACAGGAGTCACACAGGAGTCACACAGGAGTCACTCAGGATTCACACATGAGTCACACAGGAGTCACTCAGGATTCACACAGGAGTCACAGGAATCACCCAGGAGTCACAGGAGTCACCCAGGAGTCACCCAGGAGTCACACAGGAGTCACACAGGAG
>OY992890.1:8353725-8471225 GCA_963921405.1 Cepaea hortensis
CGGAGACAGTGTCATCATCGTCAGGGCCTCAAGTCACACTATTGGGTAAGTCAGAAACGCTCACCAAGTATCTCAGGCCTCCCTCCAGGTATAAGTTTCTCCACTTGGATAGGATGGCTGGCGAGTCGACTCACTGGTACTTGGGACCTCCGGTGTATGACGTACCTGAAATCTGGACCACCCTAATGTAGGGATAAATACTGTCTCTCGGGTGGCCGCGGAACTAGGACACTCCTCTGAAGCGTCTGGAAGTCTCGATGGTACTGCGGTTATAGCGAGAGGGTGATCTCTCACTCAAAATAGTAACAGTCCCAATTGTCTATGCAACCCGCGCAGATCATCCGACTCATAGCACAGATATCACAGCACAGATACCTCCCTCGCTGAAACGTGGCACTGCAGATAGAGTTCAAAACATGCAACAGTTCTTGCACAATATCAGGCACCACAGGGTACCAGGCACTTGGTAGCGGAGACATCATAACTAGTTGGTTTGAAGGCAGTCAGTCAGGGTCACAACCGGGACACTAACAACAACCAGATACTTGCCCAGCTGAAGTAACGAACAAGGCCATATGGTGCTGTCATGTCGAACAACCGGGGCTTTCAGACGTGGAGTGGGCGATGAGTTAGCTGGAGCCCATTCTGACACGTACTCTCGATTGTAAGTACTGCTCGCTGAGGTGGTGGACTTCCAAGCTGTTCACACCGGCTCTCGCCCTAGTCCGGATCACTGGACTCGTCCCCCGATCGCCGCTCTGCTCTCAACACAATAGAACCTGTGGAGGATAACACTCAGTGAGAGCACCATGAATCAGACTTACCCACAGCAGATACACTTAGGTCTCCCTTACTCAGACGTGTGGACCCTTCCCATAAGGGCCGCACTCTTTCATTAGCCACTCGAACATTCGAGGACAGACTGGACCTAGAACCAACGTGGCAGCTGTCCACCTGAATCCTCTTTCCCAGACGAACGTAGGACTGGGCCAAGGTTGGTGTCTGAGATATGGGTCTATGCTGAAACATAGCTATACAACACATACGGTTAGTGAGTTAGTTGTACTTATCGATAGAAGGGCCCTGAAGGAGGGCCGATGGCAGTACTTCCTCGCCCCCTTCCTGTTATCCGCCAACGCTGATGTCGTACCCTGCCGTAGGCACAATCCAGTAACTCCAAATAAATATACAGGGTGATCCCCCTGTAGAAGAAATCCACACCCCGTTCCCCCCTCCCTGGTCCCAGGTCGGGGCATTTAGAACGGTGTCATGTTCAATATGAACAATTATGTCGCAATGGTCCCTTCTCCCTCTATCCACCTCTCAGGAATCCACTATATATTAAGCTGGCATTCCATCGAGGGAACTAATTAAAAGACAGATGTGAGCAAAGAAGAAAGCCAGTGGTCGCCCCACCATGTGATCCGAAGCTTGACTCCCGGTACGACCTTGAAACGACCTCGGAGGTTTCGGCTGACCGGTGCATTCGATTCGTTGCACTCGCCCGAGTTCATCGATATATCGCTCGATATATCCGAAGCGACTCCTTAATCCACTTCCGGTAGCGCTGCGGGTAATGGTTCGGCCACGCTGGCCACGCCGACGCTCGAGGTTACAAAGTTGGCCATGTTTGAACTCAAATTACAGGTCTCCCTTCCCTAAACCCGATTTTCCCAATCTACAGGGTCTGTAAATAAGCCGCTCGCTACTACCCTACGAAATAGCTTATCAATACTATGCTGGTAAACACGCGTTTGCCACAGGCTTAATTTACAGTCAGAAAACACAACCGTACCAATGTTCACACGTGACCTCCTTTCTCGCGCCGGTCACGCGTTAACGAAATCTCCTAATTCGAATCACCAACACCGCACTAGTTAAGGAAAAAGGTTGTACACATACCTTCACACAAATTGCACGACAGTGGATAAGAGAAGCGTTGTGAATGCAACTGGACATTATGTCAGAAGTCTTCAACCCTCGTCAAGACACGGCGTCCTGCTCTCTCTCACTTAGCACTGGGCCAAAATGTCGACTGCCTGCCAGCAACCTTCGTCTCCAACTGATTCTTTGTTCCAGAACAATGGACTGCGCTTGCGTCGGACATGCGCAGTCTGTCTTGCCCGAAAACCTGTTCCGCCACCCCCCTACTGGAATATTCTTAAAGGGCGAGCAACGACCCTGGTCGGTTTGAGTCAAATTACCGGTTAATTCCCTTTCACCGGCAATTTTCTTCCCCCGACTGCCCGAAGTCTCAACGGACATTTCCTCCAGCAGAAACATTACGAGGCGGACCCACTGAGTTCTGCGACAATGTCCCAGGTATTATGTCGAATGGATGTCCTCGTAGTCGAGAGAGTAAATTGAAGTACTTGGGTATCACCTTTGACTGGCGTTTGTCTTTTAAGGATCATGTGGAGGTTTTGGTGGTGAAGGCTGGTAGGGGACTTAATGCATTGAGGGCTATGGCAGCAACCGGGGTAGATCAGGAGATGCTTCAGGGGCTCTTTAAGCGCTCAATAATTTATGTCATTGAGTATGGTTTAGGGCTCCTGACAGTATCAAAGAGCCAACTTAAAAGGTTGGAGCTCATACAGAATGCGGCCATGCGGGTGATCCTGGGGTGCACAAAGGACACACCAATTATTTGCATAAGGCATATCCTGGCGCTACCAATAATAGCGGATAGGCAAAGGGTCCATCAGGCCAAATGGTACCTGAGAATTGCAGCAGATAGGGATCACCCCCTGCATGAAGCAGTGGATATGGGCAAGGGTCATAGACTAAGACGAAGCAGATCCTCGATGGTTCAGGCAGAACTTTCTATAAGTCAGATGTGTGATCTAGAGACCATCAATAGTGAAAGAGAGTGGGTTGAAGTTCCGGATGACATGACAGACTGGCGCAATGTAATAGTAACACTGGGTCGTGAGTGCAGAGAATGGGCAGCGGGCCGCACTGAGTTTGAGCTTATCCAGAGCAACACACATCAAGGTGACATAGTCATCTATACTGATGGGTCAGTGATGAGAAACAGATGGAATGGTTGGGGTTTCATTGCGAAGGCTAATGGACGATTCTTAAAAATGGACAGTCTGGCATAATAGTCTACGGTCTCCGGCATGAGAATGGGGGTGGAAGCAGTCACAGCGGCAGAGGAGACCACTTCAACTCACATTGTCTTCATTACGGTCTCAGTGAGTATGCTTTGTAAGGTGGAGAAATGAATGGTTCGTGTGGAGTGCCTGACCTTGCTTCAGAGATCACAGATTGTGAGAATTGTATGGATTTCTTTGCCATTTCTTTGCGGGGGAATGAACAGGATGGTAGGCTGGCAGGAATACACCTCTTGGTGTTAGATTACCTATGGACAAGGGAGAGGTGATCGTGTGCCTGTGGGACCAGGCGGAGGAACAGATTAAGAACTCGTATGTAGAAAGGAAGAGATTGAGGGGTATTAGCAGGGGTTCTGGTAGAATCTCAAAACTGAGAGGGAAGACCAGAAGAACTTTCAATCAAAAAGCGGCGGGAACGTTTAGTAGTGTGACCCTTCGCAGGCTGTTGAACGAAGGACCGAGCGCGTATGGGAATGTCCTGAGTGCAGTGATGTCAGTTCTTAGCTCAACTCAACTTTTGCTTTAAGACACGTTACACACATTCGGTGGCCAGTGGCTAAAACTGATTGTTGAAATGTATTTGGTTCTCTTCCAATAGTGTTATCCAGGAGTGTGGACAATGATTGTTTGTGATGTCACCTGTATGTTTGTGATGTCATCTGTATGTTTGTGATGTCAGCTGTATGTTTGTGATGTCAGCTGTATGTTTGTGATGTCAGCTGTATGTTTGTGATGTCACCTATATGTTTGTGATGTCACCTGTATCTTTTTGTAGTCACCTGTAGGTTTGTAATGTCAGCGGTAAGTTTGTGATGTCAACTGTATGGTTATGATGTCACCTGTGCGTTTGTGATATCAGCGGCATGTTTCTGATGATATCAACTGCATGTTTACGATGTCACCTGTATGTTTGTGATGTTAGCAGTATGTTTGTAATGTCAGCGATATGTTTGTGATATCAACTGCATGTTTGTGATGTCACCTGTGTTTGTGATGTCAGCGGTATGTTTGTTTGTCACCTGCATGTTTGTGATGTCAGCTGCATGTTTGTGATGTCAGCGATATTGTTTTTATGTCAGCTGTACGTTTGTGATGTCAGCGGTATTCTTGTGATGTCAACTGTACACTTGTGATGTCAGCTGCATGGTTTGTTGTCAGCTGCATGTTTGTCATGTAAACTATATGTTTGTATTGTCAACTCTATGTAGTGATGTTAACTATATTGATGTGATGTCAACTATATGTTTCTGATGTCGACTGCCTATTGTGATATCAACTGTATGTGTATATTGTCAACTGTATTTCTGTGATATCAATTGTATGTTTTTAATGTCAACTGTATGTTTGTGATGTCAATTGCATATTTGTGAACCCAACTGTATGTTTGTATTGTTAGTTATATGGTTGTGTTGCTAACTGTATATTTATAATGTAAAGTACATCTTTCTGATGTCCACAGTGTGTTTCCTCTGTTTTGTTTCTGAAATCAACCAACTAACCAAAAATGCATAAATAAAGTAACCACCCAACCGATCAACCAAACAAAGCAAGCGATCCCAATATCCCCAACCAGCAGTCTCTAATGCTATTCTAGTATACTCACACACAGCCAAATAACCATTCAACCATATATAAACGCACATATATTGTTAGGCGCCCTTAGACATAGAAGAAATATATAGGGATTAGAGTACGTACTAGTCAACATAAAATCCGAACGCAATATTTACCGGCCGGGATTCGAACCTGTCACCTCCAAATGAGGAACAAATGTACTTCGACGTATGACTTCATTCATCATGTACCATGGTGATAAGCGTGGGCGATCATGATTCGACATCTCACTCTAGTCGTAGATCAGCTCTGTTTTCTTGTCTCGACCATACTACGTGGTGAAGCCATCAAAGTATTTACTTCTCTGTCTTCCCTTTGTTATCTTCCCCTCGATCTAACCAGTTGTCATCAAGTTCTCCAATTTATTTCTTCTCATAACATAAGTAACTAGACACCAAAATAAAAGGTGTCTTCATTAGCCAGGTCTATCATACACATGAACCCACAACTATTGAATGTGGACAGAATTCATATCTAACCATTGAAATAACATCATAGGTAACAGAATTTTATATTAAACCCAGGATAAGACAAATAACAAACACACAAACACATCAGAGCGTAATGTTGTGTAATTATGTGAAAGACCTTTATAACGATACACGAGAGGAACATTATGATATTCCAAATAATAATGAACACCAATTTTGAAGATGTAAGTTCAGAATACTCTTAACCATATGAAAACTGACAAGACTCCGAGTCCAGATAACATCACAACATAAAGGATCAATACCTAAGAAGAATATGGAATAGACCAGGTCACCAGACTGCTGAACACAATATATGATACTGGAGATATACCTACTGAAATATGTAAATCTATATTTATTGCAATCACAAAGAAAACATTAATTGAGCGTTCAATAGAAGTAAACAAAGGCCCATATCTTTGCTTCATTGACTACACAAAGGCTTTCGATAAAGTAAGACATTTCAACATGATGAAGATGCTTGCAGATCTACACATTGATGTGAAAGATCTTAGACTTGAAAAAGAGTGTCACAACACCAAAATTTGCAGAAGCTAATGAAGAAATTCAGAAGCTGATAAAGGTGGATAACAACATTCGTTTTGTTACTTGGACGATCTGTTCATAGAGATAGAACAAGCAGCATCGAAAGGAAACCTAAGAGTCTTTACAGTACCGTAAGGACCATGCCAGGAAAGTATAATCAACCAAGCCGACTGATCAAAAAACAGAAATGGAAATAATTATCACAAACATTAAACATCAACAAAACAGATGGGCTGAATACTTTAAGGAACACCTGAACAGATAAGTCCCAGGAGAGCCTCCAGAGATCTAGTCTGCATAAGTGGAGATGGATATTAACTGTGGGAAAATATCTGAAGATATTAGGAAAGGTATTACATTTCTGGGAAAGCTGCTGGTCCATATGGTATATTAGTAGAGGCAGTTAAAACTAACGTTAACACTGAAGTAATATCAGCAGACTAGAGAGAAGGATATCTGTTTAAAAGGACAAAGAAAGGGGACATGCGTGAGTGTGCCACTTATAGAGGAATAATGTTACTGGCAGTTTTTGAAAAAAAAAAAAATATTAAGCAGGATGATTTTGGGGAGACTGAAATGTCACTGACAAACAATTAAGGGATAAACGGGACAGGATTTGATCAAACAGATCTTGCACTGACACGATAGAAACACTGCACATCATAATAGAGCAAGGCATCGAGCTGAACTAACTACCTTCTACTGGATTTGTGGGCTATGAACTGGCCTTTGGTAGCATTGATATGCAATCTCTTTAGAAATTGATGAGGCATTATGGGATATAAGAGAAAATAATGAACTTAATAAAGGCAACATACAGAGACACGGGGTGCAGAGTAAGGCATTAGAGAGTCTACCAGAGGGATTCAAAATAAGAAAAAGAATGAGACGCAGGCATCTTTTGCCACCTCTACTATTCTTGCTGGCTATGGACTGGATATTGAAGACAAAAACAATCACTGCCAGAAATGGAATCCAATGGGCGTCCCTGACAAAGCAGCTAGATGATCTGGACTTCGGCTGACGAATCTGGCCTCCTGGCTCACACACGAAATCCGACACAGGGTAAATTGTCCACATTGCATGAGAGGTCACAACAATTCGGTTTAAAATTACACAGGAAAAAGACACAGATAATGAAAACAAATCAAGCAAAAGAAAACCTTATCTCCATTGAAAAAACCTCACTTCAAGGGACATAATCGTAGACCTACTTAGGTAGCAATGTAAACAGAGCTGGAGAAAGCAACAAGGATTTCTCAATAGGAACACAGAAGGCTAGAGGTACTTTCACAGCACTAGAAATCTGTACAAGTAAAAATAAAGTACATTTATGCACGAACATTTGAATATTCAGTAAATCGTCATTACTGTATGGATTAGAATCTCGGAGAACAACTAAAACGATTAAAGATAAACTAAAAAAAAAAAAAAATTCAATAATTTGTGTCTGTGCAAAACAAAATAAGGGAAATGGTTTGACAGAATCTCCGATGCGAAGCTCACGGAGAGAACAGACAAACAACCAGTGAATAATGAGGTAAAGAAAAGGAGTTCCGGTCGCCAACATGGTGGTTAGGCGTTGAACCGTTAAGGCAGCTGGCGTTTTAATGCTTGTAGCTACGGTTTGCAATCGCATTTTTCTCATGTTGGACTGGTAGTACATGGTTCCGCCGCCCTGCTACTGAGTGAGTGAGTGGGCGACACCGTGAGCTGTGAGATTCGCGTGGAATGCTTTTACATCTGTTCTATACAGTGACCTGCATGTTCGGAACAATGGCTACCGGCTGTTACTGAATTGACCGATTTGCCTTTTCGGTTCACGAGTGCATTTTTCAGGAGACTCCAAGGAGTCGGCGCTGAAGCTGCGGAGTTCGTGCTTTCTGCGACACTTTCGGCGGGTCGCGCTGCGGTAAAAGACCGAGCCATGTGAGAAAACCCGGGTCAATGAGGTCTTTCTGGTGACTGCCGAGTCCATCGACGATGAACTGTGGTTTTCGTGGATGAATTTTATGTTGACATTCTGACGGCGGCATTGCGCACAGTGTACCTGTGCGTGCTGTTGGATTGCCGAGACTCCTGTCTTTCCACTTTTCACATTAGACAGCGGGAAGCATTTTGTGTGATATTCACTGGCACAGGAATGGAGCATAATGGGGACAACCCGTTGCCGTGAAGTTGGAACCTCGACTAACTAACTAACCAACCAACCACCAACCAACCAACCAACCAACCAACCAACCAACCAACCAACCAACCAACCAACCAACCAACCAACTAACTAACTAACTAACTAACTAACTAACTAACTAACTAACTAACTAACTAATTAACTAACTAACTAACACGGGCGTCAAATCTCATTATACAGAGACCAGGGGAAATGTTTGTTACTAGAAGTCCACGTGAAAAAATCCCGGCCCTCAACGGAGCTTGAACCCGGGCCCTCCAGCACTCGAGGTGGACACCATACCTCGAGACCACTCAGCCCCCTTAGTTGATATACACACAGACATGGTGACAGAAGTGATTCAGACGAAGACAAAGAGAGAGCTGCATGAGATAGCTAAAGATAGCAAGGCCTGCAGTGAATGAGTTAAATGAGGATCTAACCAACCGTGGGAGATAAACAGAGTGAAAGAAGAATGAACGAACGAACGAACAAACTTTATTTTCAAATGGTTACAAATTGGGCACGCAGGCCCGTCTTATATTTGGCCCTTCCAATCACTCATATTTCGTTCATAAATTGTGCATTTTACCTTCACATAAGAAAGAAACATTGTCAAATGGATTTTCTAAACATAAGATGTACAACAGAGATTAAGAGCAGAATAGGGCTGCAAAAGCCGCATTTCAGAAAATGAAGAGTTTCTTATGCAATAAGTCGCTATCAATGAATGTAAGAAAGAGAGTGTTAAAATGCTATACAGAACCAGATTTGCTGTAAGGCAGCGAATCTTGGAATGTAAATGAACAAATTAGGAAGAACTTAGAAGCAATAGAGATGTGGTTTTTAAGACGAATGTTGTGAATTCCTTGGACTGCCAGAGTAACTAACAACGATTGCCTGAAAGAGGCTAATGAAACTAGAACACTATATACACCAAAAAGAAAAAGACAAACAACTTTCTTCGGTCATGTGATGATAAGAGAGGCATTGGAGAACATCGTGACAACTGGACAGATCGAGGGGAAGAGAGGCAGACCAAGAGAAATGATGCTGAATGGATTGAGACGGTGGTATGTCACCAGCAGAGTTGAACCAGAACACCAAAGACAGAGATCTGTGGAGAGCCATTGAACGCCAGCTGGCAGGGCACTTGATGATGATGAAACATAAACTGCAGATTATCATGTCATGAAACAGGCAGACACACGTACACGCACATTCACACACACACACACACACACACACACACACACACACACACACACACACACATACACACACACACACACACACACACCTACCTGCATACATATTTACATTATTTGCACAAACTCACACAGTTATTCACACCTAAAATAACATACGAATACACACTCCCCAGCATACGCTGCATGCACACACACACACACACACTCACACACACATACACACGCACATACACACACTCGCACATGCACACACATGCACACACATACACACAGGCACACACACTTACACTCATACACACATACACACGCATACACACATACACACACGTACACATACACACATTTCACACATACATACATACACAAATTTATACACATAAACACACATACACACATACATACGAATACAAATACACGTACACACATACACATACATATACACATACACACAAACACACACATAAACACACATACACACGTACACACATATACACACACGTACACACATACACACTTACTCTTACACATATGCACACATATACACACATATACACACAAACACACATATACACTGACACACACACACATATATATATATATACACTCATATACACACATACACGCACATACACACACAAACATAACATACACACACATACACACATACATACACATATATACACTCACACATACACATATACACACATACACACAACACTCCCCCCTCACATACACCCCCCCCCCACACACACACACACACTCTCACACATCTAGACACATACACCTTGCCTCACATAATTACTGAAACTAATATGAACAAACCCTCACATTTTATACACACAAATATTCTGACGATTATCGCGAGCATCCTCACAAAAATGGGGGGTTTTTTTTTGGGGGGGGGGGGATTTGGGGTGAAGTGGATAAAAATGAAAAAAAAATTGTTTATTTATATACACTGAGTAATGTAAAAATTCGTTCAGAAAGCAATGGCAAACTACTGTACGTAACACTTGCCTAGTACACCAACAGCATCTGAAAAATGCTGGTATTGACTGCAACGTCCCGTAAGGGATACACAACATAAAAAAAAAAATGTAAAAATTAGTGATGCAATTCAATAAGACAATTCCTAAAATTGACATAAGCATGATGCAATGAACAATTCATAAAATCAAGTGGCAGTAACAATGAAAATATTAAAGATGAGGATACATAAATAAATATGGAATAGCACGTCATATGAAATGCATGCGCTCAACTCTCTCTCTCTCTCTCTCTCTCTCTCTCTCTCTCTCTCTCTCTCTCTCTCTCTCTCTCTCTCTCTCTTTCTTTCTTTCTTTCTCTCTCTCTCTCTTTCTCCCTCTCTTTCTCTCTCTCTCTCTCTCTATTTCTCAATGTTTTTCTTTTACACACACTCCCACACACTAACTCTTTCTCTCTCTCTCTCTCTCTCTCTCTCTCTCTCTCTCTCTCTCTCTCTCTCTCTCTCATTGTCTCACTCTCTCTCTCCTATATTCAATAACTCTCACTCTCTCACACTCACTCTCGAATCAGCCAGCCAACAAATCAACCAACCAACCACCCAACCAACTAACCAACCATTTAACCAACCAATATACCAAACAACTACCCATTGAACCACCAATATACTAACCAACATAACAATTAGCCAACCAATATACTAACCACTCAACCATTCAACCAACTAATATACCAGCTACCCATCCGAATAATCAACCAACTAACGACCCAATCAACGACCCAACGACCCAACCAACCATTCAACCAACCAATATACCAACCACACAACCAAACAATCAACCAACCAAATATCCAACAAATCAATCTCTCAACTAACCACCCTACAAACCAGATAACCATTTAACCAATAAATACACCAACAAACCAAGCACTCAATCAACCAATATACCAACCAAACAACCAACCAACCAACCAACCAAACAATTAACCATTCAACCAACCAATATACCAACCAACCACCCAACCAACAATCCGACCAATCAACCATTCAACCAACCAACCACCCAACCATTATACCAACCGCCCAACCAAACAATAAACTAACTAAATACCTAACAAATCAATCTGCCAACCAACCACCCTACCAACTAAACAAACAACCAACCAACTAACCATTTAATCAACACATATACCAATAAATCAACCATTCAATTCAATCAACCAATATACCAACTACCCAACTAACCAGCTATTTAACTAACCAATATACCAATCAAACAAACTTAGCTAATCAATATACAAACCAACCAACCTTTTAACCAACCAACCAACTATTCAACCAGCCAACTATTAAACCAGACAACATATCAACCAACCAACCAACTATTCAACCAATCAGTATACCAACCAACCATCCAACCAACCAACATACCAACCAACCATTCAACCAACCAACATACCAATCAACCAAAAAACCAGCCAACCAATCAATATACCGAGAAACCAAACTTTATACCAACCAATATACCAACCAACCATGCTACCAACATCACAACCAACTAATCAACCAACCAACGACCCCACAAACCAATTTCCCAATGAACCAACCACCAAACCAACCAACCAACCAACTAAGCAACCATTGAATAAACAAATAAACCGAGAAGCATACCAACTGACAAATCAACCAACGAAACAACCAACAAACCAACCAACCAATATACAAACCAACCAACCATTCAATCAACCCAAAAAAAACAAAAAAAAAAAAAAAAAAAAAAAAAACAATACATCTACCAACCAACCAAACAACCATTTAATCAAATAACCAACTAACCAAAAAAAAAAAAAAAAAAACAAAAACAAAACCAGCCAAACAAAAAAATCTACCAACTAGCCAAACAACCAACCAAAAAACAATTCTACAAGTAACCAATCAACTAACCAGTCAACCAGCCAATCAGCCAACAGGCCAATCAGCCAACAGACTAACCAGCCAACCAGCCAACCAGCCAACAAGACAACTAACTATCCAAAAAGCCAACCAACTAACCAACCAGCCAGCCATCTAAGCATCGATCGAACGAGTGAACGAACGAACGAACTTTATTTTCAAAGGGTCAAAAACTGGGCACGCAGACCCTTCTTACATTCGGCGCTTCCAATCACTCATCTTTCGTTCATCATTGTGCATGTTACATTCACATAGGGAAATACACAACTGAATAACGAAGACACAATCAATAGATTGCACGATTAATTGCCTGACATATTTCGCTGCATTTCGTCAGTTAAATATTGCAGAATTAACACAAACTAACTAGATAAATCTTTCAAGCTGAAATATAGACATGTTCGCACAGTAATGTCAATTGTCTACCTCGGTAATTTTAATTTGACTATCATGTCTTTCTGTTTGCACAAAACTGGCCAATGTAGATTCAACATTATAGCTTCTGCAAACTTTAACAAGGGACTAGTTTGCGTATTAAACAACACGCGAAAAAGCATTGTATCTATCAATAACATGGCCGGTTTCCAAGACGCGCCGTGCAATCGACGAAGCGGAAAGTTTTTGGTGTCCACCTTCCTAGGCTCCCATCGCCTGTATTTAGTATCTTGTCAATCCAATTAGATATGTGTACAACCACTCTGTTGTTTAATTGCCGCTCTGTTCTGCCGATGAAAGTAGACTGGCACCTGCATGTGAATTGGTAAATGCAATTGAATTTGACGTATTGAAGGACAGATTCGTTAACTGCTGGGGTGAAAATAGTTGTGGTTCTGTACCTAATAACTGGGGTTGCAGCACAGAATGTCCGGCCTACTGCAATAATGAACTTGTCCTTTAGACGTTGCATTAAATCATCTCCTCGAAAGGTTAGCTTTATGAATACCCTGAGTTTAGGGACTAGTTCCGTTTGGTTTTATTTTGGGCTGTTGGCAGTGGCGCGTTGTAAGTCCTGTGGAGTACACATTAATTTATTTTAATTTTCTGGAAAAAAAAAAGTTGTCAGATGGATGTTGTAAACATAAACAATACATATTACTATGGTAGATAGAACGAACGAACGAACGCACGAACGAACTTTATTTTAAAAGGGTAACAAATTGGGCACGCAGGCCCGTCTTACATTCGGCCCTTTCGATCACTCATCTTTCATTTATCAAATGTGCATGTTACATTTACATAGGGAAAGACAAAAAAAAATATTGTCAAATGGATTTTGTAAGCATAAACAATGCATAGACAGACAGGACCGACCCGACCGACCGACCGACCCCGACCCGACCGGACCCGACCGGACCCGACCGGACCCGACCGGACCCGACCGGACCCGACCGGACCCGACCGACCGGACCGACCGGACCGACCGGACCGACCCGACTGACCGACCCGACCGACCCGACCGACCCGACCGACCCGACCGACCGACCGACCGACCGACCGACCGACAGACAGACAGACAGACAATCAGACAGACAGACAGACAGACAGACAGACAGACAGATAGACAGACAGACAGACAATCAGACAGACAGACAGACAGACAGACAATCAGACAGACAGACAGACAGACAGACAGATAGATAGATAGATAGATAGATAGATAGACAGACAGACAGACAGACAGACAGACAGACAGACAGACAGACAGACAGACAGACAGATAGATAGATAGATAGATAGATAGATAGATAGATAGATAGATAGATAGATAGATAGATAGATAGATAGATAGATAGATAGATAGATAGATAGATAGATATACAGAGAGATAAATATATGCATAGACAGACTGACAGGCGGACGCACAAACAGACAGCTGAACCATTGCTACCTCACGTGACAGAAAATATCACACCTGAATACATCTAACCTGTACATTATCCTCACATGTAGAAACATCAGAAGTATTAAATACATTCAACAACAAACACGGCATGTGTTCACGGCCTCCAGTTGTGCGGATGACCGGAGCCAACATCAACAAGCAGAGATCTGTTACCGCTCACAGAAGTCCACCTGTGGTTGGTTGCTCGCCTCGCGGTTACCCCCACTGATCAAGTACATCTGACATGCATACACAATCCAACCTCAAACCAGCCGTTATGATCAACATATTGCATTTGAATAACGAAGACGCAAACAATAGATTGCACGATGTATTGCCTGGCATATTTCGTTGCATCTCGTCAGGAACATACTTCACTGTTTCTCTGCGTCATTTCAAATTATGTACATCAGAGGCTGGTATGTCCGACCTCAGTCTGCATCTGTGTGCTTCCACTAGACAGATTCTATCCAAGGTCACGGACATCTACCCGTGGCTAAGTTGATTATTTTCTAACAATTTTAGCAGGACAATAGCTGTACGACCTACCGTTGTGATTTCCAATTGCCATAAGATTTTTAACTTACAAAGCTTGTACATCGGGCCCTCCTTTCTATCGTCCTAACGGACGCATGCATCCAGACACATCTAGAAACATCACCAAGGCATACATAAATACATGCTTGCACTTGAACAAACGCACACATCTAGACACATCTAGACATACCTAGACGCATCATCAATTCATACAAAAACACTTGCTTACACTTGAACACGTCCGCATCTAGAGACATCTAGAAACATCTAGACACATCACCAAGGCATACATAAATACATCATGCCTATATATGTGGTGTGTGTGTGTATATATATATATATATATATATATATATATATATATATATATATATATATATATATATATATATATATATATATATATATATATATTCTAAAATACAGAATAAATAACAAATGTATCATGATGTATCGTGAAGCCACGTGCTTAACACTCGTTATATCCTTAACAACAATATTAACAGGTTAGCAGACATGGCATTGTTATTGTAATTTCTATCACACTTTGAAGGTTTTCATTTGAAGCTCCCTGGTATCTGACTTCCTTTTCTTACCGTCTCTCTCCTTCATTCTCTGCCTGCCTGCCTGCCTGCCTGCCTGCCTGCCTGCCTGCCTGTCTGTCTGTCTGTCTGTCTGTCTGTCTGTCTGTCTGTCTGTCTATTTCACGAAGTCTCCCATTAGCTGACTATCCTATTTCCCGACTGAGTGTCCTATTTCCTGACTGAGTGTCCTATTTCCCGACTGACTGTCCTATTTCCCGACTTACTATCCTATTTCCCGACTGAGTGGCCTATTTCCCGACTGCGTGTCCTATTTTCCGACTGACTAACCTATTTCCCGACTGACTATCATATTTCCCGACTGAGTGTCCTATTTCCCGACTGAGTGTCCTATTTCCCGACTGACTATCCTATTTCCCGACTGACTGTCCTATTTCCCGACTTACCATCCTATTTCCCGACTGACTATCCTATTTCCAGACTGACTGTCCTATTTCCAGACTGAGTGTCCTATTTCCTGACTGAGTGTCCTATTTCCCGACTGGCTGTCCTATTTCCCGACTTACTATCCTATTTCCCGACTGAGTGGCCTATTTCCCGACTGAGTGGCCTATTTCCCGACTGAGTGGCCTATTTCCCGACTGAGTGTCCTATTTTCCGTCTGACTAACCTATTTCCCGACTGACTATCCTATTTCCCGACTGACTATCCTATTTCCTGACTGACTATCCTATTTCCAGACTGACTGTCCTATTTCCAGACTGAGTGTTCTATTTCCCGACTGAGTGTCCTATTTCCCGACTGAGTGTCCTATTTCCCGATTGAGTGTCCTATTTCCCTCAGTGGCTGTGAACTCAAACGTAGTCCATTTACTACTTCTAGTAGCATTGGGCTGGATTTTGCGTACGGATTAGCTTTTCCTATTTGCAGTGTCCCTCTCCATCATGCAAATATACACCGACTTCACAGGTACTTGTAATATACGTCCCTAAATAAAGGACGAGAAGACGACATTTTAGTCCAATTGTACGGTGTAGGGGTTGAACCCCTTACCTCAGCACAAGCACTCCGGATGTTTAAGAACGAGCAGTCTTGTTCATTACGCTATGCTGACCTTAATGAAATAAATGTATTCAACAAACAATTCTCCCAACAAATGTAAATGTGAAACTGATCCGGCTCCATCTTGAAACAGGAGAGCTTCAGCATCGAGAGTACATAAAGCAGGAAAGACGTCATCACACACAGTGCTGTGAACTACTTGAACGTGACGAGGTCCGAACCCAAACCACTTCCACTAAAACTGTACCACTGTCTGCTGAACCAGCCAAGTACCATGAGAGGTAGGTGACAGATCAGAGATTTGTGCTTTCTGTTCTCTTCCTCTTCTCTTTTGAAGGTAGCGCGTTACATGTTGTTATGCAGGGTATTCTTTCTATTTCCCCCAGAAACCATATTCCCACTGTCATTAGATGTTTTTCAACTTGTCTGCTCATTGTTATCGTGTCACACCCATACATAATTACACATTCTATGAAGCATTTCAACACTCTTTTTCTCTTTGCAACTGACATCTTTTTTAATAGTCAGTATTTGTTCCATTTTGCATAAGGCTGCATTTGCGATTCTCATTGTGCAGACAACGTTTTTCAAGAGCACTTTGTTTTCTTAGTATGCACATGCATCTTGTTGAAGCGGCAAATGAAGCCAGTCATAGTCAAACACTCTGTCAACTGGCATGAGCGATCATGCTTCTGCGCATCTTGCAGTCGCCTAAAGCTGAGTTGAGTTGAGCTAAGAACCGACATCAATTCTCTCAGGACATTCCCATTCGCGCTCCATCCTCTCGTTCAACAGCCAGCGAAGTGTCATACAACTAATCGTTCCCACCGCTATCTGATTGAAAGTTCTCCACGTCTTCCCTCTCAGTGTTGAGATTCTTCCAACACCTATCGACCACCCGCAATACCATTCTTTCCACATACGGGTTCTCAATCTGTTTCCCCGATTTCTCCACCTGGTCCCACAGGCGCTCGACCACCTCTCCCTTGTCCATAGGTAATCTACCAACAAGAGGTGCATTCCCCGCCAGCATATCAGCCTGTCCATTTCCCCGTTTCTCGCATGGCCAGGGCAAAATATCCATACAATTCTCACAATCTGTGACCTCTGAAGCGAGAATAGCCATTCCACACTAAACATACCTTTCTCCACCTTACTTAGCATACTCTTTTAACTCCATATTGAATGTATTGTGTGTTGCCGTGGTCTCCTCTAACCAACGGAATGCCGCTGTTACTGCTTCTACCTCCATTCTCATGCTAGAGGTGGTAGTCTCATATACCAGACTCTCCTTTTTCAAGCATCGTCTATTAGCCTTCGCGATGAAACCCCAGCCAGTACATCTGTTTCTCACCACTGACCCATCGGTGTAGATGACTATGTCACCTTGATGTGTGTTGCTCTGGATCAGTTGTTTCATCTGAAACACTGTGCAGCCCGCTGCCCATTCTCTGCATTCACGACCCAGTGTTACTATTACATTGTGCCAGTCCGTCAGGTCTTCCGTAAATTTAACCCACTCTTTTTCACGATTGATGGTCTCTAGATCACACACCTGACGGATATATATTTCTTCCAGTATAATCCAGAACCTGCCTCGTCATAGTCTATGGCCCTTGACCATATCCTTGAGCATCTGCATGTATCAAATCAAATTCTGTCACCATTCCGTGCCATGACAAAAGTATATCAAGAAACGTCCTTTGCTGTCTTCCTCTGACTCTTTCCATAAATCTGTCCACTTGCCACAACATTCTGACATTCTTCGTAATCTCAGTCTCACACGAATTAGTACACAGAATTTACATTAATAAATAGTATATTCTTTATAAGACAATATAACACACATAGTGCCCATTGGTCTATCAAAATAACGGCCTAGCACTATATGCTACCGGTCTCTGTGGCTAAGGGCTTGCGAAGGCGGTTTGTGAGCCCGTATACCCGGGTTCGAAACACGGCGGTGCTGGTTTTTTCGAAAAAGGTATAGGGGCCGGTCGTTCAGAAAGCAATGGCAAACTACTGAACGTAACACTTGCCTAGTACATCAACAGCAGCTGAAAATGCTGGTGTTGACTGCAACGTCCCGTAAGGGATACGCAACAACAACAACAACAAAACTATATGCTAAACTGGTCTACAAAACTAACGGTCTAGCTCAGTATACTAAACTGGTTTATAAAAATATATGTCTAACTCAGCATGCTAAACTGTTGTTTTGCACCAGACACCAGTGGGATGTTTCACCAGCTGATCTGACACCTGCTCATTGCTCATTATATAATAATTCAGTTTAGTGTATCTCATGTGCCAGAAACCCCATATAAAAAATATTTCACAATTTCTGAAACTGAACACAATCGAAGGGCTTATGTAGCAAGCATGAGGATCTATACTGTAGTCTCAGCATTTGTCAAAGATGGTTTTCGTGTTGAAGATAAGGTGTCCGATTTCTCTGCTCCGTCTGAAACGTGTCGGTATTTTCTGTAATTCATGTTATAAATTTACTTTCAAACCCATTCATGATGATTCACAGAAGGATTCTGCTAGCATGACTTATTAGTTCGCAAGTTCCATAATTTGTGTACCCTTTTAATGTTCTTTCTTTGGTAGAGATGTGTAGATCGTTCTCTTCCATACTTTAGGCCAAAAAGCGCTAGTACAGATCTTATTGCATGGTAGCTACGCATGCTGGTTTCTTCTCCTGCTGGGATTAATTCCCCTGGTATGTCTCCACAACCAGGTCACTTCCCTTCCTTCAGACCTTGCGTTGCTGGTCGTACTTCCTCTAATAAAGGTTCTATACCCAACAAACAAAATGTTGTTCTGAAGATTTCACAACAGATTTCAAAGTTTGTTTATATACGGTACATAATTTACGGGTCATAGATGAAGTGCATATTTTGAATGTATTACATCTTCTCACGAAAACATTAGCGTTGAATAGTTAATTTTCTCGTGGTTCACGGGATTGGCCTTATGAAAAGAGCCTCGCGTACTGGAAAGGGGAGTGTTCAGAGGTGTCAACAATGTGGGTGCTTTCAGAATGCTGAACTCGTGTTCGTATCAAAACATACAGACAATAGGGATTATCATAATAAGATGAATGGTGATGTATTTAGAGATTGGCTCGAGAATACAGTGTTTCCATCCCTAGATAGACCGTCTTGTCTAATTATGGACCATGCATCATATCACATTGTTGTTGCCTAAAGAAGACAAAATACCTACATCATCGAGCACAAAGGGAGCAATAAAGATATGGCTCCGAATGGAAAACATACCATTTCGAGAAACGTATTTCAAGCTAGAATTGTTGTCCCTTGTAAAACAGACGCCAAAAAGCAAGACATATCAAATCGACAAGTTGATAGTAGAGCATCGCCATGGGTGCTTGAGACTTCCGGCGTAACATTCTCATTTTAACCCTATAGAATTTGTGTGGGCTAAAATAAAGGACAGGTGGCAGCTGACAATACTACATTCAAATTGCCTGACGTCAAGATACTAACCCGGTCCGCGCTATTAAATACTGATAAAAGTTAGTGAAAAAATGTGAGGACCATGTGTTGAAAGATGAAGATGACTATTGGAGAAAGGATGGATTGAATGTTATGCAACCGAGAGCAGTCATCAATCTACTGGAATCGCCCGACACAGATTAAGGTCTGGACAGGTCGCAGACATTAATCCACATGCACACCTACTGGAATAATTTTACCCCGACTATTCAGAAGAAGAATTGCAGGCCCTTAACATGACAGCATCGGCGCAAACAATATAACTTGTCAATGGCAACAGTTTATATTCCACAGTGATGAATTTTCAATTCAGTAAGCCCTCAACGGTGACAAACAACTGGCATTGAAAAAAAAAAAGCTCTAGACGCACTGAATGCCAACTCAAAAGAGTAATATTGCGGTGGGAACTGACATATTGTGGCATAACAAGAAACGTGAGAAGAAATACATTGTCAAATGAGGGGACAACACACGAACATACGAATCAATCTATAATTTCAATGAAAAGAGACCAACATTTTGGCCGTTAAGAAGGAAACCCACTACAGAGACATTCACAGCTATATTCGTCGTGCAAAACAGGTAATCATGTTCTATCTCAGCAGAGTAGACATTGCACCCACTCCCATATGAATCTGGATACGCCTTGTGTTGTCACTCAAACTAGCGGTTACTGTAAAACAAGTTTGGTAGCGAGAAATCACTAGTTTTTCACCAAAACATCAAAGAAATGTCGCCGGTTTCCACGATATAAGTTGTTTTTGGACCTATCAAAGACATATTCCTTGGGTGGGGGTAAATATAAGACGGCAGGAAAAATGTCATAATGATGTTAACATACAGTTTGAACGTGAATGAAAGCACACAAATGTGGACAGACTATAGTTCTTTCTCTACACTTTCATATACTTGATCTGGGCTCTTTGTCATATATTCATACATTTCTATTATATCTTTGATTTTTGTTAAAGTTTTACAACTCGTATGTTGTTATTTGTCCATCAAGAATGATGATGACTATTAATTTCATCCAGTGGGGTTGAAAGTATGGAGCCGCGAGTTCTAAGATGGCTGGTAAGGCCTATTTTGGCTCGAAATGTTCTTTGACAATGTGGGAAAAGAATGCTTATCATTTCAGGAAGAAACAGTAGTAGTTTTTCTGTCCTGCCTTTTCTTCACAGCTCTTGCAGGCCTGGTTGCCTCACATATGACTGCACCCTTGCGTAATGATGTACACCACGAATTCCAGTCTTTGGCCGCAGTCTCCCAAGCATCGTGATGAATTCCAAAAGCATTCAGTGAGATCTTCAGAGTGTCTTTAAAGCGTTCCCCCTGGCCGCCTTGTGAGCGTTTACCACGACGCAACTCGCCGTAAAAAATTCGTTTAGGGTCCCCGTGGTCTGGCACGTAAGTCAAGTGACCAGCCTAGCGAATCTGATTCTTCATTAGTAGAGAGTGGATACTGGGCATGGACGCTCTTTCTAGGACTTCAGTGTCTGGGATCTTGCCTTGCCATTTAATCTTCAGTAGCTTCTTAAGGCACGCTATGTGGAAGTGGCTTAATTTCCTAGCGTGTCGCTGATAATCAGTCCAGGTTTCACAAGCATATAGCTGTGTGGATAATACGACTGCTTTGTAGACTTTTAGCTTTGTTTGCAGGCTTATTCCATTTCTGTCCCACACATTCTTGTACAGTCTGCCAAAGGCCGCGCTGGCCTTGGAGATTCTTGCATTCACTTCGTCATCAATTGTGGCAGTTTGTGACACGGTGCTGCCACGATAGGTGTGAATTTGTCCATAACACTTAGTTTATGACCATTCACTTTGATATTCGGCATAGTGTGTTGTTGTGTTATTCCCTGGAGCTGACTGGTACATGACTACAGTCTTCTCCAAGATGATATTGAGCCCAAAGTTGGCACAGGCATGTGAGAAAGCTGAAACATTATGTTGCATGTCTGCCTCTGAGTTGGCATATAGAGCGCAATCATCAGCAAACAGGAGCTCTCTGACGGTGTCGCTGTTAATTTTGGTTTTAGCTTTCAGCCTTCTGAGATTGAATAACTTTACATCCATACGGTAGTTGATGTCTATTCCAATGTCGTTGTTCTCGAAGGCATTCAACAGCATAGCTGAAAACATGAGGCTGAACAGTGTTGGTGCCAGGACACAGCTTTGCTTCACTCAATTGGTGAGAGGAAAGGGCCCAGACAGCTCACCAATTTCATGAACTCTTGCCTGCATACCATTATGAAATAGCAGCTCTATTTGGACAAACTTTCGTGGACAGCCATATTTTGCCATAATCTTCCACAGTCCTTCTCTGCTGACTGTATCAAAAGCCTTGGTAAGATCAATGGAAGTGGAGAACATTTCGGAGTTCTGTTCCTGACATTTCGCTTGCATCTGGAAATTATCTATTCTTTTACGCGCACTCAATACACTCTTAAACACACACATTCATGTAGTCTATTTAACTTATTCACATGCTCGAATATATTTATTTTCCATTGTGTTTAATTTAACATATCAACATGACGTTTTCCACAGTGCTCTTGACCTTGTTCCTTGTCGTCAGTGCGGCCGTAGAGGTCAGAACCATATGTGGATCCGCCTGCACAAAAATAGTCAACAATTTCCTGGACTTGTGCTCACGAAATTCGCTCATTTGGTTGTCGGGTATCTCGTGCAAACCATTAGCTGTCGACTTAAACACCACATGTAACAACATGTATTGCACGTGTGTCGGAAACATTACAGAAACCTGCCTGGCCTTCAGACACGACTGCAGAGACGCAGGGGATAAGTCATGTGACTCGATGTTAAATATTTGCCTGTTGTCGGAGACCTCCACTTGTGCCCACACATACGCCATTACTATTACAACAATGATAGACAGAGCTTTGAATGGGATTCTTCCCAGCATCCCATACTTCGGTAGTATATTCAAAATGGGTGCCACCTAATAAGTTATACCCGCCGATGTCCTTGACTAGGTCTAACCACCCGACAGAAGACATCAATCGTGTCAGGTGCCAGTAGGTCACGGAGAATCTAGGCTACATGATTTTAATTCAACGACTTGTGTTGTTTCACATGACTGAATTGAGGCAGTAAACATCCGCTTTAATTAAATAATTATATTGATATGTCAGCTTGTCTCGTTTCTTTTACATTACTGTTTGTAGTTGCAAGCAGATGCATACATATATTCACAATTACAGAAATACCCAAACACACACCAACACCTCACACTTTCTCACATCTTTAAACATTTCACACACCCTCAAACCCCACCACAACCACACATCCACCATGCGTGTCTCATATGTAGAGGGATGAGATCCTGTGCAGGAAGAATCTTGTGATCTCGACACCAGCACAGAAGCCACATAACTGCACGCCAACACAGAAGCCACATAACTGCACGCCAACACATAAGCCACATAATTGCACGCCAACACAGAAGCCACATAACTGCACGCCAACATAGAAGCCACATAATTGCACGCCAATACAGAAGCCACATAATTGCACGCCAACGTCTTGTTTAGGACGCAATTGAACACTAATACTATAACACCAACAACATCCTCCTCCCCCTTCTCCTCCTTAGCATAGTTCACAGCCATGTGGATGTGGAAAGCAAGGGGAAACTACAACATTATACACACCAAGACACTCAACGCGAGTTTTCCTCTCAAGTGCTAAAGGATTAAACAGAGTTGATCCTGTTTGTGAAGAGACAGTGGAATTCAAAATAATGTTATGAACTTGGGCAAAGCAACATTAATGTCCACAGAGAAAACCACATTCCAATCAAAGATCGAAGGTTAACGACGAAGACATTGAAATTGTCCCAAACTGAATGCCTTGGTTCTACGATTAACAACAGCAACATCGGCGACTTCTCAAGAGAAAACAGAGGCAGGCTGATCAAAGCATTGCAGAGATGAAACATTATCAAGAACTCGTTGCATAACACCAGCAAGTAAGATGAAATAAAGTCTGAGGACATGCATCTCTTCTGTTCCACCATATGGATGTGAATCATGGACAATTTTGCAATCATCATCATTAGCCATGCCAGCTGGCGTAGGCGTTCATGACTCTCCACAGATCTCGGTTTTTGGTTTTCCGGATCAGCTCTGTTGGTAGTATTCCTGCATGCCACCGTCTCTGTCCAGCCAATATTATTTCTTTTGGTCTGCCTTCGCCTCTCTTACCCTCGATCTTTCCAGTTGTCAAAATGTTCTCCAATGCCTCTCGTATCATCACATGACCAAATAAAGATGTTTGTCTCTTTCTAATTGTTGTATGTAATGTTCTAAGTTCATTAGCCTCTTTTAGGCAATCGTTGTTAGTTAGTTACTTTGGAGGTCCAAGGAATTCGCAACATTCTCTTAGGAACCACATCTGTTTCTTCAAAGTTTTTTTTTTTTTTTTTTAAATTTGTTCAGTTACATTTCAAAATTCACAGCCATGCAGCAAAACAGGTTCTGCATAGCACTTCAGCACTCCCTGTCTTACATTCAATTATAGTGACTTATTGCATACGAAAATCATTTTCTGAAATGCAGAAGTTTGCAGTAACTGGAGAAAATGGAGTTTGAGCTCGAACGTTATAAAAGATTCTAAGAATATCATGGATCAAGAAAAACAATACTGAAGTTGTACAAGATGTGAACATGGAATAAATCTGACTCATAATCAGTCTCATTTCTGTGAAACAAATGCGTTAACCATAGTAACAGTGACAGTGGCTTGGAGAGGACAGAGATGGGAGGAGTGGCTCCTGAGAGAAGGGGTTGGTCAGCAGGAAGATGAACACAGGACATTGCAGACTGCTTGGACATGGGGGTGTGCGAGGCCAGAAAAATGGATAGAGATCGTGAGGCTTTTAAACGCGCTGTGACGAGTGTAACGTTAACGGGCCTGCTATATGAGAGATGTGGATGTAAGGATCTGCAAGAATTAGTAGATGCAGTTGTTGCACACAGTGAACAACTGGGGTTAGCATTGAATTGTAAGACGACACATTATGGTTGTCACTACGAAGCATGAAATACCACAATGTAATTTATAGGTAAAGGGGAATATTCTTAAACAAGAGAATCGGTACAGTTATCTCGGAACAGTCAAAACATCTGATGGGAGATGCCTTGAAGAGATTAGAACAAGAATCGCCATGGCAAAAGTAGCCTTTAGCAAGATGAAAAACATACTGACCAATAAAAAGATGTCAATTGAAACGAGAAAAGGAGTGTTGAGTTGCTACACAGAGCCTGTACTTTTGTATGGATGTGAAGCGTGGACAATGAGCAGTCAAGCTGAAAAAAGATCTGATGACTGTGGAAATGTGGTTTCTGATAAGAATGCAAAGACTACCATGGACAGACAGAAAAACGAATGACCAAGTACTACAAGAAACAAATGAAAATCGTAAATTTATTAGAGAAATGAAAAGTAGATTATCAACATTTTTGGACATGTTATGTGAAGAAACAAATTGGAGAACTGGGTGACAACTTGCAAGATCGAGGGGAAGAGAACAAAAGGAAGACAGAGAAGTAAATATATGGATGGCTTGATCGAGACAGGAACACAGAGCTGATCCACGACTCGTGGATCAGCTCTGTTCGAGTGAAATGACCAGTCATGACCGCCCACGCTTACCGGCATGACACACGATGGAGGAATTAAGGGGCAGACAGGCAACGGGACATACAGATGGGACAGACATATACATGTGTCGTCTTGTTTTCATTAGTAGAGTGCATTAACATTTGAACTGAGCCTTGTCGGAGGTACGCTGTGGGGCCATCTAGGTGAAGTCAGCCTAAATCTGTGTCATATAGGCGTGGTTTCCATCGTCTCATGATATATATGAGATCTACTTGTCCGGTGGTTGCTGCGCTTGCTAAATACATTGAAGTCCGCAGTTCACAGCCAACCGATGGCAGAGCTGGGCTATTGCTGTAACAACTATTGCTCCAGAGTTGGTATAGACTGGGCGTCCTTCCTATAGTCTGTGTCGTGTGCGACTCCCTGTCCACGCATTATCTGTACACTGATGACTTTCTTGTATACTCTGATGACTTCCCTGTACACTCTGATGACTTTCAGCTGAAGGGAAAAAGGAGGCACTCTGAACGCTTTATGTGATTGTCACCAAGAGAGGTGCAGCACAAGAGTCGTTATATTAGAAACAATTGGTTTTGTCACGTGACAAATATGGCTAGAAGTACAAAAAATTGCATTGAATGAAAAGTATGTTGGGAATTGAAAGGATGCGAATTTAAGAAAATGAGAAATTCGATGGTGAAAACATTGGAGCGAACGAGCGAGCGACAGGTAGATGGAGGTGGGATAGACAGGGAAAGAGAGGAGGAATAGTCGGCGGGGGGGGGGGGGAGAGGTAGAGAATGACGGGGAGCGGGAAGAAGGGGTGGAGAAAGGAGAGAGAGAGAGAGAAATAAACAAGGTAGGGAGAGAATGGAGAGAGGGAGAAAGGAAGGAAGGAGGGACAGAGAGAGAGAGAGAGATAGATAGAGAGAGAGAGAGAAGGAAGGGAGGGAGAGAATGAAGAGAGAGACAGAGAGAGAGAGAGAGAGAGAGAGAGAGAGAGAGAGAGAGAGAGAGAGAGAGAGAGAGAGAGAGAGAGAGAGAGAGAGAGAGAGAGAGAGAGAGAGAGAACGTGTGTTTTGTTTAGAATGTTGTAGACAGTTCCCAGGCACTGACAACTGCAGGTGTCACAGGACCCCTCACAAGTATAAGGAAGTGGCCAATGACATGTAGCGATCATGTCAAGAGAAGACGCTAGCCTACCGGCCCCGCGGTAATCTGTTCGAACCCTCCTCCAGCGGGGTCTCTAAAACAATGAACTGGGCCCCGCTGGTGACCCAGCTCAAAATAGGTGCCAGGAATTGTTCAGGAAAGCAAAGGCGGCCGATGAGACAGTGATTACGTCACCCAATGAATGCCTTATGGTGTGGTCAAGTATGGACCTAGCACGATATACACAATACTGGAGGCTCAACTGTGGGTCGATGAGATAGCTGTCCCTGCTCGGCCACGCTGTTTGTGGTGTGGTACAGGATGGTTAAGATCAGCCATCGAGTGCTGTTCGGTCAAAAACAGATGGACGTAGCTACTTATCTCCAGTATGCCCCATGGTATGGAGATATGGTCTTTGGCCTTATTTAACCTTTATAGAGGATCTGGAATTAGCCACCAAAACTGGTTCATCAATATCAATATGATCGCATTACCACCTGACCAGCCATACCACTAGCACCAACAAAATTATGTCACTACAACAACACCAGAAATATATCACAAGTACAACCACATATAACCCTCAATATATCACCCACACACATTGTCATCTGTATGTCTTCACACACCACAAGAATCACAAAACCAATATTATACCACCAAAGGACCTATGTTTTTTTCCATATCCTATTTACAGGACTTCGCTGTCAACGCCAGCACTGCTGTTGATATCTTGGCAAGTTTACGTTCAGTAGTTTGCCATAGCTTTCTGAACGACCGGCTCCCATACCATCACGTTAAAACCCAGCGGGAAATGTCTGCTGCCAGAGACCGGCACAGGACCATTACCTATTATTTTACGACTAGGTCTACAACAAAACGTCAAATACAAATGTAATATCAGACAATAGTTATCAACACTTTATTCGAATCACAGAGTTAGTAAAACTATTTTAACAACTGCAATAACAGACTTGCGAATGAGCACCGCAAAAACCGCGGTTGAAAACCATATATGCACATAATGGGAACATTGTAAAAACATTGGCGACAAGAAAGCCATGTGTTTAAAAACACATCTCTAAAGTACGTAATTTAAAGTAAAATTCAACGATATCGTACAAATAACCGTTATCTGGATATAAATATGTTAATGTTATAAATTAAATGTTAAAATTGTATGTATAAATTTATTAAAATAGGATGCAATATCCTATGAAATATTGAAGTTTTGATCTCCTGGAACAAAATCTCCCCGAAAATAGTCTGGGGTCTCCCGGAGAATGGCTATAATAGAAGACCATAACACCGGGTACTTCTCTCAAAATGAGTACTGTTGCGCACGACATCGTCCGCCCTTATACGGCTGCACATACGGTAGATGTAGTAAGATCTTATAAACGATACACATTAAGATCTCATAAAGTTGAGAATAATTAAAATAAGTTGATTAAAATATAGATATTTCATATAAAATATCACTGACGCGCTCTCGCAAAAATGACAACCAAACGGTTAATGCAAACTTGGCAGTTAGTCCAAACAGGCAACTCCTGCCCCAACAGGCACACTGTTAACCTTGACAGTTCCAGAATGAACGAAGTGTGTGAGATACGGGGTCTCCATGTTCTCTACCAGGGCGACAACTGGCGCCCCACAAGATCCCATACAAGTGGGCGTGTCATACAAGATACCCCCTACATGGTCATGTCGGGAAAAGGATCCAGTTGACACCATTTTGGGGCCTCCGTGAGGGTAAGAGATAATCAGACAAACTGAGGACGGTCCATTTGATGCCCCAGGGCCAATATCTGAGCTTCTCTTAGAACAATCATTTTGTGGACAACAGACAGGGAGGTTTGTGTCTTCTTGGTCAGAGTCCTCCAACAGATTCTTTATCATGGTCTCAATAAAGTCTGCACCTGTCATGGGACTCAAGTCATTGTCCAGGCCAAGAAGGTCTCGATCCCAGGTGTCCAAGTAATCACTGATGGTTGAGAACTCTGCAAGCACATCCCTCTTTAAACCAGATGTCGAAGCAGAATTACAACTTGACTCTTTAAGTGAGTAGGATGTTTTCCTTTGGGGATTCACAGTGTGGGGTTCACCAGCTTGTTGAGTGTTTCCCATGGAAGAATCACTTTCTACCGCAGATTTCTCAAGCCCCACACACCTTGCTGAGCTTCCAGAACTGTTGGCTTCATCTATTTCTTCATTTGTCAGTTTTGTATTCTCTAAGCCATCTTCTCTTGTGATGCTGATAGACTCATCTGCGGACAACTTGGCAGGGTCATTGTTGGCAACTTGAGACGAGGCATCAGGTGAATCATTCTGAGGATTGCCTGGTGTGGCAGCTGTGTGCAGCTTGTAAGAATCTCTATGATGGCTTTGGAGGAACAGTAGCTTTTCATATTCCCACTTGGGTGTATCTGCTGATTCTTCTGTCTCCAATGCAGATCTGTTGGAGGTAATTGAGGTCGCCCAGCTGCTGAAAATATCACCTTAAGGAAGAGAAAACAAAGCTCAATTATAATTGTTGACTAACGTTTTATAAGAGAATTAACTGACTGAACAAACCAACATTTGAAAATGATACTTTAACTAAATGAGATCAAGTTAAGACGATGTTTTTCGACAATATGAAAAAAAGACAACTTGTTAAACGTTGTGTTGACGACACAGGTGGTGGAAAAACGTATAACGGAAGACAAAGTTAAAGGTTGGTGGACAAAATCAAGAGGCGGACATCACATATATAGACGGACATCATCAAGAGACGGACAAAATCAAGATCCGGTTAACATCAAGAGGCGGACAACATCCGGACGCTGGCTGAAAGAATTATAAATACATCAATATCGTAGTTCAGGGGATTTCGGAGACTCGCTACAGCTTGGGACTTCATTGCGGAGACAGCACTTGATTGAGATGCCTCTAACAATAATTACCATAACAAACTGCTACTGATCTAGCCCACATACTGTGTAATTGTGTATGACAATGTTATAACAATAGTATAACAGGGGAAATAACCACACCTGTGAAACTAGAATTGTTATGCAGCACCATGCCGAGTGTTTGTAAAGTCTCACTACACTTTGTACTTAGAACAAATGTGAAAAATGAAGTACGTGATATTAATGAATGTGTATAAGTTTAATCTACAATTTCTTACTTTTGTTTAACTAAGTTTGTAATGTAGCATTTCATACTTTTGACATAACAGTATATGTTCGTAAAGTACAATTATTTGCTTTGGGTAGTACAGTGACAGTTTGTTCTACACACAAAGTGTAGTCAGACTACAAACATCCGGTACTTAAGTACACGCAGCACTATAGGACCCTTTTCACTCAAGTACAGTCAGCACTAATGGACCTCTTTCACGCCTTTAAGCACACCAGGCGTGCGGTGCGTGACCCATATTGTTATAGACCAATCGTGCGGTGCGTGACCCATATTGTTATAGAACAATCAGCACTCGGTGGGTGACGGAGTATGTATCCGACCGGCCGCCTTCACTTCCCCAAACATTCTAGATACCCAATTTAGGTTGGGTTCACCTGGGAGATCAGGTCAAATTTGAAAAATCCAAATTCACCGATTTGCATATCGAACATCTGACATCGGGCTCGGTAGGCGAGTGTGAAGCCGCTACTCTACCCTGGCTTCCCAGCATTAAACATGGATCACAGACCCTCAACCTCGTCAAGCCAAGCCTGGTTCGTTTTGTTTGTTTTGTAGATCTGTATACTGACCGGCATTTATATTCATCCTTTATCTGTAAAAGATATAGGCTCTGTGGCAAAGGGGTTACGGACGCAATTCGTAATCCCACATACCGATTTCGAAAAACAGCTACGGGCGATTTGGAAGTAGACCGACTTTCTATACAATGTTATCAATAAATGGTAAACCACTGAACGTAAACTTGCCCAGGAATCAAACAGGCAAAAAATGCTGACGCTGACTGCTACGTCCTGTAAAGTATATGCAACTAACTTTTTTAACCTATAATTCTCTTCACACGTATCAATGTCTAATATGCAAAGAGGCATTCATCTGGTACTATCAGTCAACACATGTGCGTTGGTTTATACTGAGATGCGATACAAACAATGGACGAGGCTGCATACACGAACATTGAAGTGATCAGCTTTACAGGAACCATCGAAACTAGTAGAATGGACGATGTAGCTAGAAGGACTTCATCAAGACACACAAAGACAGCAGGAAACTAATGCCAGTACATCACGAACAAAGATGTTTCCACTCAAGAGAAAACCATCTAATGTAACGTTGTCTGGATGTGACAGGAAAGCCACGAGTATCCGGAAAATCATTAACCTACTATTTGACCCAGAATGCACCGACCTGTGGAAGAGACAAACATCATGAACCCACTCCACGACCCATTGAACAATGGCCTCTGGGGGAGGCGGGGGAATCATGGACGCACTCTACGACCCATTGAACACTGGCTTCCGGGGGAGGCGGGGGAATCATGGACCCACTCTACGACCCACTGAACACTGGTCTCCGGGGGAGGCGGAGAAATCATGAAACCACTCTAAGACCCATTAAACACTGGCCTCCGGGGGAGGCGGGGAAATCATGAACCCACTCTCCGACCCATTGAACACTGGCCTCCGGGGGAGGCGGGGAAATCATGGACCCACTCTACGACCCAGTATACCCCGATCTTCACTGGATGAGACAGAACATCACGAACATACTCTACAACCCAAAGTGCGCAAACAATCTATTACCCTGATTTCATATCTGTAAAACTAGCTATGAAAATAAAGTGTAGTGGCTGGAAAGCAATCGAAACTGTTCATATAGTTTTCCTGACTTTTTGCGCCTATCCACAAACCCTACAGCCCCTTTACATCAATAAGATACACTTACCAGCAAAACTGGAGAAATTGGTGTAAGCGCCAAAGCTCCCGAAGACACTCTGGTCAGCGTAGGGACAATATTGGGTCCCAGAAGTGGCATTCAAAGCTTCAAATCTCCTCTCCATGATCACCAGAGGAGATGGCATTGGTACTGCCTGCTGGAGGTACAGAAGCTCTGAGCCATTGGACAAATCAGGCACGGTATGATCATAACTTGGCCATGGGTAATCGGGTATTCTCGTATGTAAGTTATCAACCCACGGGTCTGTTCTTGTGTGATATGCCTGACCAGGTGATACACGTGTTCTGTTTATCAATTTTGTGTCATCTGGTAAAACTGTTGGACTGAAGAATGTGTTTCTGACCGTATTGATGAACGAACCACAAGATTTGTGTTCATGATCAGCTGGAGTGTTCACATTAACCTCGGCATGTGGTCGTTCGCTCGTGGGGTAATCATACTTCTGAAGTCTTTCTGTTGGAATATTTTTCAGCGAGTACCCGGTTTCATAACCTGACTTCTCTGTAGTCTGTCTGATGGATTCTTCATTGCTGTCAACGTCATTTGATAACTTCACTGTGGCTTGACTAATAGATCCCTCATGGCCATCAATATAATTTGACTTTTCTGTAGTTTTTATGTCAGATCCCTCATTGTCTTCGATGTTACTTGACTTTTCTGTAGTTTTTCTGACCGATTCATCATCTCTTTCAACGTAACTTGACTTTTTTGAAGTTTGTCTAGCAGATTCCTCACTACCATTTGCCAGCACGTGTGAATATAAACAGCTTGCATTGCCATGTCTTGTGACGCAACGAAGCGATATGTTAGTCTCCATGGTTCCGTTCACGTCAAGAGCCACTCCATTGGTGTTCTCTTTGTCCTTTCGCAGGATGGTATCTTTCCGCTCGTTCTCAAGTTCGTCCGGCCCAGAAGCGCTAGTGTCAGGACTGGAGTCAGTAAAGTAGCACGAGTCATTAAATAGACTATTTTGTCGGACAATTGGAACATCCTTGAATAAATGCAGGTAGAAGATGAGATCAGGAGGAGTCCTACACACAAACTTTGTGGTTTGAGAGTAATCGTTAGATCTAAAGCCATCAGACACACCCGTGCAGGTAATCTCGTGATTGGGACTTCCATTTGGAAAAGTCATGACAAATACGACTTCTGTATTGGAAGCTTCTAGAGCACTACCGACCAGCTCCGAATGAGTCCGAATTACTATAGTGTCTTTGTCAATGTGGCAAGCAAAGCCTGTTCCGTAATGTTCGAGAAGAGGTTCCTCAGAGTCATCATCAGAAGCACCAAGAGATTTACACGCAGAAGCACCTTCTTCCTGCTGGCTAACCTTAAACTGTTTGCGGACCCGCAGTTTTACAACTCGGTAAGAGATTTCCAGGATCGTGGTTAGATTTTTCCAGCTTTGGTAAGCCCGAGGCAACTTGCTCACATCCAGATGCTGGATAGGAAAGAACTCGTCAGCATGATTTAAGCAACAGTTGTATGGCGATGACTCTTCCAGTTCTTGGGGAATGATTTTGTCGTTAGTGTAACAGTTCTCGGATGAGCCACAGCTTGGGTAGATGTAATAAGGAGGCTGTTCCATAGGTTGTGTGCTCTCATTGAAGTTTGTGCACGTAAAGGAATGTGTTGCGTTGTTGGATGTTTCCCAGAGTTGTGTCAGATGCCCCGTGTTTTCAAAACCGCTGTCCCAGAAGGAATACCCATTGTGTGGATTGTGGTCCATATATGGTCGACTGGCAAATGAAGAATCAACACCCATATGCGAGTTCTGGTAGTAGCTGCCGACAGGTTTCCACACTGAAGAATTGGGAGCTTCTGCGCGATGGAAGGCAGATGGGGTGGGATGGAAGGTAGATGGGGTGGGATGGAAGGTAGATGGTGTGGGGTGGAAGGAAGATGGGGTGGCATGGAAGGAAGATGGGGTGGGATGGAAGGTAGATGGTGTGGTGTGGAAGGAAGATGGGGTGGCATGGAAGGAAGATGGGGTGGGATGGAAGGTAGATGGTGTGGTGTGGAAGGAAGATGAGGTGGCATGGAAGGAATATGGGGTGGCATGGAAGGTAGATGGTGTGGGGTGGAAGGAAGATGGGGTGGGATGAACGGTAGATGGGGTGGGATGAACGGTAGATGGTGTGGGGTGGAAGGTCGATGGGGTGGGATGGAAAGTAGGTTGGGTTAAATGAACGGTAGATGGAGTGGGATTGAAGGTAGATGGGGTGAAATGAGCGGTAGATGGGGTTGGATGGAAGGTAGATTTGGTGGGCTGAGCGGTAGTTGGGGTGGTATTTAAGCTAGCGCATTTCATCCTTGACCACTTGGCGAAATCACAGCTGGTCATATGTGACGGTAAGTCAACTTCGGAATCCGATGACGAGGAACCGCCAGCTAGGCTCTCTGAGCACCCGCTAGTACTGCTGTAACTCCCGGGTGCCTGTTTACTCAGAATGCTGGTGTCGAACGCAGGCGCCCGTGATTGCAACTTTGCTTGTGATGAGGTCGTGGAAGCATTGTGACGGTTGTCATGCTTGCCTCTGGTTGAGGAAGAGTTCAACTTGTGTTTCAACATCTTCACTCGCTGGTGAGTGATGCTTTCACCCGACTCCATGTCGGCTAGGTTGTCCTCGGAGATGTCGCTGGACGTTGCTGTCAGACTCATCAAACTAGAAGATCTGGAAACTAGACCGCTATCAGCAACCAGGTCACCGCGATGGTCAGTTCCAAACTGGACAGTACTGGAAGTTTCACAAACACCAGACCACGAGGGACGGTTTTGCTGATGAAGGTAGAATTCTCCATGTGATCCACCAATGTCCACATTTTGATAATCATTAGAAAATATTTGATTTGTCTCAGCCGTGTCACCATACATTGACATCGGATCTTGCCATGACGTGATCTCGGAGGGGATTACTTCAAGAAAGGTTAAGTCCTGCGCAACACTCGCCAACATGTGTTCAAAATGACCATCTTGAGTCACGATATCTTCATTCACAACGGCCGCACTGTCTGTTTTCAAGAAATCATCTGGGTTAATGGGACCAGTTATGAAATTCACGTCATCGTCCTCGAAATCCAGCGGAATAATTGGGCCCGACATGACAGTCATACTTCCAATGCCAGATTCAGGGCCGTAGAAGTATGGTTGGCTGGGATCGCAAGTTACATCATTCTGGGGGTAGTTGGGGTCACCGAAGATTCCCTGTGATGCTAAAGATTCTTTGCTCCAGGCGTCTGTCTCCCAAGAGGAGGTACTCTCCTCTGAAGTAAACCGCGAGACACTGGGAGCATTCTCCACGCACCACGACTGCCCGCTGACAGAGTTAGCTGCACTTGCTGAAGCTGTCCAGACATTGTCCCCGTGGCCTGTCGGGAAATCCCAGGAAGTAGGAGTGGGATTCCAGCATGAATTCTGGTTGAACTGACGCCCCACTTGTTGAGGAACTTCAGGCTCAAGCCAAATGGTGGAACCCGATTCCTTACCGCGATCAGTGGAGCTCTGTGTCGGCGCGGCGGTGAGTTCTGTGATCACAGCTATCTCGTACAGGTGTCTCAGCTTGACATCCATCCTGGGTTTGCACCTGTAGACAACACAACTATATCAATATTATCAATATTGTCGTCACTCTGAACGTTGATTTGCTGACTATTGACAATGCAATACCCAAACCTGGTTGGGGAAGCATACCAGCCTATGCCACATCCCAGATTCCCAGCCCGTGTTTACTGTAGTCCTGAAGCATGGCCAGGTGGCTTCCAGATGTCACTCGGCACATGTAGGTTGGTCTTGTCTGAGATGTTCTATATCTTGTCTGAGATGTTCTATATTATGTCTCATATGTTCTATGTCTTGTCTGAGATGCTTAGAGTCTTGTCTGAGATGTTCTATGTCTTGTCTGAGATATTATATGTCTAGTTTGAGATGTCTTGTCTGAGACGTTCCATGTCTTGTCTGAGACAATCCATGTCTAGTCAGATGTTCTATGTCTTGTCTGAGAGTACTATGTCTTGTCGTAGACGTGCTATGTCTTGTCGTAGACGTCCTTTGTCCTGTCTGAGACGTTCTTTGTCCTGTCTGGGACGTTCTTTGTTCTGCCTGAGACGTTCTTTGTCCTGTCTGAGACATTCTTTGTCCAATCTGAGATGTTCTATGTCATCTCTAAGATGTTCTATGTCTTGGAGATGTTCTATGTCTTGTCTGAGATTTTTTGTCTTGATGACGTCTTGTCTCAGACCTGATGTCTTATACAACACGTGATCGTATCTTGCCTCCATCCATCATGTGCCATGCCGGTAAGCGTGGGCGGTCATGTTCTGCCATCTCACTCGATCATCAGAGTCGTGGATAAGCTCCGTGTTCCTGTCTCGACGATGTCACGTGGCCAAATCATCCAGGTATTTACTTCTCGGTCTTCCCCTTGGTCTCTTCCCTGCGATCTTGCCAGTTATCACCAAGTTCAATTAATTTCTTCTCATAACATGCCCAAAAAAGTTTGACTGTCTACGTCTAATGACTCTAATCAGTTTACGATCATCATTTGTTTCTTGAAGGACTTGTTCGTTGGTTTTTCCTATCTTGCCTCAGACGTGATAAAATCGCTGATTAGAGGGAGAATCGAATATGGCAGCACAGTATATAACGCCGCATCTGAAGACCAGAAACGAAAACTGGAGACAATCCTGACCCAGGCACTAGGCATCATACTAGGCACAGGGAAACGGACATCAAAGGAAGCCCTGGAAGTAGCTCTGGGAGTACTACCACACCAGTTGAGAAGAAAACAATTCATCTACAACTACTGGGTAAAAGCGTCACAAGATGAGACCCACCCCACATTCGGTGCATTTGTAGAAAACAAAAGCAAATGGGGAGGAACACCCATATTGAAGACCCACATACCAGCAGGATGGATAGCAGCACGGGAAATGAAAACAGGGGAGACACTAACAGCGGTATTGACGCAAACAAAAATACAGACCAAAAACACCCCGGTGGGAACTAAAAACCCCATTCACGGACACGACACTAGCGAGCCAAATTAGCAAGTCAACGGAGGACATGGAAACAAAAAATATAGCAATGGAATATATACGACAGATTAGCACGGACAACATCGTTATCTACACTGACGGATCTAAGAATGAGAAGGGAGAAGTTGGAGCGTGTGTAGCAATTCCCCACTTGAACTTAAAAAAAAAAAAGTATAAAATAACAAACAGCACAGCGGTATTCACAGCGGAGCTAGTGGGCATTATGAAAGGACTAGAAATAGCGACAGAAAAACCTCCAATAAAACTAACTGTCCTAACGGAATCGCTTTCCGTAGTTCAGGCCCTGGGGAACTACTCCAAGGGAAACAGACCGGACCTGAAAGAAGAAATTCTGACATTGGCGACAAATCTGAGACACATGGGATGTCAGGTCACAATAGCCTGGATACCAGCCCACAGAGGCATATTTGGCAATGAGAGGGCAGACAACGCCGCAAAACAAGAGACAAATAGCCAGAACTTAGTAAACACAGGCCTCGGCGTGATGGAGGCAAAAAGCATCATAAAACGGTTCATAATTGAAAGATGGAAACAACAATGGAGAGACAGCAACAGCGGAAGACATGCATACCACATTCTAAAAGAATAAAGTATGAAAAATCAAGTGAAAAACAACAACAAAATACCGACGTACAAGAAACTGTGGAGGATGAGAATCGGATATTGGAAAGACAAAATAAGCATTACACGATGCATAGAATGCCAGGAGGAAAGCACGATAGAACATTACTTAATATCATGCAAGACATATGATCGAGAGCGTATGGACCTAACAGAATATTTTCGAACAAGAAATACTACGATGACAATGAAGGAATGCCTTATGACCGAAGGAGATAAAGAACTGCAAAAACTGGTAAGACAATTCATAGCAAGAACAGGAAAAGACATATAAACCTCCCCAACGGTGGATTTGAGAAATGCGACACTCCCTCACCTACCCTGGACACTAGAACTAAGAAGCAAGGAAACAAAAGGAGAAACCCGACCAAAAGCCACGATAAACAAGAAAAGCAGAACAGACGTTAAAAGAAGGGCCCTTTTTAGAGCCAAACCCAAGAACTCAAGATCAGTAGTCGAGAAAAACAAGACGCAAGACAGAAGTTAAAAGACGGGCCCTTTTCAGAGCTAAACGCAAGAAATCAACAACAGAATTTAAGAAAAACCAGAAGAAAACCCAGAAGTTATAAAACGGGCTCTTTTAAGGGCCCTAACCAAGGAAAAACCTAACCAAGCAAGAAAGATAACAAATGTAAACAAACATTAAGCCAACCACCCGAGAAAACACCACACAATAAGAAGGTGGGAGGCGTGATTAACGACACACGTGGTTGAAGGACGAACACAGCACAAATGGAAAACCGACGCCCGCAAACAGCAGAAAACCACTTACAAGAAGGAGAAACACCAACTAATAAAATGACAATAAATAAACAAATAAACATATAAATAAATAACCCAACAAGGGATAACAGAACAAAAAATGCAATCTATAAGAGTAAAACTACCAACAAAAATGACTAAAGAACTAAATACAGTCAACAGAACGACAAGAATCAGTAGGCGGTAGGAAAAAGAGGAATACAACAACATACAACCATGAGTAAAGGAATAAACAGCGAGAAACAGAAACAATAAACGAAGAAATAGGAGTAACAAATAACAGAGGAAACCAGTTAGCAAACTACGTTAAAACCAACTTAATAAAATAAAGTAATAACTGAACAAATAACTACTAAAAACAAAACAAACTAGGGAAGCTTGTAAATACACTGTTGAGGTGCTACATAGAGCCTGTTCTTTTGTATGGCTGTGAAACTTGGACAATGAGCAGTCAAGCTGAAAAACATCTGATGGCTGCAGAAATGTGGTTTCTGAGGAAAATGCAAAGAATACCATGGACAGACAGAAAAGCCAATTACCAAGTACTTTTTTTCTTTTTTTTTTTTGCATATCCTTTACAGGACATCGCTGTCAACACCGGCATCTTTCAGCTGTATGTTGATTTCTTGGCAAGATTACGCTCAGTAGTTTGCCATTGCTTTCTGAGCGGCCGGCTCACATACCCCGTAAGGTACCGATGCGATTCGAACCACTGCTGATTCTCACCGTCATCATGTTACCGACGAGAGTATACGAGATTACGGAGTCATAACCTCTAAGCCACGAAGCCGGCTACCAAGTACTACAGGAGACAAATAAAAATCGTAAATTGATTAGAGAAATTAGACGTAGACAGTCAAAATGTTTTGGACATGTTATGAGAAGAAATGGACTGGAGAACGTAGTGACAACTGGCAAGATCGAAGGGAACAGATCAAGGGGAAGACCGAGAGGAAAATACCTGGATGGCTTGACCACATGGCATGGACGAGACAGGAACACTGAGCTGATCCACGACGCTGGTGATCGAGTGAGATGAGTCATAACCGCCCACGCTTTCCGGCATGGCACATGATTGATTGAGTAAATACACGACAAAGGAACAACAACTAACATAGTACCCAGGCAGCAAGTTACAGCAAACCTAACCAAACAAAATTAATCAACACCTAATAAAAAAAAAAATAATTTGACCTAAACAAAAACATACTAAGGTAGGGAAAAGCAATTCCGGTAGCAACAGAAACAGGTCTGGAGATATCGTCGAGGCAGGAGTGAATGGAGGATGATGGATCATAGAAACACTGCCTGGCCTTGAACAAGTGCACATCGTCGTCTCATGCGAAAAAAAAACAAAACAAACTCACATCGCATTATGAAGCACCACTATTAATAACCAACACGCGGAGGCCGGTTGACACGGTGGAAAGTGTCTTTTTTTCGGAAAATGGACATGGACATAAGGGTTTTCCCCGTCGACGACCTATTGGGGTCTTCGAATAAACTGGACTCGAGAAACGAATGACGGAGACCGGAGCTGAGCTGGAGACAGAGGCATCACCATTTGGCCACGGAGAGCCCGTGGACTCAACACCCAACATACTTTCTACTGTATATCTGCCCTTGCCCATGCCCACGTCTGTAAGCCTTACAATATGAGCAGAAATCCTCCATTCCTACTGGACCACGAGCCCCGGTTCACAGCAACTGTCATTCAGAAATCCACCAAACCTGTACCTCAGCGTGAAATGTTTCCCTCTTTGGACATTTGAATGGAGTCTAAACAATCACCATCACCTTCCACTTTTGTCATCAAGCGTCGTGGGAAGGAATAGTTGGCGCTCCAGCACCCGTTGACTGGACAATAAAATACGAAAGATATGCGCAAGAAACAGCTAAGTTGATCTGAGACTAGAACCCACATCACAGCACCAAGACATTCCCGTCCGTCACCTCACTAGCAGTCGAAGAGTCCCAATACTATTGGTAACAGTTGCAGACTTATGTGTCCGCCAAGTCTTTCTTCTGAGTGTCGGCCAAATCCTCTGGTCACTCCTTGCGGAATCATTCTCTTCAGCATGAGATGAACAGTTAGGTACTCAGTGCTGCCACACCATCCTCTCCAGGCCATGATTTATACTTGGGAGAAACGTGGTAAGCCAGTCTGTCATAGGAGTTACACTTTTACAGAGGATTCACAAATAATTGTAGTATTGATAGCAGTAATGGTAGTAGTCATAGATGTAATAGTATTACCAGTGTCATCAACAGTTGTACCAACAGCTGCACAATAGCGCACCATCAGCTGCACAATAGATCAACAGCTGCACAAACAGGGCATCAACAGTTGCACAAACGGGGCATCAACAGCTGCAAAACCATGGCATCAACAGCTGCACAAACAGGACATCAACAGCTGCACAAACAGGACAACAACAGCTGCACAAACAGGACAACAACAGCTATACAAATTGAACAACAGCTGTACCAACACGGCTCCATTAATTACATCGATATAACAGCCGTACCAACATGACAACAACATCTGTAGCAATATGACACTAGCTGTACCAATATGATAACAACTGTGCCACAACAGGATAACAAAAATGCTACCAACAATAACAACAGCTGTACCAACAGGACAACAATAGCTGCACCATCAGGACAACAGCTGCACAAACAGGACAATAACTACCAAAACGACAATAGCTGAACCAACACGATATCACTACTATACCAAAAGGACAACACCTGCACCAACCCGACAATAGTTGTACCAACAGGACAACACCAGCTGTACCAATACGACAATAGTTGTACCAACAGGACAACACCAGCTGTACCAACACGACAATAGTTGTACCAACAGGACAACACCAGCTGTACCAACACGACAATAGTTGTACCAACAGGACAACACCAGCTGTACCAACACGACAATAGTTGTACCAACAGGACAACACCAGCTGTACCACACGACAATGGTTGTATCAATAGAACAGCGGTACCAACAGATCAATAGTTATACCAACAGGACAACAGCTGCACCAAGACATCAATAATTGTACCAACAGGACAACAGATGGACCAATACGAAAATAGCTGCCCAAACAGGACATCAACAGTTGCACCAACACAGATGCACCAATAGCTGCAACATAGCGTCAACAGCTGCATAAAACGCCATCAACAGTTGAATCATCAGGGCACAAACAGTGCGTAGGCAGTTTCACAAACAGGGCATCAACAGCTGGACTTACAGAGAATTAACAGCTGCATAAACAGGGCATCAATAGCTACACAAACAGGTCATCAACAGCTGCACAAACAGGGTAACAACAGCTGCACAAACAGGGTAACAACAGCTGCACAAACAGGGCGATAACAGCTGTACCAAAAGGACAACACCAGCTATACAAACACGGCACCATTACCTATTCAGATATAATAGCCGTACCAACACGACAACAACACTTGCACCAACATGACAACAGTTGTACTAACATGATAATAGCTGTGCCAAAAGGATAAGAACAATGGTACCAACAGAAGAACAACAGATGTGCCAACAGGACAACAGCTGTTCCAATAGGACAACAGCGGCACCAACATGACAGCTGCACCAACATGACAGCCGCAACAACAGGGCAACAGCTGCACCGACAGGATAACAATATTAACAACTGGACAATAACTCTACCAAAACGATAATAGCTGAACCAACACAACATCACCACTATACCAACAGAACAACAACAGCTGTACCAACACGACAGTTGTATCAACAGGACAACACCAGCAGTACCAACAAGACAATAGTTGTACCAACAGGACGACAACAGCTGTACCGTACCAACACGACAATAGTTTTACCAACAGGACAACAACAGCTGTACCAACACGAAAATAGTTGTATCAATAGAGCAGAGGTATCAACAGATCAATAGTTATACCACCGGGACAACTGCACCACCAAGACGACATCAATAATTGTACCAACAGGACAACAGATGGACCAATACGAAAACAACTGCCTAAACAGGACAGCAGTTGCAAAACCACAGCAGCATCAATAGATGCAACATAGCATCAACAGCTGCATTAAAACGCCATCAACAGTTGCATCATCAGGGCACTAACAGCGCATAAAAAGCTTCACAAACAGGGCACCAACAGCTACAAAAAAAAAACAGGACATCAACAGCTGCACAAAAAGGGCATCAAGAGCTGCACAAACAGGGCATCGACAGCTACATAAATAGGGCATCAACAGCTGCGCAAACAGGACAACAGCAGCTGCACAAACTGGGCATCAACAGCCGCACAAACTGGGCATCGACAGCTTTACAAACAGGGCATCAACAGCTGTACAAACAGAGCATGGAAAGATGTACAAACACGGCATCGAGATGTGCACAAACAGGGTATTAGCTGGAAAAACAGGACAACAACAGCTGCATAAACAGGACAATAACAGCTGTACCAATAGCACAAAAACGGCTACACAAACACGACATCAATAACTGTACCAATGGGACAACGACAGCTGTAACAACAAGACAACAACAACCGTACAAACACGATAGCAGTTGTAACAATAGAATAGCGGTACCAACAGATCAATGGCTGTACAACAGCTATACCAACAGGACAACAAAAGCTGAGCCAATAGGACAACAGCTGTAACAAGACGAAATCAATAGTTGTTTAAATAGGACAACAGCTGCACCAAGACGAAATCAATCGTTGTTTCAATAGGACAACAGCTGCACCAAGACGACATCAATAGTTGTGCCAACAGGACAACAGATGGACTAATACGAAAACAACTGCCCAAACAGGACATCAACAGTTGCACCAACACAGATGCACCAATAGCTGCAACATAGCATTAACTGCCTCACAAAACGCCATCAACAGTTGCATCATCAGGGCACAAACAGTGCATAAACAGTTTCACAAACAGGGCATCAACAGCTGCACAAACAGAACAGTAAAACAGCTGCACAAACAGCTTCCCAAAAGTACATCAACAACTTCACGAAGAGGGCATCAACAGCTGCACAAACAGGGCATTGAGAGCTGCACAAATAGGGCATCAACAGCTGCACAAACAGGGCATTGAGAGCTGCACAAATAGGGCATTAACAGCTGCACAAATAGGGCATCAACAGCTGCACCAACAGGGCATCAACAGCTGTATCGGCAAAGCACCAATCGCTGTACCAAGAGGGCACCAACAACAACCTTAGCCACATCACCAGCGACCACTATTACTACTCTGCGTCCTGCTGCTGCTACTAAAATGTTTTGCGTATCCTTTTACAGGACTTAGCTGTCAACAGCAGCATCTTTCAGCTGTCTGTTGATCTCTTGGCAAGATTACGCTCAGTAGTTTGCCATTGCTTTCTGAGCGGCCGGCTCAGTATCCGCAAGTCACGAGCGGGGGTCGAACCACCTCAGTTCTCGCTCCGCTGCGAGACTCTGCGTGATAAACGGGATTACAGAGAGAAAGTGTTGTAACCCCACAGCCAGAGAGACCGGCACTGCTGCTACTAGAAAGAAGTAAAACACCCAGCCTCACACCTCCATGCTTGCTGTATATACGGTGCTAGTCTAATATTTCAATGGACATCTCGAACCCAGGTTGGTCAAGAAGTTAATATCTGGTCTGGCCTGGATATTGGTCGAGGGGTTAATATATGGTCGGGATATTTCCTAGTGTTTCGTTTACGTCGGTTCTGTGAGTTCGTCTCTATTAAAGACCTATCGAAGTTTCGATGGGAGTTCAAACCCAAGCCATCCGGACCGATAGCAAACATGCTAGCTACTTCCCTAACTCACCATCCTTCTTCTAATTAATGTTTAAAAAAAGAAAATCGGCGCTGCGGCGAACGCAATTCGCAATTCTGCAAACCAAATTCGAAACATAGCTGCAGGTTAGTTGGAAGCACACCGCCTTGCGCTTGTTTTCATACAATAATATGAGCGTTGGTTGTTCAGAAAACAGTGGCAAACTACTGAACGTAAACTTGCTTTGTAAAATCACAGTCCAAAAAAAAAAAAAAATAAATACCGTGGACCTGTAAAGTACATGCAAGTAACTTGAAACAAAAACTTACCAGAATGTTGAACACCCCAAACAGCAGATTAATCAAACTTTTCCTGTATCACCTGGAAATAATATACCGTTGGTTGTCTGTGAGCGCCGCTGTCACAGGTAGAATAGTGAGTATATCTTCTATGGTGTCTTGAATCTACACACCTGTGATACCTGGTCAAGAGATCTCTGGTCAAGTGCACAGTGGCCTAGTTACGACAGGTGACCACACGTATTTTCTCATGTGGCTGGTATCTGTACTTTCCCGTGACCAAGTGTTTCAGAGAGTCGTGATCGCTGAGGTGTGACCAGGTTGAACTTACACAACGTGAGAACCGCTCACTTCTTCTGCCGTCGACTCCATGTGGACAAATGTAAGTTTTCAAACCTCTCTCTCTCTCTCTCCCTCCCTCTCTCTCTCTCTCTCTCTCTCTCTCTCTCTCTCTCTCTCTCTCTCTGTATTTATGTGGTGTCTCTCTCTCTCGCTCTTTTTCTTTTTCTCCCCCCTCTCTCTCGCTTTTTGTTTTTCTCACCGATTCTTTCTTTCTTTCTTTCTTTCTTTCTTTCTTTCTTTCTTTCTTTCTTTCTTTCTTTCTTTCTTTCTTTCTTTCTTTCTTTAAAGTTTTCACTCCCTCACTCTCTTTCCTTTCCTTTCTTTCTTTCTTTCTTTCTTTCTTTCTTTCTTTCAAATATCAGTTTTTAAAGCTTTCCCTCCCCCACTCCTTCTTTGTTTGTTTGTTTGTTTGTTTGTTTGTTTGTTTCTTTCTTTCGTTCTTTCTTTCTTCAAAATTTTCACTCCCTCACTCTCTTTCCTTTCTTTCTTTCTGTTTCTCCTCATCACTCTCTCTTCTCTCAAGCTCACTTTCTCTCTCAGATTCTAACTTTCTTTCCCTTGGCTACTCGTTCTCTCCCTGATTGTATCAATATTTCTCCCTCTTCTATAAACAGTGTATATGTATTTCGTCTCTCATGAATACCATCATTTGTTTCTCCTCCTCCATACCTGCTTGCTTACCTACCTACCTGCATGTCTACCTAACCAACCTACCTACATACCTACCTACCTACCCACCTACCTACCTATCTAACTACATACTTACAAATCTAGCTACCACCTACCTAACTACCTACCTACCAATCTACCTACCTACCCAACTATCTACCTACCTACCCAACTATCTACCTACCAATCTAGCTACCTACCTGTCTGCCTACCTATCAGCCTACCTACCTAGTACCTACATATCAGCCTGCTCACCTATCTTCCTACCTACCAACCCACCCTCATATTTATCAGCCTACTCACCTATCTATCTACCTACCTAATTACCAACCCACTTAAATGTCTATTTGCCTACCTATATTGGCACCTTGCAGTCTTGACAGACGATAGTTTGTGCTTTAAAAAGGCATAATAGCTTTTAACTATGGCGGTTGCGAATGTGACTGATAAGGCCATTTCGCGCTGTAAATGTTCGTTCACGGTGTGAACACGTGGTCATTTCCACTATCATGTACCATCTTACGTCTCACACGCTCGGTGTGTGACTTATCTGCAGTAATTTTCTCCTTTGTATTTATTCCATTTCTGATCTTTGCCCTCCATGCAACACGTTCAGCGGCGACTTGCTCCCAATGTGCATTATCAATGCCTGTATCAATCATGTCCTGCTTACACACATCTTTGTATCGTAGTAGAGGCCGACCCTGAGATCTCTTACCCATCTTTAATTCACCAAACAAGATGTCCTTTGGTATTCTACCATCATCCATCCTCCTAAAATGTCCTATCCATCTAAGTCTACGAAGACTGAGCATGGAATAAACCGTCACACAACCTGATCTTTCCAATATTTCAGTATTTGTGATTTTATCTTGCCACTTAATACCAAGAATTCTTCACAGACACCGCATATGAAAGCTATTTAAACGTTTCTCTTGGTGTGAGTAACTTGTCCAGGTTTCACTGCCATAAAGAAGAATACTAAGGACACAGGCTTGATAGACAAGGACTTTTGTTTTGACAGTAAGCTTCCTGTTCTCCCAGACTCTTTTTCTTAACCTGTTCATTGATGTTGCTGCCTTACCAATTCAGATGTTGATTTCCTGATCTAGGGATAATTTGCTATTTACCACTGATCCTAGATATGTAAAATGGTCTACTATCTCTAGTTCGGCGTCGTCAATAAAGATTGATGGTACCCCATGTGCACCTTGTGACATAATCTGTGTCTTCTTTTTGCTAATTGTTAAACCAAATTCAGAACAAGCATTGGAGAATGCAGATAGTAGACTAATTTTGGTCTTGGCCTTCAATCTCTGAGCATTGTAGAGGCCGCCATCTGAGCGTGAGTGAATGTATATACCACCATCCTGATCACGAAAGGCATATTTCAGTAGAAGTGAAAAGTATATTCCAAAGAGGATGGGAGCTAGTACACAACCTTGCTTAACTCCACTCTTGATTTCAAACTCTTCAGAAGTTGCACCATCAAACTTGATTATACCCTTCATGCCTGTGTGGAACGATTCCACAATGGACAGAAGAGTTGGTGGGCAGCCAATCTTCTTTAGTGCCTTGAACAGACCCTTACGACTGACCAAATCAAATGCTTTTGTGAGGACGATGAAGGCAATAAACAGTGGTTGATTATGTTCACGGCATTTTTCTTGCATTTGTTGCAATGAGAATATCATATCAATGGTAGACCAGTTCTGTCGAAAGCCACACTGTGATTCGGGGTAGACTTGATCTCCTAGGACTTGAAGTCTGCGCAGAACAATTCTGGCAAATACTTTTCCAACAATACACAGAAGTGAGATACTCCTATAGTTGTTACAGTCGCTCCGATCGCCCTTGTTCTTATACAGTGTTATGATGCTTGAATCTTTGAAATCCTGTGGGACTTGTCCTTCACGCCAGCATAGCTCTATTAGCTGGTGGATCTGTATAGTGAGTGTGTCTTGCCCACTCCTGATAACCTCTATTGGAATCCCATCAGCATAGATAGTAAATTCTTAACCCTTTGAAAATAAAGTTTGTTCGTTCGTTCGTTCGTTCGTTCTATCTGTCTGTCTGACTGTCTGACTGCCTGCCTGCCTGCCTGCCTGCCTGCCTGCCTGCCTGCCTGTCTGTCTGCCTGCCTGCCTGCCTGCCTGCCTGCCTGTCTGTCTGTCTGTCTGTCTGTCTGTCTGTCTGTCTGTCTGTCTGTCTGTCTGTCTGTCTGTCTGTCTGTCTGTCTGTCTGTCTGTCTGTCTGTCTGTCTGTCTGTCTGTCTGTCTGTCTGTCTGTCTGTCTGTCTGTCTGTCTGTCTGTCTGTCTGTCTGTCTGTCTGTCTGTCTGTCTGTCTGTCTGTCTGTCTGTCTGTCTGTCTGTCTGTCTGTCTGTCTGTCCCGCCCGCCCGCCCGCCCGCCCGTCTGTCTAATTCTCAGTCGGTCTGTCGGTCGATCGGTTGGTCGGTGGGTTGATTGGTGGGTCAGTCGGTCGGTCGGTCGGTCGGACGGTCGGTCGGTTCATCGGTGGGTCAATCGGTCGATCAGTCGGTGGGTCGGTCCGTCGGTCGGTCTCTGTCTGTCTGTCGTCCCGGCCCGTCTCTGCTGTCCACCTGTCTATGTCTGTACGCCGGTCAGTCTGTCTGTTGGTCTGTATGTCTGTCTTTCTGTTAACAAAATTAATATCTCTCTATTATGTACATACTCACAGCCGGGTATGCAGAGTTGTGTACATAGCCACAGCCGTGTGTGCGGTGTTATGTACAAGCCACAGCCGTGTGTGCGGTGTTATGTACAAGCCACAGCCGTGTGTTCGGTGTTATGTACAAGCCACAGCCGTGTGTGCGGTGTTATGTACAAGCCACAGCCTTGTGTGCGGAGTTTTGTACATACTCACAGTCGTGCGTGCTGAGTTGTGTACAAGCCACAACCGTATGTCTCCAATGTACAGGGTTAAAAAGTCGCTTAAAAGTCGACAGGGTCGACTTCATTGCACCGGTTTTATCCCATATGGCTCGGTCTCTTTCCGCAGCGCGGAAAGCGTCGCACAAAGCACGAACTCCGTAGCTTTTAGCGACCACCCATAGGAGTCTCCGAAACATTTAACTCGTAAACCGAAGGACGCGGCCCGGAATCGAACCCACAACCTTCGGAGCACGAGTCAAACGGCTTGACCACTTCGCCACAGACAGGGTGTATGATTTCTATGTGTGGACCCACCTATAAATATCGATTCTCATTTATTTGTGGATCTACCTGTAAATGTCGATTGCACCTCTATATGCCAACCTCTATATATCGATACACCTCTATATTTCGATCCACCTCTATATATCGATCCACGTCTATATATCGATACACCTCTATATATCGATACACCTCTATATATCGATCCACCTCTATATATTGATCCACCTCTATATATCGATCCACCTGTATATATCGATCCACCTCTATATATTGATCCACCTCTATATATCGATCCACCTCTATATATCGATCCACCTCTATATATTGATCCACGTCTATATATTGATCCACCTCTATATATTGATCCACCTCTATATATCGATCCACCTCTATATATCGATCCACCTCTATATATTGATCCACCTCTATATATCGATACACCTCTATATATCGATCAATTTCTATATATCGATCCACCTCTAAATGTCGATTAATCTCTACATACCTATTCACCTCTAAATGTTGACCCACCTCTTTACGGGTATCTACCTATTCAAGTCGATCCACTTCTTTACAGGGATCTATCTACACATGTCGATCCACCTCTTCATATTGATCCATCTCTACATATCGATCCACTATTACATATAGATTCCTCTTTACTTTTCGATCCCCTTCTATTTATCTATTCATCTCTACAGGTGGATCCACATGTATTTATTGATCCACCTCTCCATATTGATCCATCTCTACATATCGATCCACTATTACATATAGATTCCTCTTTACTTTTCGATCCCCTTCTATTTATCTATTCATCTCTACAGGTGGATCCACATGTATTTATCGATCCACATCTACATATAGTTACACCTCTCAATATTGATCCACATCTACATCTAGATCCAACTCTCAATATTGATCCCCTCTACATACCTATCCACCTGTATTTATCGATCCACTTCTATTTATCCATTCCTCTCTACATGTGGATACATCTGTATTTATCCATCCACCTCTACATCTTGATCCACCTCTTCATATTGATCCACCTCTACATATCTATCCACCTGTATTTATCCATCCACCTCTACATGTGGATCCCCCACTAACACACCTGAAACAAACCTTCGTGTTCCTACCACAGATTGCCCCGTCCCTTGTGTGGATATATGGTGTGTGTATATACACCTGCTTTATGCTTCCCTCTGAAGCCAACATCACAGAGACCGTCGTTTTCTTAACGTGATCTGCCTGCGCCCCACGCCTCCACTGAACAAACCAAAATGAGGTCGGCCGGCTCAGAGTTTCAACACCCACCTACCGGATCTGGCCTGGACTTTCGGAATGTACCATTCCACAGCTGTAAGGAACTCTTTAAGTTACGTTTCATCTAGTGTACACTTGCAACTCCGCCCCCTTGTCTGCCACCTCCTCTTCCTGATTCCTAATTTCCTTTTTAAACTTAAAAATAAAACCCCATGATGACATTTCTAAATGCCCGTTCTTGTCTGCCTTTCACGTTTGCTTGAACTAAACTTTGTCAATTCTGGATCTGTGTACTCAAGACATATTCCTGAATAGACTTCGAATATGGATGTTTATTCAAGTTAGTAGACCGGCGCTGTTGGCGAGTTCCGTGAGAAAAAAGAATTCGCTGTGGTTCTAGATTATCGTTTGGAGTTTTGCGAAATGTATGCCATGTTTAGTCATCACTAATTACAAGTACAGGGAAGGACCGTCAAGAAGGCAAGAATAACTGCTCGAGTTGGTTTATTTATGACAAAACTGGCCCGGTGTTTGTGTGATATTTCCTGAAACTGTAATCGACGTTTCGACTCCATCAGTTTTTTTTATTATTTTTTGGCGGTCTTTCTCTAATCCAAGGCGAAGGTCGTAACCATGAAAACAGTCTGGATAACAGCTTTGGCTATCGGTGAGTTTTCCGTAAGGATAATATTTGTGATTGTTTAACGAGGTTATTGTTATCGGTAACATTAGCATTGTCTCTGAGTTGTTCATGTTCACCTAGGCAATTTAATGAAGTATATGATGAAAGTATTCAGTTGTTCATGTTCACCTAGGCAATTTACTGAAGTATATGATGAAAGTATTCAGTTGTTCATGTTCACCTAGGCAATGTACTGAAATATATGATGAAAGTATTCAGTTGTCCGTGTTTAGGTTTGTAAACGTGAATTTATTTAATTATTCATGTTTTGTTTTGTATCTGGTGAATGTTCTACATTGTTCATATTTGTTTATATATCTGGTAAATGTACTAACATGTTCATGTTTATTTATATATCTGATGAATGTACTACGTTGTTCTTGTTTGTTTATATATATGGTGAATGTTCTACAATGTTCATCTCTATTTATGTATCTGATGAATGTACTACATTGTTCATGTTTATTTATATATCTGGTGAATGTTCTACATTGTTCATGTTTATTTATGTATCTGGTAAATGTTCTACATTTTCATGGTTATTTATATTTCTGGTGAATGTACTACAATGTTCATCTTTATTTATGTATCTGGTGAATGTTCTACATTGTTCATATTTATTTATATATCTTGTGAATGTTCTACATTGTTCATATTTATTTATATATCTGGTGAATGTACTACAATGTTTATCTTTATTTATGTATCTGGTGAATGTTCTACATTGTTCATATTTATTTATATATCTGGTGAATGTTCTACAATGTTCATGTTTGTTTATATATCTCATGAATGTTCTACATTGTCCATGTTTATTTATATATCTGGTGAATTTTCTACATTGTTCATGTTTGTTTATATATCTCGTGAGTGTACTACATTGTTCATATTTATTTATATATCTGGTGAATGTTCTACATTGTTCATATTTATTTATATATCTGGTGAATGTTCTACATTGTTCATGTTTGTTTATATATATCTCGTGAATGTACTACATTGTACATGTTTATGCACTGGCTAGTGAATGTATTACATTGTACATGTTTATGAATATATCTCGTGAATGTATTACATTGTACATGTTTATGTATATATCTCGTGAATGTATTAAATTGTACATGTTTATGTATATATCTCGTGAATGTATTACATAGTTCATGTGTATTTATATATATGTTGAATGTACTACATTGTTCATATTTATGTAGATATCTTGTGAATCTACTACATTGTTCATGTTTATTTATATATCTAGTGAATCTACTACATTTTCACGTTTAATTATTTTGTATCTGGTGAATGTACTACATTTTTCATGTACATATTTATTGAATGTACTACACTGTTCATGTTTATGTACATCTCTGTCGAATGTACTACATTGTTCATGTTTATGTATATATCTCGTGAATGTATTACATTGTTCATGTTTAGTTATATATCTCGTGAATGTATTACATTGTTCATGTTTATGTACATCTCTGGTGCATGAACTACATTATTCATGTTTATGTACATCTCTGTCGAATGAACTACATTGTTCATGTTTATGTACATCTCTGGGGAATGTTCTACATTATTCATGATAATTTATATATCTGGAGAACGTAACCAATTATTCATGTCAATGTATATACCTTGTGAATGTACTACATTGTTTATGTTTATGTACATATCTGGCGAAAGTACTGCATTATTCATGTTTATGTATATATCTGGTTTATGTATATTCTCCTCCCCGGTGAATCTCTCCAGACGTCTCTTCGAGGAGGGATTTTCGTAAACATATGCCCTCACCTCTGTCTTCTGCTTCTTCCACGATATTCTAAGAAGGTTGTATAACCTTTCAGTGGAAATGTCCCGGTTGTCTTCTTCAGTGATTGTAAAGTGGTCAGTAGCTAAAATATGAGTGTGGCTTTGTCTATTGCAAGGACAATAAGTCCACATGTTAGTTAGTTAGTCGACAGATCATCCTCATTGCACATCGAACCATTCAGTCCATAAGTGCTCGGATCCTCTCCTCAGTAAATCCCGCAGCGTGTAGCGGCTAACGACACCAGTTCTGTGTTGGTTTATCAATCTTCTTTGGCTTCCTGCATAGTGTTCTTGTTTGGCCACCCCTCTTTTAATTTGCTGTTCTCGCAGTCTGGCCATGGTTGTAGATTCACAGTCATCACTTGGTTCACGCAAAAGTCTTACTTCTCGTAGAGCATTCAGAATGTCAGCCTGGTCCATGGTGGGTCCGCCCTTCACCTTAGCCTTACCTGCGAGCTTGTCAGCCCGCTCATTTCCTTGTACTCCCGCATGAAGATGAAACTAATCTTTGCCAGCCGAGACCGCTCCAGAGACAGCAATAATTCTCTTCGGATCGACCCCTCCTCTATCCTCTTGATCATGTTCATTGAGTCGCTAAGGAAACATGCCCTAGTGAATGTCTGTGTCTCGAGCCATGTTATTGCTTTACTTACTGCCATGACTTCCATAGTCAGGCTACTTGTGGTCTCAACAAAAGCACCAGAGTCCTCCTTCACAATTCTCCCTACGGCCCGAGCTGTAAAGGACCATGAACTTCTCACATGTCGGACGACCGAACCATCTGTGTAGATGACCGCATCACCGTCTAGCGAATTCTCGAAAATCAACGCTTGTACTTCAGCCTCCACAGCAGCCTGATTTTCTTGTCTGCATTTTCTATCTAGTTGGATGCAAACTGAAAAGGACGTACAGAAATATGTTGGCACTTGTACCCACTCCTCACCAGGTTCAAAGTCCTCAAGTGAACACACCTGTCGAAGAATGTCTTCGGCTTGACCCATCCACGACCGTCCTCTTTTTAACCTGCTGCCCTTCACCTTCATAGTTTCACTATGCAGTGGATGTTGTGTGTTTGCGTTAACTCTGAGGTAGGCGCGTGATCTGCAAACTTGTATTCTGTCTTCAATGGTTCGAAAATCAAGAAGGTAGCGCATCGCCCTGCATGCTGTATCTCTTGTACATCAAAGAATAATGCGCATAGCTTCATTCTGTATCCTTTCCATCCTTTCTATCTGCTTACGGCTGAGAGTCATGATTGCCATTGCATACTCCAAAACAGACATGACCAGCCCCTCGTACAGAAGACACAGATGGCGCTGCTCACAGTTTGCTGCCGCCACCACCCGCATCGCAGCCAAACCCCACTTGGCCTTTGTTATCACCTGGTTATTTAGACTGGATCAGCTCAGTCCACATGTATTTATCCCCATTTATAATTAGTAAATGAAAGAATCACTGATCAGATGACGTACTAGACAATATAAACTGTAGTGGTTACAGCAGGATTCAAACCCGTCGCGTCCAAATGACGGCCAGCGTCACTGAAGGAACAAGCACATGTCGATGTACAACCTGTTAGACACCCCAGACAAGTGCAGTCAATAGCCACACCTTTCATCCACCCGAATCTATAACCATGGGGATAATTCGCATCCAGTCATCTGTACATCGTTAAAGGTCGCATATTTATATTTACCAAATATAGTTCAAATAACACACGCACGCACGCACACACGCACGCACGCACGCACGCTCACACACTCTCTCTCTCATACACACACACAACCCCCCTCTCTCTCGCTCTCTCTCACACTCACAATATCTCTCTCACGCACACACACAGACTCTCTCTCTCTCTCTCTCTCTCTCTCTCTCTCTCTCTCTCTCTCTCACACGCACACACACAAGATCGTTAAGCTGTATCTAGTATATTATGAACATTTTAAAAACAGACATGGCTCATCATCATCATGTGTCATGCCGATACACGTAAGCGGTTGGTAATGTTTCGCCATCTCACTCGATCACCAGAGTCGTGGATCAGCTCAATGCTCTTGTCTCGACCAAACACCGTGCTCAAGCCGTCCAGGTATTTACTTCTCTGTCCTCAATCTTGCCAGTTGTCGCCTCGTTCTCCAGTTTTCTTCTCATTACGTCTCCAATAAATATTTACTCTATGTCTAATTTCTCTAATCAGTTTACGGTTTTCATTTGTTTCTTGTAGGACTTCCTCGTTGGTTTTTCTGTCTGTCCATGGTGTTCTTTGCATTTTCGCCAGAAACCGAATTTCCACAGCCATCAGATGTTTCTCAGCTTGCCTGCTTGTTGTCCACGATTCACATCCACATGCAAGTATAGGTTACGTGTAGACTTGAACACTGTTGATCGCTTTGCTGTCCATGATTCACGTCCATATACAAGGACAGGTTACGTGTAGACTTCAACACTGTTGATCTCATTGCAATTGCCATCTTAAATGCGTTTAGAGGCCAGCGGGCCGACTTTGTTGAACCGTGTGTTATCACATATGGCTGGGCCTCTTTCCGCTGGGCGTCCTGCAGAAAGCTCCCACAGAGCACCAACTCCGTAGCTCCAGCGACGATCCCCGGGAGTCTCCGAGAAAATGGCCTCCAGAACTGATTGACGGATTTCGGAACCGAACCCACAACATTCGAAGCGCGAGGCAGGCGATTTAACTAATTGGCCACGGAGACTCCCAAGTGCCAGCTCTTCAGTGCAGAGACATGAATGCCTACGCCAGCTGGTAGAGCACTTGATATGATGGTGGCTGGTTCCATTTTGTCATATAAAAAGTCGCTTAAAAGTCGACAGGGACGACTTCATTGCACCGTGTTTTTATCCCATATGGCTCAGTCTCTTTCCGCAGCTCGTAAAGTGTCGCACAAAGCACGAACTCCGTAGCTCCAGCGATGACCCTCAGGAGTCTCCGAAAAAATGCACTCGTGAACCGAAAGATGAGGCCCGGAATCGAACCCATAACCTTCGGAGCTCGAGTCAGACGGCTTGACCACTTCGCCACGGAGACTGCTGTCACATACGGGAGGCTGAGTGGTCTCGAATTATGGTGTCCGCCTCGAGTGCTGGAGATCCCGGGTTCAAGCCCCAGTGAGGTCCGGAATTTTTTCATGTGGACTTCTAGTAACTAAATTTCCCTGGTCTCTGGGTAGTGAGATCGGACGCCCGTGTGTATTATTGCGCACGTAAAAAATCCCTTGGCAGTTGGAAATCGAAAAAGAGTAGCTTAATGGCGCTGCCCGGGCAAAATTTCGAGTGAAAAATCTACCCAAAGTATTTAAGGATCCTAGCCGATGCTACGGAGTTCGTGCACTGGGTTGAGATTCTCCGGACTCAGGAATAGAACGGAGCACTTAAGGGTTACACTCGTGTGCCGCGATGTTGATCCGTCGACTATAATATACTTCTTACTCGTCCTCCCAGCTGACACACAGACCTAGCGCTGTTTCTAATACATCTATTTAGTAGCTGTTCAGTTTCACGACTTTCTTATAAGCGTATAACAGTAGACGGTACTACCTGCTTTCTGTTAGCGCCGAATGCTGGGTGGCGCTCATTACACCTGACATCCCACATTGTGCCAACTGCTTCGGGTGGAGAAGCGCAACTGGGAGGGTACAAGCCTTTTTCCGGTGAGAGGAAATGCAACCTAAAGACTAAATGTCATGGCAAGATGTACCAGGCTCTAAGCTGTGGCATGCAACTGGTCTAGTATAGAAGCTCCAACAGGCGGACAGTCAGGGCATTGCTTTGGTTATGTGGCAGCTTCTGCAGATTGTCTTGTTTCAGATGTATTGGTGTTACCTTTCCTCTGGAGGAAACTAGACAGGCTTAGAGAGGGATCATGCTGCATGGGCAAAGCATGGTCTCTTAAATTCAACCCCGGCTTTGTGTTATGGGGAAGTATAACTTCATCCTTAGTCCCCTCCATGGGTTGTAGTTATTATGTCTGTTTATTGAAGCACAATGTAACAAACTATCGCCGGTCAAAACGGCCAGGTGCAAATGAGTATAGATAGACTGCGAGCGAGGGAGAGAGAGAAGAGAGAGAGAGAGCGAGAGAGAGAGAGAGAGAGAGAGAGAGAGAGAGAGAGAGTGAGAGAGAGAGAGAGAGAGAGAGAGAGAGAGAGAGAGAGCGAGAGAGAGAGTTTTAAGTTACATATATCCGTTCACACTACTCAAATACGTGTTACAGTGATGTCTATTCATTAGCCCAGATCTCAATGTGCGCGGCTGTATATGAATTTGTATTGCTAGTTTCCCATCGGGATCTTAACATAGCATTCAGTTTTCTGGCTGTATACCCCAGTTTAGCTCAGTCATCAACTGGCGCCACCTGTTATAACTTGGACAAATAATGGGGCACAAGGCGATAAATGCCCGACAAATACAACAATAATGACATAAGTTGTATGTGCTTAAGGCGACCCCTGTATAATTGTTGGGAAGAAAACTGAATCACGTATCACAGCAAAGGCCTTTGCTTGGTTGATAACGCACTCCATAAAAGCTGTAATGTGAGCTCGTTATTAGAATAAGCCGGTATTCAGTACGTCTGGAATCTGACAGGGATGTGCATCTATGGGAGTGAGGTTGTGTAGAAAAGTTTCTTCGGAATATGTTCCACAGGGAAGGACCAGTGAGTGGTCATCTCATCTCATCCTGTTCCTCTTGTATCTTGCGGCGTTGAGGTGAATAATAAACAGCGGGAGAATGCCCGTCCGTCATCTCATCTTGTTCCTCTTATAGCTTGCGATGTCGAGATGAAGCATAAACAGAGCGCGAGTGCCCGTCCGTCATCTCATCTTGTTCCTCTTATAGCTTGCGATGTCGAGGTGAAGCATAAACAGCGGGAGAAATGCCCGTCCGTCATCTCATCATGTTCCTGTTGTACCTTGAGGTGTCGTGGTTAAGCATAAACCGCCGGAGACTGCCCGTTCATCATCACATCATGTTTCTCTTGTACCTTGCGGTGTCGAGGTGACGCATAAACAGCGGGAGAGTGCCTATTTATCGGCTTCATATATCCAGATCCCCATGGACTCTGTTATTTCCTCTGTTCATTGTTTATATGTCGACCTCTTCTTCTGGTTCCATTTGGTCCGTGATATACCTTTAGTTGGTAGCCTATTTATGTGACCTAACCATTTAACCTGCTATTTTCTAATAAAATCTAGCGATGCCATAACCCCCACACTAGTCCCGATTTCATATCTTCCGATGTTCTCTCTTCTGGATACATCGCTGACTGGTCTAACAGGGATGAACCCATAACCTTATGTCCAATGCGCCTTTAGATATCTCAAAGAGGTTTACTTTAAGCGCAAGTAAGTCTGTCTTCGCGGGGATTTGTGGTGCAGATTTGTCCTTCCCCTCTCCATCGCCAGCAACAGCGGGGTAATCAAGATTGGTACGGCAACTCCACATCTGTAGAGAGGTGTATTAGGTTGTAACCAGGTCATGCATGAGCACATTACACTGAGACTGGTTGAGATTAAACCCAGGCTGCTAGTGTCTCCCCCATTGCAGTAGTCTCCCCCACTGATACTTTCTCCCCCACTGATACTTTCTTCCCCATTGATACTTTCTCCCCCACTGATACTTTCTCCCCCACTGATACTTTCTCCCTCACTGATACTTTCTCCCACACTGATACTTTCTCCCCCACTGATACTTTCTCCACCACTGATACTTTCTCCCCCACTGATACTTTCTCCCCCACTGATACTTTATCCCCCACTGATACTTTCTCCCACACTGAAACATTCTTCAACACTGATACTTTCTCCCCCACTGATACTTTCTCCACCACTGATACTTTCTCCCCCACTGCGCTGTCTCCTTCACTTTAGCTACTTTCTCTTCTAATGTTACTTTCTCCCCCACTGATACTTTCTCCCACACTGATACTTTCTTCCCCACTGATACTTTCTCCCCCACTGATACTTTCTCCCCCACTGATACTTTCTCCCCCACTGCGCTGTCTCCTTCACTTTAGCTACTGTCTCCTCCACTGCTACTGTCATCTCCACTTCTACTGTCTCCTCCACTGCTACCGTCTTCTCCACTGCTACCGTCTCCTCCACTGCTACCGTCTCCTCCACTGCTACTGTCATCTCCACTGCTACTGTCTCCTCCACTGCTACTGTCTCCTCCACTGCTACTGTCACCTCCACTGCTACTGTCATCTCCACTGCTACTGTCATCTCCACTTCTACTGTCTCCTCCACTGCTACTGTCTCCTCCACTGCTACTGTCACCTCCACTGCTACTGTCTCCTCCACTGCTACTGTCTCCTCCACTGCTACTGTCTCCTCCACTGCTACTGTCACCTCCACTGCTACTGTCTCCTCCACTGCTACTGTCATCTCCACTGCTACTGTCTCCTCCACTGCTACTGTCATCTCCACTGCTACTGTCATCTCCACTGCTACTGTCTCCTCCACTGCTACTGTCATCTCCACTGCTACTGTCTCCTCCACTGCTACTGTCTCCTCCACTGCTACTGTCTCCTCCACTGCTACTGTCACCTCCACTGCTACTGTCTCCTCCACTGCTACTGTCATCTCCACTTCTACTGTCTCCTCCACTGCTACCGTCTCCTCCACTGCTACCGTCTCCTACACTGCTACCGTCTCCTCCACTGCTACCGTCTCCTCCACTGCTACCGTCTCCTACACTGCTACCGTCTCCTACACTGCTTCCGTCTTCTCCACTGTTACTGTCTCTTCCACTGCTACCGTCTTCTCCACTGCTACTTTCTCCTCTACTTCTATGTTCTCCTCCACTGTAGCTACTGTTTCCTCTACTGCTGCTGTCTCCTCCACTGTAGCCAGTGTTTCTCCCCTGCTGCTGTCTCTTCCACTGTTATTGTCACCTCCACTGCTGCTACTATCCACTCAACTGCTGCTGTCTCCTCCACTGCTACCGTCTCCTCCACTGCTACCGTCTCCTACACTGCTACCGTCTCCTACACTGCTTCCGTCTTCTCCACTGTTACTGTCTCTTCCACTGCTACCGTCTTCTCCACTGCTACTTTCTCCTCTACTTCTATGTTCTCCTCCACTGTAGCTACTATCTCCTCCTCTGCTGCTGTCCCCTCCACTGGTACTGCCCCTTCCACTACTACGGTCCCTTCCACGAGTGTTATGATTGTTATAGTCACTAGACTCCAACCCAGAGCAAGCCCAGAGGCACAGCAAAGCCCTTTCTAGAATTGAAATTAAATATGCAATTTGTGAAGCTTGTCTGTAGTGAGACAGTTTGCTTTGATCTTTGAAATTTGGTTTTGTCAAACAGACTACTCTCTACAAAATGAAGTTTGCATAATAGTATGGGATTTTAGTTATGTCAACTGTGACATACAATACGTTCTGCTAATGGGCTGTGAAATATGTCCATAACATAAAAGTGTACAGGAGAGACAGACAGGATTATGTGCCTGGATAATCAGCAGAGGTTATCTACAATCAAATCGTCGTTCTCGATAGTAGACAGCTACACACAGTTTAGGGCCCTTCACTAGAGAGCTTTACACAGTCTAGGGCCCTTCACAGGAGAGCCACACACAGTCTAGGGCCCTTCACTAGAGAGCTACACACAGTCTAGGGCCCTTCACTAGAGAGCTTTACACAGTCTAGGGCCCTTCACAGGAGAGCCACACACAGTCTAGGGCCCTTCACTAGAGAGCTACACACAGTCTAGGGCCCTTCACTAGAGAGCTTTACACAGTCTAGGGCCCTTCACAGGAGAGCCACACACAGTCTAGGGCCCTTCACTAGAGAGCTACACACAGTCTAGGGCCCTTCACTAGAGATCTACACACAGTCTAGGGCCCTTCACTAGAGAGCTTTACACAGTCTAGGGCCCTTCACAGGAGAGCCACACACAGTCTAGGGCCCTTCACTAGAGAGCCACACACAGTCTAGGGCCCTTCACTAGAGAGCTACACACAGTCTAGGGCCCTTCACTAGAGAGCTACACACAGTCAAGGGCCCTTCACTAGAGAGCTACACACAGTCTAGGGCCCTTCACAGGAGAGCCACACACAGTCTAGGGCCCTTGACTAGAGAGCCACACACAGTCTAGGGCCCTTCACTAGAGAGCCACACACAGTCTAGGGCCCTTCACTAAAGAGCTACACACAGTCTAGGGCCCTTCACTAGAGAGCTACACACAGTCTAGGGCCCTTCACTAGAGAGCTACACACAGTCTAGGGCCCTTCACTAGAGATCTACGCACAGTCTAAGGCCCTTCACTAGACAGCTACACACAGTATAGGGCCCTTCACTAGAGATCTACACACAGTCTAGGGCCCTTCACAGGAGAGCTACACACAGTCTAGGGCCCTTCACTAGAGAGCTACACACAGACTAAGGCCCTTCACTAGAGAGCTACACACAATCTAGGATCCTTCACTAGAGAGCTACACACAGTCTAGGGTCCTTCACTAGAGAGCTACACACAGTCTAGGGTCCTTCACTAGAGAGCTAAACACAATCTATGGTCTTTCAATAAAGAGCTACACACAGTCTAGGGTCCTTCACTAGAGAGCTACACACAATCTAGGGCCCTTCACTAGAGATCTACACACAGTCTAGGGCCCTTCACTATAGATCTTCACACAGTCTAGGGAAATTCACTAGAGAGCTACACACAGTCTAGGGCCCTTCACTAGAGATCTACACACAGTCTAGGGCCCTTCACAGGAGAGCCACACACAGTCTAGGGCCCTTCACTAGAGAGCTAGACACAGTTTAGGGCCCTTCACAGGAGAGCCACACACAGTCTAGGGCCCTTCACTAGAGAGCTATATACAGTTTAGGGCCCTTCACTAGAGAGCTATATACAGTTTAGGGCCCTTCACTAGAGAGCTATATACAGTTTAGGGCCCTTCACTAGAGAGCTATATACAGTTTAGGGCCCTTCACTAGAGAGCTATATACAGTTTAGGGCCCTTCACTAGAGAGCTATATACAGTTTAGGGCCCTTCACTAGAGAGCTATATACAGTTTAGGGCCCTTCACTAGAGAGCTATATACAGTTTAGGGCCCTTCACTAGAGAGCTATATACAGTTTAGGGCCCTTCACTAGAGAGCTATATACAGTTTAGGGCCCTTCACTAGAGAGCTATATACAGTTTAGGGCCCTTCACTAGAGAGCTATATACAGTCTAGGGCCCTTCACTAGAGAGCTATATACAGTTTAGGGCCCTTCACTAGAGAGCTATATACAGTTTAGGGCCCTTCACTAGAGAGCTATATACAGTTTAGAGCCCTTCACTAGAGAGCTATATACAGTCTAGGGCCCTTCACTAGAGAGCTATATACAGTTTAGGGCCCTTCACTAGAGAGCTATATACAGTTTAGGGCCCTTCACTAGAGAGCTATATATAGTTTAGGGCCCTTCACTAGAGAGCTATATACAGTTTAGGGCCCTTCACTAGAGAGCTATATACAGTTTAGGGCCCTTCACTAGAGAGCTATATACAGTTTAGGGCCCTTCACTAGAGAGCTATAGAAACAAACTCCGGATCACTGGCATGTGAAGCAGGTGTGTAACCACTAGACCACGTGGTACACGCTAGACACAACCAAATTCTCAAACTAGAATATCACAAGGTCACCCATCGTAGGTTATAGCTCAAAGAAAGACGATTGGTTAATATACAATTCTGAGACCTATGGTGCTATTTCAATGATTAGATAAGAATACCGTCCATATTTCATATTTGTGTGTACAGGTGGACGATATGCCAGGCTAAAGATGACGTCTATTCTAGTGGTGTCTATTTGGTCTCATACAGCCAACTATGTGACAATGATTTAAGGACGTGATTCGTAATGCAGCGTATCACGTTCGAAACAGCTGCAAGAGATTTGGCAGCAGACCGCGTTGCGACGTTTTCATACAATGGCATGATTGCCGGTCACTCAGAAACCAATGACAAACTTAAGTTTGTTGCATATCCTTTACAGGACGTTTGCAGTCAACACCAGCATGTTTTGCTATTGTTGATGTCTTGGCAAGTTTTCGTTCATTAGTTTGCCATTGCTTTCTGAACGACCGCAGCCATGCCATTTCGTATAAAACCAGCACAACGCAGTCTGCTGCCAAATCACACAGCTGCTGCATTTCGAACGCGGGTAAACGGAATCATGAACCGCGTCCGTAACACCTTCGCTACGGAGGTCTGCAATGGCAAACTACTGAACGTAAATATGCCAAGACATCACAAACAGCAATACAATGAAATGCTGCGGTTGACTGCGACGTCCTATAAAGGATATGCACTAACTAGCTGGTCATGCATAGAAGTATACTTATTCCTGGGTCTCCATTGCGAAGTGGTAAAATCTCCTGCCCCTCTCTCTGAAGGTTGTGGGTTCGATTCCCGACTCCGACAGTCGGTTCATGAGTGCAGTTTTCTCAGACTCTTGGGGGTCATCACTGGAGCTGCGGAGTTCATGTTCCGTTTGACACTTTCCGCAGGCCGCCCTGCGTGAAACAGACCGGGTCATATGTGATCAAACTCGGTGCAATGAATTCCAATTCCAATTCTAATTTTCGAAGAAAAAAAAAATCAAAATTCGGTCTCGTCTAACCTGCTTCCTCTGCGGTGGTTATTTTGAGGTCCGTGATTTTTGTGGGTTCATTCACCCCGATTCGTGTCTTGTGCGCTCTTACGAGTGAGTCCTGATCCGGACTGGTTCTGTATGTTTGTGTCTGTGACGTCAGCTGGGGGATCGGTCGGCGGCTCTCCTTTGTTCCCGTCTGCTCTGGTGGCATATTTGGTAAGTGAAGTCTCCTGGCTTGACTGGTTGCAGTCCTTATAAGGACTTTTTATTTGGTCTTTTTTGTGTATTTTCTGTATCAGCTTTTCGATGTTTTCATTTTCTTCCTTGTGCCTGTTTTTATTGTCGAGTTTGAGTTGCTGTTGCCTTTCGATTCCTTCCTCTGTGGTCAGCCATGGGACGATCTCTCCGTCATCTATATAGTATTGCCATGGGTGTTCGTCATCCTCGTATAAATCTGGTTCTTCAGCGATACGGCAGGGCATTGGTTTCCCCTTGAGATTCTTGTGCTTCTTTGCTTTTTCTTCCATGCGCCTTCTGTATTCCTTGCACCTGAGTTCATGATCCCTGTTCATCTCTGCGATTTCTTCCTAGGTAAATATTGGTGGTATCGGGGCGTCCTCTCTGCCGTCGTCAGGGTGCTCATCTCGGTTTTCTTCAATGTCTGGCGGGATATTGGCTTCCCTTTGACTGTTTCGGGCGTCGTGGTTGGGCTGTTGGAGGTTTTAGCTTGCGGTTCAGGTTCGGTCTCTTGTTTCTTTTCAACTTGCGGTTTCTCTGTGAGTTCTTGTATGGCTTCTGTTGGTTTGTTTTTGAGAAGTTCCATTTCGGCTTCATGTAGTTCTCTCCCCGCTTTGATGTCTCGTAGAATCTCTTCATTCTTCTTTGTGGTCTGCACCAAGTGCTCCACCTCTTGTTTTATGTTTCGCTGTATCTCCTATATTTCAGCAGCAGCTTTTCATTGTCGCTGGTCGGTGCCGGTGTTTGAAGTAGCTTGATTTGCTTCTTTAGCTCATCTATCTAATCTTGCAGTTGAGCTTTTTCCTCTTGTGAGATGCTTGTGATTGTCTCGCACCTCCGCCTTGCTTCATTGTATGGTGTCTCTGTGTTGATGGCGAGCTTTAACACGTCTCTGTGTCGTTGCTGGTACGGACAACCCAACAACAACAACAACAACAACAACAAAACTTTATTTTGAAAGGGTTAAGAATTGGGCACTCAGGCCCGTCTAACATTCTGACCTTTTATCACTCTCTTTCATACATTATACCATTCACACATCATTCAAGTCTAACTGAAAACAGCAACAATATAAAAGATATGCATTATAAAGGCATGTGGAACATGAAAAATCAACACTACACGACTCAGTAATAGTAATAACTGGTGAGGCATTTGTTATTAGCTATATGGAATATACTGGCCTACCAAAAGGGGACTGGTTGTTATACTAGGGTTTTATTATTATTATTATTATTATTACTTCTGTTATTAAGGGGGAAGATAATCCGTACTAAGATAGTGTTCAAATAATTTGCGATTATATGTATAGGGATTGCTGATGTCTTTGATTTCATGTGGAAGATTGTTCCACAGCTGAGCTGCAGAGTACGTTAAGCTTGTTTTGTATAAGTCTGTACTAGGCTTCGGAATGTGTAATATATTTAATCGTTTACTGTGTCTAGCATTATATTCAAACAATGGCCAAAGGTAATTTGGGGCATTCCGATGTAGGATTTTGTGAATTAGTTTGGCCTTATTGAAAAGTTGGCGTTTGCGGAATGGTAGTAACTGAAGGCGTTTATACAGGCTAGGATTGTCAGTTAAATGTTTGCTATAAATTAAACTCATGGCCCGTTTCTGAATGAAGTCACTCCTCTCGCTTTTAAACTCCCTTAAACACTTGTTCCTGCTACGAGACACTGTCGTGCATAGAAGTGACAGGTTCGAATCCCGCATGATGACCATAGCTTTACAATTGTGTGTTGTCTAGTGTGTTCTCTTATCTGTAATTCTTTCTTCTACTCCTATGAGTGTCAACCAGCATATTGTGAAGTTGTTTATAAGCTCTCTGGGATATGCAGTCTAAAAGGAGGTTAATAATAAGATGATAGGGATGCAGAGGTGTTTCCAAGGCACCAGGGCCAGGTTTCGTACTGGCCAAGACCTACTAGCACGTCCTCGCCGTGTGTCCTGGGCAACAGGTCCCTCGGGTTCCTGACTAACGTAGTAGGATCGCTGATTCTTCCGAAGTCGGAGAGTATCTGCCTGCACGGCGAGGAACCACCAGTCTGCACACCAATAAGCCAGACACGGGACAACGGATACTCACGCAAACCTCAGGTCCTGTATGACATCACACTGATGTTGGACAACAGGATGTCTTCATCCGACATACAGGACTTCACTTTTTATGTGGCCAAGTTTAAGTTCCTTGGCCTTCCACAAATTGCCCAGTACCATCAAAGCTCCGCTAGCCTACTTTTGTATTCTTATTTTAATACCTCTATCTGTTCCCCATTTGTGTCTACTTTGCTTCCAAAGTAGGTGAGAGATTCCGCCTCTTGAAGTCGGTTGTTATTTCTTTGCATTAATTCCATTATCTTTGTCTGTCCTCCATGAATTATTAGCCCTCATTATTGTGACCATCCGGAACTGTAGCTTAGGAGTTACGGACGTAATTCGTAATCCCGCATACAGCGTTCGAAACACATCTGCGGGAGATTTAGCAGCAGACCGCATTGCGCTGAATTTCATACAATGGTATGAGTGCCGATCGTTAAGAAAACAATGGCAAACTACTGAACGTAAATTTGGCAAGAAATCACGGTAAAATATGCTGGGGTTGAGTCGCCGTCCTGTAAAGAAAATGCAATTAACGTTTTAATTGTGACTTCTCATCAGCGTGATTAGTTTATCCATCAATTTATTACGTATGTGTGTGGGCCAGGAATGCCATGTCGTCGGCGAAGTCCAAATCATTAAGTCGCTTTGTTCGAGAAATGGCTGTTTACTGACGTGTTTGTACTGGGTATAAACGCCAGGCTGGCATATTTTATCAATTAACTTAAGAGCGAGTGTTAAGAAGACTGGCAAGTGCACATGTTGGCACTAATTTCTGTATCCAGGTCTGGGAACTACTCGAGGACAAGTCCAGGTCGGCTGGTCGATGTTTGAAGATGAACACTTATTTACTTTCATGTGTTGAGTCCACAATGTAAGATCTTGGTTACATTTCCAGTTCCCAGCGTCTAGGTTTGTCCAACTAGTGCTGCGGCTTTTCGTGAAGAAAATAGTAAAGAGTTTATGATTTCCGTCCGTCTGTCCGTCTGTCCGTCCGTCCGTCCGTCCGTCCGTCCGTCCGTCCGTCCGTCCGTCCGTCTGTCTGTCTGTCTGTCTGTCTGTCTGTCTGTCTGTCTGTCTGTCTGCCTGCCTGCCTGCCTGCCTGCCTGCCTGCCTGCCTGCCTGTCTGTCTGTCTGTCTGTCTGTCTGTCTGTCTGTCTGTCTGTAGCCCCTCGTTCTTTCTTCTCTGTTTCTCCCCTATCTCGTCTCTCTATATCTCACCGTCATCTACTCTACCCTCTTTCTTTTTTTCTCTCTCTATTCCTCTACTCTCTCTCTCTCTCTCTGTCTCGCTATATGTCTCCCCTCAATCTCTCTCTTACTCTCTCTACGAATTTTCTTCCCTCTCTCTCTCTCTCTCTCTCTCTCTCTCTCTCTCTCTCTCTCTCTCTCTCTCTCTCTCTCTCTCTCTCTGCCACCCCACTGTCTCCTCTATACATGTGTCTAATCCTTCATCTCTGTCTTCTGTGTCTCTACTCTCTCTCTTTCCTATCTCTCTCTCACCTATCTATCCTCTCTCTCCTCTCCATCTGTATATCTCTCCTCTCTCTCTCTCTCTCTCTCTCTCTCTCTCTCTCTCTCTCTCTCTCTCTCCTAATAGCACCTTCTTTTTTTCTCTCTCCACATCTCTGTCTGCCTCCTCTTTATCTGATCTTACCCACTTCTCTTTCTCGTTTCTCTCTTCCCTCTCCTTTCTCTATTTCTCTCCTAAAGCTCCCGTGTACCCCCCTCCCATCCCGCCCCTGACTTTTTCCACTCTCTCCCATCTCTCTCCTGTCTCCCCTTTCTATCCCATCCCACTTTCCTCTTCCTTCCGCTCCCTTCGCGCTATCTCTCTCGTCTCGCTTACTCTTTTCTGTATCTCCCCCGTCTCTCTCCTCTCTCTCCCACATCTTATCTCAGTCTCTCTCTCCTTTTACTCTCATAGTTCTCCTTTCTCTCCCATTATATCCCCCCACGGGACGCAGAGGTGTTTCCAAAGCACCAGGGCAGGGTTCTATACTGACCAAGCCCTACTAACACTTCCTAGTCGTGTGTCCTGGGCAACAGGTCCCTTCGGGGTCATGGCTAACGTAGTAAGATCGCTGATTCTTCCGAAGTCGGAGAGTATCTGCATGCACGGCGAGGAACCACCAGTCTGCACACCAATAAGCCAGACATGGGGCAACGGATACCCACGCAAACCTCAGGTCCTGTATGACATCACACTAATGTTGGACAACAGGATGCCTTCATCCGACATACAGGACTTCACGCTGGAGTTCACAGCCAGCAAACGAAAGCAAGCAAGCAAGCATATCCCCCACTCTCTCACATCTTTCTCACTTTCCCAATCTTTTCCCTCCTATCTCACTCCTCTCTCTAACCTCATCCTCTCTCTCTCTCTCTCTCTCCTTTTTTCTCAAGTGCCCTCTTCTCCCTCGGTTCTCACTCCTCTTTCTCTCCTCCCTCTCTCCCCTGTCTGTCATCTATCTCTCTCTCCTCTATCTCTCCAAGAACTCTCATCTGTCTATCCAATCACTCTTCTCTCTCTTTATTTTCTGTATTTCCACCCCCCCCCCCCACCCCTCTGTCTCTCATTTTCTCTCTATTATATCTCTGTTCAATCACTATTTCTCTCTCTTCCTCTTCCATCTCTCACTCTAGCCTCTGTCTCTCTCTGTCTCTGTCTCTCTCCCTCTCTTCCCTCTCTCTGTGTCTCCCAGATGTGAAGTATTGTGATCAAACGTTCAACTCTGTCAACCGCCAATTTCTAGCTTCTTCTTCCTCTTCTTCTTTCGCTCGCTTGAAATATGTCTGTAACTGCAATGTTGTCTCTTGTATACATTTAACTGTCTTTTTCAGTTCATTCAGCGGTCCATAGAGTTTATCTTCCACTGTCGTCTCTCTACGCCAGAAGGTTTGCCCAGATATGTTATATTTTGGGCAGTCTTGGAGTATGTGCTCTGCTGTCTGCGACGCCAATCCACATGTACACATGTCTGTTTCACCAATCTTGAATTTTGTATACATGTGGTTGCGTAATCTATTGTGCCCTGTTCTGAGGCGCAGAATAATGACTTGTTCTGGTCTGTCCATAATGTGGTAGTCGTCTTGAGCAGATTTTGTTGGCTTTCTGACTGATTTGATCATTCTTTTCCTTTGGTGGTATGTAACGGGAACATCAGGCTGTTCTTCTTTGGCTCCTTCCTTAGCCAATCGATCAGCTCTGTCGTTTCAGGGTACTCCACAGTGGGATGGTATTAACTGTATGGTGACCTTATGCTAACTGCTAAGTTCAGAAAGTAGTGTCCTTAGTACTGGCAATTTCCCAGACAGGAGCGCCTCGAGTACTGATTTTGCATCTGTCAATATCACCACAGGTTGTGTACCATGGCTGGTATTTAGTAATTTCTCTGTTGCTATCTTGATTGCCTCAATTTCAGCATCGTAGTTATGGCAGTACTTTCCTCTTGGTACTCTGGCTGTGTCCCTAGTATTATTTGGGTATTATATGTACACTCCCGCTCCTCCATTTCGAACAGCATTTTGTGCCAACCCATCTGTGTAGACTCGGATCTAGAGGTCCTGTGGGTATTCTTCAACAAGGAAGCTGAGAGTGGCTGTTCTGCGCTGTACACTGTTCTAGCTTGTGAGTTTGCCAACATTTAAGCACCCTATAATTGTGTTCCCGAGCTCACATCGATGTAGATTCTTACCATCGACCCACACTTCCAGGTGGAACACTAGGGAACAATCAGGGAACAACCTTACACTGACATCAGGGAACACTAGGGAACAACCTTACACTGACACCAGGGAATACTAGGGAACACTAGGGAACAACCTTACACTGACACCAGGGAACACTAGGGAACAACCGTACACTGACAACAGGTAACACCAGGGAACACTAGTGAACAACCTTACACTGACACCAGGGAACACTAGGGAACAACCTTACACTGACATCAGGGAACACTAGGGAACAACCTTACACTGACGCCAGGTAACACCAGGAAACACTAGGGAACAACCTTACACTGACATCAGGGAACACTAGGGAACAACCTTACACTGACACCAGGTAACACCAGGGAACACTAGGGAACAACCTTACACTGACACCAGGGAACACTAGGGAACAACCTTACACTGACAACAGGTAACACCAGGGAAGACTAGTGAACAACCTTACACTGACACCAGGTAACACTAGGGAACAACCTTACACTGACATCAGGGAACACTAGGGAACAACCTTACACTGACGCCAGGTAACACCAGGAAACACTAGGGAACAACCTTACACTGACATCAGGGAACACTAGGGAACAACCTTACACTGACGCCAGGTAACACAAGGGAACACTAGGGAACAACCTTACACTGACATCAGGGAACACTAGGGAACAACCTCACACTGACACCAGGTAACATCAGGGAACACCAGGGAACAACCTTACACTGACACCAGGTAACATCAGGTTACACTAGGGAACAACCTTACACTGACACCAGGTAACATCAGGGAACACTAGGGAACAACCTTACACTGACATCAGGGAACACTAGGGAACAACATTACACTGACACCAGGTAACATCAGGGAACACTAGGGAACAACCTTACACTGACATCAGGGAACACTAGGGAACAACCTTACACTGACACCAGGTAACACCAGGAAACACTAGGGAACAACCTTACACTGACACCAGGTAACACCAGGGAACACTAGGGAACAACCTTACACTGACATCAGGGAACACTAGGGAACAACCTTACACTGACGCCAGGTAACACAAGGGAACACTAGGGAACAACCTTACACTGACATCAGGGAACACTAGGGAACAACCTCACACTGACACCAGGTAACATCAGGGAACACTAGGGAACAACCTTACACTGACACCAGGTAACATCAGGTTACACTAGGGAACAACCTTACACTGACACCAGGTAACATCAGGGAACACTAGGGAACAACCTTACACTGACATCAGGGAACACTAGGGAACAACATTACACTGACACCAGGTAACATCAGGGAACACTAGGGAACAACCTTACACTGACATCAGGGAACACTAGGGAACAACCTTACACTGACACCAGGTAACACCAGGAAACACTAGGGAACAACCTTACACTGACACCAGGTAACACCAGGGAACACTAGGGAACAACCGCACACTGACATCAGGGAACACCAGGGAACAACTAGGGAACAACCTTTCACTGACATCAGGGAACACTAGGGAACAACCTTACACTGACACCAGGTAACATTAGGGAACACTAGGGAACAACCTTACACTGACACCAGGTAACATTAGGGAACACTAGGGAACAACCTTTCACTGACATCAGGGAACACTAGGGAACAACCTTACACTGACACCAGGTAACATTAGGGAACACTAGGGAACAACCTTACACTGACACCAGGTAACATTAGGGAACACTAGGGAACAACCTTACACAGACGCCCGGAAACAACTTGAGCAGTAAAGGCGACCAGAGCAGTATTGAGTTCCCTACCCCTCGAGCGTGGATTGGTCTATACAAACAAGGGAACAACACCATATATCATATACGGCCCAAGGCCTGCAAACAAGGATCTGTCTCTTAGCTTTCTCTAATTTCCACTTTCCGATTGAGCTTAGCCAGAAATGTGCGCTAGAGGCTAAAAATGTTGTACGCCATCGCATGTAATCTGAGATTAGAGGGAACTAGTTGGAAACGTACACGCTGTGGTGTTATTGTTCCTTCGATGAGACGCAGAGGGCAGCGTGTTTGAATCTACATACACCTAGAGATGTCTGTGCTGACTGTATCCAAACTGTCCACTGATCTCTACCACTTTCCTTCGTTTCTGTGAGTGCTAATCAATAAATTTATTAAACGTATTTCTGATCCGAAACCACATTTCTACTGCCAGTACATGTTGTTCAGCTTAACTGTTAATTGTCCATGTTACGCATCCATATAACAACACAAGTTCTATGTAGCACTTCAACACTCTTATTCTCGTTGCAACTGACATATTTTTATTGGTCAGTTATCATTGCCGTAGCGATTCATGTTGTACTCTCTTCAAGGCACCTCCAGTCAGATGTTATCACTGTTCCGAGATAACTGTACCGGTTCACTTGTTTCAGCTTGTGATGTGTTTAACATACATTCGTTCACAGATAGTCATTAAATGAAAACCGTAAACTGATTAGAGACATTAGACATAGACAGTCAAAATATTTTGGGCACATTGTGAGAAGAAATAAACTACAGAACTTGGTGACAACTGGCAAGATTGAGGGGAAAAGAACAAGGAGAAGGCAGAGATGTACAAATCTGGATGTCTTGGCCATATGACATCATAAAATTAAGAAAACAAGGATTATTCACGAATCTGGTGATCTTATGAGATGGCGAAATGTGACCGCTCACGCTTACCGGCGTGGCACATGATGATGATGAAGCCCCAGTTATAAACCTGGGGTGTGTGAAGTGATAGGCCAGGACATATCCCAAGCCACGGTAGTTTGAGGTGTCTGGTTTCAAATAAGATCGAAAAGAAATGTTAACATAGGGTCCTTCTACTTGCCTTAAAACGCATTGGCTTATCTTGTGTTGAACCCATACATTTATAAACTAATCGGCTCTCGGTGTGTGTTACGGCCGGTGTCCAGCTATCCGCCTTTGCTTCCACAGTCATGTCATGGTACCAATTTTAGGGTGGGTTGACCTCTGAGAGCAGGTCAATTTAAAAAAATCCACTGAAGGAGTTGAACCCGGAGAACTTACTTGTCAAGCAAGCGCACTTCCTGATATTTCACAGCAGCTCTTGTGGTCTGCAGCAACGTCCAGATATTTGATACAGTCACAAGTGGTCGTTACTGTAAGCCTGGCTTGGGCACTTTGTAGAGGAGGCGATGGCGCAGTAGAGCGTAATGGAGCTCACAGTGTCGCCCTCAGTACAACCTCAGGCAGTGTCTGAGTAGTTAAGTTACAAGGTCGATGGAACACCTGTTTAATAAACTACGTACTCACTCTAATCCTGGTGTGAGTGTCAGCCGTTGACAGTATAGAGTTGGTAATATATTACCAGTATGGGAGATAACACAATGTCACCAATATGGGAGAGACAAAATGTCATTCAATATGGGAGACAACACAATGTCACCAGTATGGGAGACAACACACTGTCATTTGTATGGGAGATAACACAATGTCACCATTATGGGAGACAACACAATGTCACCAATATGGGAGAGACAAAATGTCATTCAATATGAGAGATAACACAATGTCACCATTATGGGAGACAACAAATGTCACCATTATGGGAGACAACACGATGTCACCAATATGGGAGAGACAAAATGTCATTAAATATGGGAGACAACACAATGCCCATATCACAACTATGTGAGATAACAACATAACATCAGCATGGGAGAAAACACCATGTCGTTAATGTGGGAGATAACTCCATATCACCAATATCAGAGATAACATCATATCACTAATATGGGAGATAACACTATATCAACAATATGGGAGAGAACACTATATCACCACGGTGAGAGATAACACTATACCACCACGGTGAGAGATAACATTATATCAACAATATGGGAGAGAACACTATATCACCACGGTGAGAGATAACACTATATCAACAATATGGGAGAGAACACTATATCACCACGGTGAGAGATAACACTATACCACCACGGTGAGAGATAACATTATATCAACAATATGGGAGATAACACTATACCACCCCGGTGAGAGATAACATTATATCAACAATATGGGAGATAACACCATACCACCACGGTGAGAGATAACATTATATCAACAACATGGGAGATAACACCATATTACCACGGTGAGAGATAACACTATATCAACAATATGGGAGATATCACCATATCACCACGGTGAGAGATAACATTATATCAACAATATGGGAGATAACACCATATCACCGAGAGTGTAATAACACCACATCAGAAATATGTGTTTGACACATTATCATCACCATAATGAATGAAACGGTGAACTTCCTCTACAGATCAGCTTTACAACAATATTCACATTTCCGCGAGAAACACATGTAAAATTATGGCTGGACACTTATAGAAAGATTATGTCTTCAGATAACTATTTTTTAATGTCTTCCATGAGTGTTTATTAATATAATTTATTTCATATGTTTGTTAAAGACCTCAAGGGCTTCCACAAAACTGATATTTTAACTTCCAGCAGACCAGCTTCGCTATTTCACAACTCCCGGAATGACGAATCTATATTTCAAGCCCAAATAATTACACGGAGTCCGATATCCGGGTATAACCTTCGAACAGGGGTACATTTATTTCCACGCCCCCATAGATAGATAATCATCAAGTGGCGTGTTGACACACACCGTACGTTAACAATACGTGCTATATTCTGGCCTGTTTGCTCGGGAAACACTTCAGAGAAATTGGATAGCCTGAGAACACTGTGGGAATATTTCAGCGAATTCGTGACACGGCCTGTCAGGGAATAATTATGTTACTTAAATATATTTCCAAGTCTCCGCGACTAATAGCCTCATTCTTAGACAGCCGGGTATCTTTCCTCCTCCTCCTCCTCCTCCTCCTCCTCCTCCTCCTCCTCCTCCTCCTCCTCCTCCTCCTCCTCCTCCTCCTTCTCCTCCTCCTCTTCCTCCTCCTCCGCCTTCTCCTCCTGCTTATTATCATCAAGTGCCTTGCCGGCTGGCGTGTGCGATCGTGTTTTTCCACAAATTGCTATCTCCATCAGCATGGATCAGTTCATTTGTTGACTCCCTTCCGTGCCATGACACAAGACTGCCAAACATTTTCTCTCGCTGTCAATCTCTATCTCTCTTTCCACAAATCTCTCCGGTTGTCACAACATGGTCGAATTTTAATTTTCATAATGTAGCCATGTTTCTATCATCATAAGCCTCTAATTCAATCTGGCATTTAATGACAGAGGGAAGAACAAGCCAAGGGAATCAGTATATGTGAAGCCCATAAGCGGGCACTCTCTCGCTGTTTATGCTTCACCTCGACACCACAAGAGGCATGATATGCTATGATATGATATGATATGATATATGATATGATATTTATGTTTATGCTTCACCTCGACACCAAAAGAGGCATGATATGCTATGATATGATATGATATGATATATGATATGATATGATATGATATGATATATGAGATGAGATGAGATGACATAAAATGAAATGAGATGACATTAAATTAAATGAAGTCAGATGGCATGAAATGAGATGATATTAGATGAGATGAGATGAGATGAGATGAGATGAGATCTGATATTTGATTAAATTGTTGTTCATTATATTCTTCATTTGTGTGTGTGTGTGCACATCCCTTACAGGACGTTGCAGTCAACACCAGCATTTTCCAGCTGCTGTTGATGGACTAGGCAAGATTACGCTCAGTAGTTTGCCATTGCTTTCTGAGCGACCGGCTCACATACCCCGTAAGTTACCAACGCGGCGAGAACCGCTACCGATTCTCGATGCTGCTGTTGTTCACATGTGGATATACGGGATTACGAACAATGTCGTTAACCCCTTGGTCAGAACCAGTTGTTTAATTTTTTCTACAAACGTCTGTCTCTAACTTCCTGGGACTCTTTAGTCTAGTATTTCCCACACACAATGTCTAGTATACCCCACACACAATGTCTAGTATTTCTCACACACAATGTCTAGTATACCCCACACATAATGTCTAGTATTTCCCACACACAATGTCTGATGTTTCCCACACACAATGTCTAGTATACCCCACACACAATGTCTAGTATTTCTCACACACAATGTCTAGTATACCCCACACACAATGTGTAGTATTTCTCACACACAATGTCTAGTATACCCCACACACAATGTGTAGTATATCCCAAATACAATGTCTAGTATTTCTCACACGCAATGTCTAGTATTTCTCACACACAATGCCTAGTATTTCCCACACACAATGTCTAGTATTTCCCACATATAATGTCTAGTATTTCCCACACACAATGTCTGATGTTTCCCACACACAATGTCTAGTATATCCCAAACACAATGTTTAGTATTTCTCACACACAATTTATAGTATTTCCCACACACAATGTTGGTATATCCCAAAATACAATGTCTAGTATTTCCCACATACAATGTCTAGTATATTCCACACACAATGTCTAGTATATCCCACACACAATGTCTAGTATATCCCACACACAATGTCTAGTATATCCCACACACAATGTCTAGTATTTCTCACACACAATGTCTAGTATACCCCACATACAATGTCTAGTTTTTCCCACACACAATGTCTATTATTTCCCACACACAATATCTAGTATATCCCACACACAATGTCTAGTATATCCCACACACAATGTCTAGTATATTCCACACACTATGTCTAGTATATCCCACACACAATGTCTAGTATATCCCAAACACAATGTGTAGTATATCCCACACGCAATGTGTAGTATATCCCACACACAATGTCTAGTATTTCCCACAAACAAAGTCTAGTATATCCCACACACAATGTCTAGTATATCTCACATACAATGTCTAGTGTTTCCCACACACAATGTCTAGTATATCCCACCAAAATGTCTAGTATATCCCACCAAAATGTCTAGTATATTCCACACACAATGTCTAGTGTTTCCCACACACAATGTCTAGTGTTCCCCACACACAGTGTCTAGTATATTCCACACACAATGTCTAGTGTTTCCCACACGCAATGTCTAGTGTTTCCCACACACAATGTCTAGTGTTCCCCACACACAATGTCTAGTGTTTCCCACACACAATGTCTAGTATATCCCACACACACAGTCTAGTATATCCCACACACAATGTCTAGTATATCCCACACACAATGTCTAGTGTTCCCCTATTCTATGTGTGTGAGTATTCCCGTCATCTGGCACGTGTCTTGTCCTGACGGTTGTGCTCTGTGATCTTGCATCACCTGCATCTCTCACATAGCCCAGAGTCTGGTTTCTTCTTCTCTCCGTCTGTCTGTCTCTACGTCTCTCTCTCTCTCTCTCTCTCTCTCTCTCTCTCTCTCTCTCTCTCTCCCCCTTTCACCATGTCTGTCCCCCTGCCTCTCTCTTGACACAAACAAACACACACACACACACACACACACACACACACACACACACATGCACACACATGCACACATTATTTTAATCAATTATTTTATCATTAATCCCGAGACAGTTTCCTGCTAGGGTGCTGTGATGTGAGAGCGCGATCACCTCTTGTAGGCCTGAGTGCACAGAGGAATAGGTGTTACCTCACTTGGGCCAGCGACGAGCCCAGGCGTCAAACACACGCTCATGATATGACCAGCGCAGTTCGCTGCAAACTTCGCTAGCGCGACCCATTCCCTCACCCCCCCCCCCCCGCCCCAACACAAAACCCATACACATCCCACACACAAACCCTCACACACCCCAAACCCACACACACCAACACATACAAACTCCCCCACAACACCCCAACACTCCCACACACACACCCACACACCCCACACACACCCCACACACACCCTTCACACACACCCTTCACACACACCATCACCACAAACACCCCCCACACACACACACCCCACACACAACCACACACAGCCGCACACTAATACACACCTCCACACTCACCCCCGTACACACCCATACAAATACCAACTGCCACACACACATACACACCCCCACACACAGCACACACACACCCAACATCACCACACACCCACACCCTCACATATCCTTCACACACACCCCCCCCCCCCCCACACACACCTTCACACACAAACACACACCCCCATACACACCCCCACAAACACCCCAACACCCACACACACTCTCAACATACATACCCCATATACACCCCCCTCCCACACATACACACCCAACACACGCGCACACACCCACACAATCGCACCATATATCACATAGTCTTAAGTCGGCCTACACGTCTTCTTCTTCATTCCACTGTGGAGGAACCACACCAAGTTGTGCACCAGACAGGTCAGTGTGTAGACTTCAGCAAGCATGTGTGTCAGGTGTACTTCTTCTAGACCAGTGTTTCCCAACCTTTTTTGTACCATGCCCCACTTAAGCCTTTCTAAAATTCATATTGCCCCCCTCCCCCGCCCCGCCCCCCCCCCCCTCAACATATACATTATTTTTAATATTCAAAAATTGAAATGTTCACTAAAGAAACTTGAATGATAGGTTTTAGGAAGAAATCACTAGGTAATAATTGAGCAAACACAGTAAGTAAATTTTCAAAACATATAATGGAGAACTGAAATTCAAGTACAAAATAATTTTAATGAAAGATTTTTCTATATTATTTTAATTATTAGTAATTATTTATTATTTAAATTTAGTGAGATCCTTGCGCTTGATGCTTGCTGCAAAGAGATCTTATGTCAGGTTCCAATTTAGTTAACTTCAGTCTCAAGTCTCCCCGTTTTGTTATATTCAGCCGATTTCTTCCATTTTCGAATTGCCCCCCCCCCCCCCCCCCCCCCCCCCCCCCTTAACAATCGAATTGCCCCCCTGTGGGGCGTGGGCCCCACGTTGTGAAACACTGCTCTAGACAGATTCCATCCCGGGAGCGGTCCCCAACTACCAGTGGATAGGTTTGCTGTCCTTACAAGTTTGCCAGGGCAGTGACTTGTGTTGCATCCCATTCCCTGTCTATCAGGCGGTATTATCTGATAGGTTTCTATTTGGAATAATGCAACTGTTCACATTCCACCCCAACAAAGCCACGTCAGGTTTGAAACCTGTTTGCCGTTCTAATTATCGCCACCACACTGGCTAGATTTGTGCGAACCGTCACCGGGAGCATTTGCTTAGCAACGAAACACAATCCAGCGCCGTGAAAGAGAGAAAAAACAGATAACTATTACCGTGGAGAAATACTTATTTCTGAAAATAAACGGTCGCTCCCTCTTGTGTCAATATGATCCCCTTTTGTGTGGGGTCGCAGTCGTGGTGTATGCACAACGATGCTACACGGCCTAGGGGGTTGGCGAACCCGTCTTTCTATATAGACCAGGCCTGGCCAACTGCATTCCCTCGCTTTGTATATTTAGATAGCCACAGAAGTAAAGGCGGTTAGATCCCACTGGAGGTTTGTGCCCTCGCAACATGTCTCGGGAACTGGGCTATTTATCGTATGATGTCACGTGCAAATAGTGTACCGTGTATGTATACATCTTTCAGGACCCCCTGAGGTCTTATTGGGTTCTTGAGTTCTTACTGGGTTCTTGAGTTCTTACTGGGTTCTTGAGTTCTTATTGGGTTCTTGTGTTCTTACTGAGTTCTTGAGTTCTTACTGGGTTCTTGAGTTCTTACTGGGTTCTTGAGTTCTTATTGGGTTCTTGAGTTCTTACTGGGTTCTTGAGTTCTTATTGGGTTCTTGAGGTCTTATTGGGTTCTTGAGTTCTTACTGGGTTGAGTTCTTATTGGGTTCTTGAGTTCTTATTGGGTTCTTGAGTTCTTATTGGGTTCTTGGTTTTTTAATGGGTTCTTAAGTTCTTATTGGGTTCTTGGGTTCTTATTGGGTGCTTAAGTTCTTATTGTTTTCTTGGGTTTTTATTAGGTACATGGGTTCTTATTGGGTTCTTGAGTTCTTAGTGTGTTCTTAAGTTCGTATTTGGTTCTTGAATTCTTATTGGGTTCTTGAGTTCTTATTGGGTGGGTGAGTTATTATTGAGTTCTTGAGTTCTTATTGGGTAGGTGAGTTCTTATTGAGTTCTTGAGTTCTTATTGGGTTCTTGAGTTCTTATTGAGTTCCTTAGTTCTTATTGGGTTCTTGAGTTCTTATTGAGTTCTTGAATTCTTATTGAGTTCTTGAGTTCTTATTGGGTTCTTCAGTTCTATTGAGTTCTTGAGTTTTTATTGGGTGGGTGAGTTCTTATTGGGTGGGTGAGTTCTTATTGAGTTCTTGAGTTCTTATTGAGTTCTTGAGTTCTTATTGAGTTCTTGAGTTCTTATTGAGTTCTTGAGTTCTTATTGGGTTCTTGAGTTCTTATTGAGTTCTTGAGTTCTTATTGGGTTGAGTTCTTATTGGGTGGGTGAGTTCTTATTGAGTTCTTGAGTTATTATTGAGTTCTCGAGTTCTTATTGAATTCTTGAGTTCTTATTGAGTTCTCGAGTTCTTATTGAGTTCTTGAGTTCTTATTGAGTTCTTGAGTTCTTATTGAGTTCTTGAGTTCTTGAGTTCTAATTGGGTATATGGTGTTAGATCCACATTTGTATAAGCCAACAAATACTCGATAAGTGTCGTGGTCAATATCACGTCAGCCGTATTTACTTCCCATGATTTCCCTGGTACCAGGCTGTACCGGGTAGGCTTGGAAGGTCAAGGTACCATGTTGTACCGGGTAGGCTTGAAAGCCCAGGTACCATGTTGTACCGGGTAGGCTTGAAAGCCGAGGTACCATGTTGTACCGGGTAGGCTTGAAAGCCCAGGTACCATGTTGTACCGGGTGGGCTTGAAAGCCCAGGTACCATGTTGTACTGGGTAGGCTTGAAAGCCCAGGTACCATGTTGTACCGGGTAGGCTTGAAAGCCCAGGTACCATGTTGTACCGGGTAGGCTTAGAAGGTCAAGGTACCATCTTGTACCGGGTAGACTTGAAAGCCCAGGTACATGTTGTACCCGGTAGGCGTGCAAGCCCAGGTACTTGTTGTTCCGGGTAGGCTTGAAAGCCCAGGTACCATGTTCTACCGGGTAGGTTTGGAAGCCCAAGGTACAATGTTGTACCGGGTAGGCATGGAAGCCCAAGGTACCATGTTGTACCGGGTAGGCATGGAAGCCCAAGGTACCATGTTGTACCAGGTAGGCTAGGAAGTCCAAGGTACAATGTTGTACCGGGTAAGTTTGGAAGCCCTGGTTAAGTAACAAGAAATGAATCTCTATGTGGATTCGAATTCCTGACTACCGAACCTGCAGGTAAACGATCTAGCCGCGGTTCTAGCACGGCTGCCACGCACATATGTCGGTTAGGTCGAGTCAGCCCAGCACCCGGTCACACTCCCCCAGCCTCATTGCGTACATTGTGCTCAGTCAGAATTTTGATAGACAGTTCGGCATCGGTGGGCGGTGTGGTCAGTGTATAGACGGTATAAAGACAGTATATAGACAGTATATAGACAGTATATAGACAGTATATAGGCAGTATATAGACAATATATAGACAGTATATAGACAGTATATAGACAGTATATAGACAATATGTAGACAATATAGAGACAGTATATAGACAGTATATAGAAAGGATATAGACAATATATTGACAGTATATAGACAATATGTAGACAATATATAGACAGTATATAGACATTATATAGACAGTATATAGACAGTATATAGACAGTATATAGGCAGTATATAGACAGTGTATAGACAATAAATAGACAGTATATAGACAATATGCCGGTCTTTCTGGCTGAGGGGTTACAACACTTTCTCCGTAATCCCGTTTATCACGCAGAGTCTCGTAGCGGGCGAGAACTGGGAGCGGTTCGACCCCCGCTGGTGACTTGCGGGATACTGAGCCGACCGCTCAGAAAGCAATGGCAAACTACTGAGCGTAATCTTGCCAAGAAATCAACAGACAGCTGAAAGATGCTGCTGTTGACAGCGATATCCTGTAAAGGATATGCCACAAAATAAATATAGACAATATGTAGACAATATATAGACAGTATATAGACAGTATATAGACAGTATATAGACAGTATATAGGCAGTATATAGACAATATGTAGACATTATATAGACAGTATATAGACAGTATATAGACAGTATGTAGACAATATATAGACAGTATATAGACAGTATATAGACAGTATATAGATAGTATATAGACATTATATAGACAGTATATAGACAATATGTAGACAGTATATAGACAGTATATAGACAGTATATAGACAGTATATAGACAGTATATAGGCAGTATATAGACAATATGTAGACATTATATAGACAGTATATAGACAGTATATAGACAGTATGTAGACAATATATAGACAGTATATAGACAGTATATAGACAGTATATAGATAGTATATAGACATTATATAGACAGTATATAGACAATATGTAGACAGTATATAGACAGTATATAGACAGTATATAGACAGTATATAGACAATATGTAGACAGTATATAGAAAGTATATAGACAGTATATAGACAATATGTAGACAGTATATAGAAAGTATATAGACAGTATATAGACAGTTCGGTCTTAGGCGGCTGATGGGGTCGGTATCACAGCGGCCGCCTGTACCTCCAGAGATATGTCCTGGTAGCCAGGTTAGGTGGGAGGGGGGGGGGGCGACCTCGAAAACCCGGGTCAATGTGAAACAGTTTCCTTGATGTGGGTTCGAATCCGGGACTTCCTGGCTGACAGCGGGCGTCTAGCCACTTCACCACCACATGTGGGTGTATGTGTGTGGGTGTATAGGTGTGTGGGTGTGTGTGCGTGTGGGTGTGTAGGTGTGTGTGGGTGTGTGCGTGTGGGTGTGTGTCTGTGTGTGTGTGTCAGTGGTGTATGTGTGTAGGTCTCTGTGTGTATATGTATGTCAATGTGTATGTGTGTATGTATGTCTGTGTATGTGTGTCTGTGTATGTATGTCTAACCATCTACCAGCCAAGAGTGAAGACACCTGTCTACTCAAATCACACTGAATGAGATCACAATCATGTCCGTCCATCAATGTGTGCGGCACAGCGTCCAGAATTCTCTGTATTCATGTCACATTGAATTAGGTCACATTCATGTCACATTGAATTAGGTCACATTCATGTCACATTGAATTAGGTCACATTCATGTCACACTGAATTAGGTCACATTCATGTCACACTGAATTAGGTCACATTCATGTCACACTGAATTAGGTCACATTCATGTCACACTGAATTAGGTCACATTCATGTCACACTGAATTAGGTCACATTCATGTCACATTGAATTAGGTCACATTCATGTCACACTGAATTAGGTCACATTCATGTCACACTGAATTAGGTCACATTCATGTCACACTGAATTAGGTCACATTCATGTCACATTGAATTAGGTCACATTCATGTCACACTGAATTAGGTCACATTCATGTCACACTGAATTAGGTCACATTCATGTCACACTGAATTAGGTCACATTCATGTCACACTGAATTAGGTCACATTCATGTCACACTGAATTAGGTCACATTCATGTCACACTGAATTAGGGCACATTCATGTCATACTTAATTAGGGCACATTCATGGAAGTCTAGTGGCAGAAACTGCAAGAGCGCTAGCTATTAAACTTCCAGTGCATCGATCAGTTAGACTTCAAGTACCACCGAAGTCGGAGTGGGTTCACCTGATGGCGGGGGACACTGGTATCAGAGACAGCTTTCCCCAGTTGCACATCCTTTACAGGACGTCGCAGTCAACTCCAGCATTGTATTGGTGTTTATGATTTCTTGGCAAGTTTACATTCAGTAGTTTGCCATTGCTTTCAGAACGACCGGCACTCATATCATTGTATATAAGCCAGAGCAAGGTGGTCTGCTTCCACATCGCCAGCAGCTGTGTTTCGAACACGATATGCGAGGAAAAGCTGGTCCACAGGTACATATCTGTCCAGGGTCGACTCCGCTGGATTTCAAAGCGAGCGTGACAAGCGTTATGATATGATATCACACTGAAGTAGCTGACATTCAATGTGTCCGTTTATCAATATGTACGACACACCAGTCCAGAAATCTCTAATCCCATATCTAGCAGAAATAATTCGCATTCATGGCACCAAACCTAACAGTCGGTGTGAAGAAGCGTTTCCGTGGCATCAGTTCCAACGGCATCAGCCAGGAAAGTCTAGCTAGCTAATTGGTGGTATGTCCAAAGTCTGGTTTCACTTAATGGTTCAAATGTTCGTGAAAGCGTCTGTCACAGGATCACGCAATCTGGCTCGACAAGTCAGCACCGAGACGTGGGGAGGGCAAAGGCTGGTGGTGGGTCAGCTCCAGGCAAACAGGCGGGTCGATGCAGGCATTCCAGGGGCGGACGGGGGGGGGGGGGGGGGGGATTTCGCGTTGTTTGAAACTTTGAAACATCAAACACCGGGTGATTTCTCTCTCTCTCTCTCTCTCTCTCTCTCTCTCTCTCTCTCTCTCTCTCTCTCTCTCTCTCTCTCTCTCTCACGCACACACACACACACGCACGCACGCACGAACCCACGCACGCACGCATGCACTCACCCACGCACGCATCCACGCACGCACCGACTCCCCCACGCACCCACACACCCACACGCACACGCACACACATACACCGTCCCACACATACATCAACAAACACAATCACACACGCACACACATACACACACACACATACACACATCAAAACACCAGCACACACAAACATATATACGCACAGATGAAAAGAGCAAGAGAGCGAAAAAAAGAGAAAGGGAGGGGGGAACAGGAGAGAGAGAGGGGAGAGAGAGGAGAATAATAATTGCCATTATGATGACAGACAAAAAGATAAAGAATGAAAACGTGAGGGTGAAGAAGACAAAGACTTGACAGACAGCCCGACATACAGGGTGGTGAACAGAAAGGAAAAACATACAGAAAGATAGACTGGTTGATCTGTCCGTAGGTAGGAACACAGACAGACAGACAGACATACAGACAGGCAGGCAGACAGGCGGACGGACGGACGGACGGAGTGACGGACAGTCAGACAGACAGACAGACAGACAGACTCCCCCTTCTTCAACAGTCTATTTGTGTTTGTCCCAAAGATAATGCCCACACGTGGAACAAGAGCTGAAATCTCGATCCCTGCCCTCTTGCATCAACTCCACTGACCATCTTTTTCCATGGCGCCATCTCAGTACATACTGCTTCATTTCTCTCAGCCTGTCCGCGCCTCTTCTACCACAGATCTTTCTTGTTGTCATGGCGTTTTCCAAAATGCCACTCCTCTCATTACACGACCAAAGAACGCTGTTTGTCTCATTCTTATACAAAGGGGCTTCAAAAGAAAACCTGAAATGTTTCTTTACAAAAAAATGTATTCTGAAAAAGTCAATGACAAATGCATCATATTTGATGTTGTCACCACTGCGTTCAATGCAAGTCCTCCAGAGCCGACAAAGTGTTTGGATTCCTGTACACAGAATTTCTCTTGGTCACTACTCGGTGTGCCTGACCCGGTCTTAGACAGTCTGTCACAGAAGTCTCTCCGTTTAAAACTTCCTTCTCCACCCATACACTTGCTGGACTGACAGGTATGCATGACCATACTGGAACTTTATTCGCCGATGAATTTCTATAAGCTTCACCCACTTCAATGGTTTAAAAAAAAAAAACGGATAACAGAACGCTGCTCCTCTTTGGTGCATGACAAAAGTGGGTCGCCATCTTTAAGCTGTCCTTATGACGTCACCGTGTTCGCTTGCACCGTGAAGTCATGTGCTTAAAATTCTTGACATCTTTAACAACAATATTGACCAATATTGACAGGTTACAAGACAATGGCATGGTTATTGTAATTTCTATCACACTTTTAAAGTTTTTATTTGAATCCCCCTCGTACAATAATAAGACAGAGACAGATAGCGTTATTTGGTCTTATAATAGATAATATATAATGTAACATATACTGTTGTACTTTCATTACCCTCTTTCAGGCACTTGTTATTAGTTACTCTGATAGTTCAAGTTATTGACATTTGTCTCATGAATCACATCACCGTAACTTCCAAGCGTTTTCTTATGTCAGCTTCCCGTATACTTGCTTTGGCCGGTCTCCCTGGCCAGGGTTTAGCAGCTTTCTCCGTAACCCCGAATACTCTCGTGGTTGACGTGAGCGCACGAGAATTGGAAGCGGTTCGAGTCGTGCCAGTGACTTATGAGAGTATGGATCAGGTCGCTCAGAAAGCAATGGCAAAATACTGAGCGTAATCTTGCCAAGCAATCAACAATCAGCTGAAAGATGCTGATGTTGACAGCGATGTCCTGTAAAGGATATGCAAAACATTTGTTTTAACATACGTGCTTTGAACTCAAGCGTAGTCCACGCACGTGCGATTACGAGGGATATTCGAAAATCAATTGCCGATTGGCTGGTACAACATTAAACAAATTAACAATAACATCTAAATACATACAACAGTTTCATACATCACTGCATTACTTTACCGCATAGTCACCGCCTAAATTAGGCACTTGTCGTACCGTGGCACGAGTTTTTGTAACTCCTTGTTAAGGAAATTCTTCCAGCCAATCGGCGGTTGATTTTGGAATAGCCATCGTGCATCTAGTAGCAATGGACTGATTATTGCGAGTGGATTAGCTTTCGAAATTACCTGTGTCCCTCGCCACCAGGCGAACACACTCCGACTTCAGAGGTATTTCTAATTTACATCTCCAAGTCAAGGACGACAAGTCAACATTATAGTCCAGCTGACCGGTATAAGGGTTGAACCCGCTACCTCGGCTTCATCACAGCCGATGCTTAAGAGCGAAAGATTTTATCCATTCAGCCATGCCGACCTCCGCTTTGCCTAGCTTGTTCATTCACGTTTCGTACATCGCTGCCGTTCAGCTGAGCAGGTTCTATGTAACCTTTCATTAATCCTCTTCCAGACATTCAAAGATACCGCCTTATTGCCTTAGATACATACAAGTTTCTTAATTGCAGATTTCGCTTCACGAATTCCCCTCGTAATCTCTCTTATGCATCTTCCATCCGATGTTTTGATTGCGAACAGATGATGTTGAATGTAAAAATATTACCTGAGAACTGTGAATGTTGGAGCATGCTAGAGTACAGAATTGTGTCCTAATAAGGGAGCATATATTTATGTCACACCATTCTATTTATAACTTTATAAATATACTCAGTGCTTCAGCCGTTCAGGCCACGAGCTTGAGAACAATCGAGCGACACGAGGCAGACAACGAGGCTCGCGCTGAGGGAGTCCTCCAGTTTGTTCTCGGTTATAGAAGGAATTAGCGAGTAATCGATTGCCTTTTGAGAAAACCCATAGATGGATGGCAGTGTTTGCACAAGGCCTCCTGTCGGCAACACCTGCCGGCCTTCGCTCTGTCAAAATCTCAAAAAAATAATGACAGTGTTAAAGTTTGCATGTCATTTAGCGTGTCCCCGCTTTAAATAGAAAGTGGCATTCTTTTTATGACTGCTCGCTGTAACTCTTAAACGACATTACGTGTTATATATTTTGTTCACTTAAGGACATAACTCCTCATCCGGGTGAAATTAAGGGGCTCAATCTGTGTCCCTACTTTAACTATCTATTGTTGGAGTTGTCTCTCTTGTGAAACAATAATGCACTGCGCACTGATGCAGCAGTAATGATTGCGTATACTCCTGAACTTCCTGCGTGTTGACGACGTGGTAGCGGGTTCATTCCATACATAGTTAAACATAAACGTTGACTCCTCGTTCAGAAAGCACTGGCAAACTATTGAACGTAAGCTTGCTTGGTAAATGACAAACAGCCAAAGGCAAATGCCATGCTCGTCCTTCTGTATACGGGTAAAATGCCATTCACGTCTGTGATATGTGAACAAGTGAAGGTTTTAAAGTGAAGGACTCTTTCAAATGCTTTAAGTGTACAGGGCAAGGGGTACTTGACCCGCATTTGTGTTGAGCATATAGATGTACAACGATCTACCAACAGCGAAACATACATTTGCTAGCTATATGAACACTGTCTGTGCTATATTAACATTTAAGCTATCTGAATACTGTGCTATGTTAACATTTAAGCTATCTGAACACTGTCTAAGCTACGTTAACATCCAAGCTATCTGAACACTGTATGTGCTATGTTAACATTTAAACTATCTGAACACTGTATGTGCTATGTTAACATTTAAGCTATCTGAACACTGTATGTGCTATGTTAACATTTAAGCTATCTGAATACTGTCTAAGCTATGTTAACGTTTAAGCTATCTGAACACTGTGCTATGTTACCATTTAAGCTATCTGAACACTGTCTAAGCTATGTTAACATTTAAGCTATCTGAACACTGTATGTGCTATGTTAACATTTAAACTATCTGAACACTGCATGTGCTATGTTAACATTTAAGCTATATGAACACTGTCTATTCTATGTTAACATTTAAGCTTTCTGAACACTGTCTAAGTTATGTTAACATTTAAGCTATCCGAACACTGTGCTATGTTAACATTTAAGCTATCTGAACACTGCATGTGCTATGTTGACATTTAAGCTATCTGAACACTGTCTGTGCCATGTTAACATTTAAGCTATCTAAACACTGTCTATGCTATGTTAACATTTAAACTATCTGAACCCTGTGTTACGTTAATATATAAGCTATCTGAACAGTGTCTATGCAATGTTAACATGTAAACTATTTGAACACTGTCTGTCCTATGGTAACATTAAAGGAATAATTGATATCGTTATTGTTTTCTGTTCGCGAGAAAATACTTTAAATGATTCCTATTTTTATTGTAATTATAAGATATAATGTTATACTTTATCATGATTATTGCAACTTTCGTAAACTGTCAACATTTTAAGGGCACATTTTAACAGAAATAAACTAGAAAAGTCAACGACTTTCAAAATTGATAAGGAAAGAGCAGAGGAAAGGCAAAGAGATAAATACCTAGATAGCTTAGCCGCATGGCTTAATCGAGACAAGAACACAGATCTGACTCACGACTCTGATGATCACAAGACACGGCCAACTACGGCTGCTCACACTTATCGGCATGACACGTGATTACAAGGGCGCTGCGTGGTCTCGAGGTATGGTTTCCGCCTCGAGTGCTGGAGGTCCCTGCTTCAAGCCCCGGTGAGGGCCGGGATTTTTTCACGTGGACTTCTAGTAAAAAAAATTTCCCTGGTTTCTGGGTAGTGAGATCGAACGCCCGTGTGTATTGCTGTGCACGTAAAAAAAAAATTCCTTGGCAGTTGGAAATCGAAAAATAGTAGCCTAACGGCGCTGCCCGGGCAAAAATGTCGAGTTAAAAATCTACCCAAAGTATTTCAGGATCCTCGCCGGTGCTTCGGAGTTTGTGCACTGAGCTGAGATTCTCCATACTCAAGCTTGAATTAGGAGTAGAACGGAGTATTTATGGGTTACACCAGTGTGCCGTGATGTTGATCCGTCGACTAAACTAAATTAAATTAACCATAATTATAATGATAATTCATGTTATTTCAAAAGACATGGTTTTACTTCATGTGTATACATTCCCAGACATAGTTTAACCAGAATCCCTGTACACGCTTCTCTCCCCCAGGTGTGCTGTCAGTGACACGGTGTGGAGGACAGCAAGGCTCCTACCTCTATGCTCCCTGCCGGCCAATGAACAAAAACTTCGAGTTCCCTGGCAACTGTAACAAGTACTTGACCTGCACCAGCTATGGACTGTACCCCATGAACTGTCCCTGGATCCTGGTGTTTGACGAAAGCAGTGGCAACTGCGAGTGGCCTTATGCCGTGCCGAAATGTCGAAGTACGTCGCAGCGAAGACGTGTAGTTGTTGCATGTATACGCTTTCATCACTGTTCGTGTAATTTGGGAGTCCATGTGTAACTTATTGATTAATTAATTAGGAGTCACCATCACAGGCACCATTGCCATCAAAACCGCCACCACTAGCATCAACACCACCACCACCACCCACATTACAACCATTACGAACATCACAACCACCAACAACGCCAAGACCACCACTAATATCACAACCACAACAACCACCACCAACATCACAATCACCACCAACATCACAGCCACCACATATGCCGCCATAATCAACCCCACCGCCATCATTACAGCCACCACTACCATCACAACCTACACGATTATCACAATCACCACAACCAACATTACAACCGCCACAAACATCACAACCAACACCAACATCACAATCAACACCAACATAACATCCACCACCATCATCATCACAACTTCCACCATCACCACATTCACCACTACTATCACAACCACCAACATCATCAAAATCAACACCACAAACATCACAACCATTATCAACACCACGATCGTAACCACCACTAACACCACCACCTCCATCATAATCACCACCACCAACATCACAACCACCACCACCATCATCACAGCCACCATCATCATCACAACCATACCACCAGGACCACCACCGCCATCACAACCACCACCACAATCGGCAAATGAAGAAGTAAATGAAAACCGCAAACTGATTAGAGAAATTAAACTTTGAGAGTCAACATTTTTTGGGCAGGTTATGTGAAGAAATAAACTAGAGAACTTGGTGACAGCTGGCAAGATTAAGTGGTAAATAACAAGGTGACGGCAGAGAAGTAAATATCTGGATGGCTTGGATACATTGCATGGTCGAGACAAGAACACAAAGCTGATCCACAACTCTGATAATCATGTGAGATGGCGAAACATGACTACCCACGCTTATCGGCATGGCATATGATGATGATGATGATGATGATGATGATTCCATTTAGATAAATCATAAATAAGAGACTGTGGACAGTGTGTGATGTTGTTGTACGGACATGTCCACAGACATCCCCCCAATCAGTCCCTGCTCACCGAACCCCTGTGTGAACGGAACCTGCACGCTGACCAGTGCCAACAAGCTGGGATATCAGTGTGATTGTGAGACTGGCTTTACTGGCCCGCTGTGTTCTATAGGTAAGTGGCAACAAGCTCGGATATCAGTGTGATTGTGAGACTGGCTTTACTGGCCCGCTGAGTTCTATAGGTAAGTGGCAACAAGCTCGGATATCAGTGTGATTGTGAGACTGGCTTTACTGGCCCGCTGTGTTCTATAGGTAAGTGGTTTCTTTCCAAAACGGTGTCATCTCAAACGTTGGTCGCCGTGTCATCTTTTGTATGTTCGGGTTTGTTCACTCACCGTAGACTCAAGCTTATGCTGCCTTATCTAATTAACTGTGCTATTTTAAACTGTCTTAGTGCATACTGTTTAGGGACATAGTTTAATTATATAAGTTTCTTATCATCTCATCTCATTCCATCTGATCTGATCTCATCCCATCCCAGCTCACATCATCGTCTCATCTCATCTAATTCTCATCTCATCATGTTCCTCTTGTACCTGTCGGTGTCGAGGTGAAATATAAACATAATGAGAATGCCCCATTATGAGCTTGTTGTATCGATATTCCCATGGACTTTGGAGGTGAAGGAAGAGGGGAGAAGGAGGGGGAGGAGGAAGAGGAGGAGGAGGAGGAGGAGAGTTCGATTGTCTAACTTGTGAGATCTGATTCGCAGATATAGACGAGTGTGCCTCCTTGCCTATATTGTGTCAGCGCGGCAGATGCATCAACCTGCCCGGAAGTTTTGAGTGTAACTGTGGGAACAGCGGCTACACTGGACGGTTTTGTGAGATACGTAAGTTCGTCTGTCTGTTCGTCTGTCTGTTTTTTGTTTGTCTTTATATCATGCTTTCTTTGAATACAACAAATGACATCCTAGCCACGTTTGTCTGTCTGTTTCTGTCTTGCCTTTATATCAATCTGTCTTTGAATACTTGCAGAAAGCACCGGAGAAATTCTGTGTAATTAGGCAGTTGTTGGATAATATCAGGGCTATGTATCAAAACACTGAATGTGCGGTTTGAGCCATAGGGGATTTACAAAACCCGCTGCAATGATGTCGACCCTGTCGACTTTTAAGCCACTCTTTTAAAGCGACAGTGAATGTGCAGTAAGAGCAAATTCCAGGTGACATCAGGCGTGAGACAGGTATGTGTTTTATCACCACCTGTGTTCACCAAAAACAGTTCCCAGTGCTGATTGTTATAGTGACCACAGACTACTCACAGGAACATTGAGGATAAAGTTGAAGAAAGTCAAGTATACAACAGGGAACACTAAATATGATTTGTGTACATTGAGTAATGACAAGGAAATACAAAACAAATTCAACATAGAAGTACAGAACAGATTTGAAATATTGTCTGATCTAGAGATCCTATTCCAGGATGTGGATGATCAGTGGGAAATGTTAAAGAATTCAATCAATGTGGCTGCAGAAAAAACTATTCCAAAATTAAAGAAGGTGGGTCGTAAGAAATGGATGACAGAGGAAATTTTACACTTAATGGAAACAAGAAGACTCAACAAAAATAATCCTTCCAAATATGAAGAAATTCACAGACAAGTAAGAATATTATTTAGGAAGGCAAAAGAATCATGGCTTGAGGAAAAGTGCTTAGAAATTGAAAAACAACACAACAGTCAAACTACCAAATTAGTGCACAAAAAAATTCAGGAACTTACTAATAAAAGAACAAGTACATCAACAGGCTGTCTAAAAACTAAAGATGGCAAAGTCATAATAGAAAAAGATCAGATTCTACATGTATGGACAGATTATGTGAAAGACCTGTATAATGATAACAGAGAGGAACAGTATGCTATTAGATTTAATAATGAAGGACCAGCAATTTTAAAGATGGAGGTTCAAAATGTTCTTAAGCATATGAAAGCTGGCAAGGCCCCCCGGTGCAGATAACATCACAACAGAAATGATTAGAGCTCTAGAAGAATTTGGACTAGAGCAAGTCACTAGACTGCTGAACACATTATATGATACTGGAGATATACCTTCTGAATTATGTACTTCTGTATTTATTGCAATCCCAAAGAAATCAGGAGCCTTAGAATGTGATCAACATAGAACAATTAGTATAATGAGTCACATCACAAAGAGAATGGTTGCTGCCTCTGAAGCGGTCTCGGCTGGCAAAGATTAGTTTCATCTTCGTGCCAGGGCATGCGGGAGTACAAGGAAATGAGAGGGCTGACAAGCTCGCAGGTGAGGCTACTGTGGAGGGCGGACGCGCCATGGACCAGGCTGACATTCTGAATGCTCTACGTGATGTGAGACTTTTGCGAGAACCAAGTGATGACTGTGAATCTACAACAATGGCCAGACTGCTAGAGCAGCAAATTAAAAGAGGGGTGGCCAAACAAGAACACTACGCAGGAAGCCAAAGAAGATTGATAAACCAACACAGAACTGGCGTCGTTAGTCGCTACACGCTGCGGGATTTGCCGAGGAGGGGATCCGAGCACTTATGGACTGAATGGTTCGATGTGCAGCGAGGATGATCTGTCGACTAACTAACTAACTAACTAACATCACAAAGATTTTGTTACGAATTATCATGCAAAGAGTGAGGAAGAAAATACAACCTGAAATAGGGGAAGAACAATGTGGTTTTTTAGAAGGAAAGGGTACAGTAAATGCTGTGTATATGCTGCGAACAGTTATTGAACGTGCTTTAGAAGTAAACAAGGATATACATCTTTGCTTTATTGACTACACAAAGGCTTTTGATAGAGTTAGACATGTCAACATTGTGGATATGCTTGCAGATCTACAAATTGATGGGAAAGACATTAGACTTATAAAAAACATATATTGGAAACAACAAACTGCCATAAGGATTGATAATGAAGTAGGACAATACCAACCTATTAAGAGAGGTGTTAGGCAGGGATGTGTAATGTCTCCAGATCTTTTTTCCCTATACAGTGAAAATATTTTCAGAAATGTAGAAGACCTAAATGGAATCAGCATTGGAGGACGAAACATAAATAACATTAGATATGCAGATGATACAGTATTGATTGCAGACAATGCACAGGATCTGCAACAATTAGTAGACGCTGTGGTTGTCCACAGTGAGCAGCTGGGGTTGGAATTAAATTGTAGGAAGACACAGGTTATGGTCGTCACTAGGAAGAACGAAGTACCACAATGTAATATACAAGTAAATGGGAATATTCTTCAACAAGTGAATCGGTTCAATTATCTCGGAACAGTCATAACATCTGATGGCAGATGCCTTGAAGAGATTAGAACAAGAATCGCCATTGCGAAAGTAGCCTTTAGCAAGATGAAAAACATTCTGACCAATAAAATGATGTCAATTGAAACGAGAAAAAGAGTGTTGAGGGGATACATAGAGCCTGTTCTTTTGTATGGATGTGAAACTTGGACAATGTGCAGTCAAGCAGAAAAACATCTGATGGCTGCAGAAATGTGGTTTCTGAGGAAAATGCAAAGAATACCATGGACAGATAGAAAAACCAATGACCAAGTACTACAAGAGACAAATGAAAATCGTAGATTGATTAGAGAAATTAGACGTAGACAGTCAAAATTTTGTGGACATGTTATGAGAAGAAATGGACTGGAGAACTTAGTGACAGCTGGCAAGATCGAAGGGAACAGACCAAGAGGAAGACCGAGAGGAAAATACCTGGATGGCTTGGCCACATGGCATTGACGAGACAGGAACACTGAGCTGATCCACGACTCTGGTGATCGAGTGAAATGGCGAATCATGACCGCCCACGCTTTCCGGCATGGCACATGATTGATTGATTGATTGTGTTCATCACCTGTATGGATGAGAATACTAAAGAAACAAATCCACAGCTAGAGAGATTAAATGATCTGCTGTTTTCAGACGACCCAAGTGTATTGTATGAGAACAATGTTGATCTCCAGCACCATGCATTGTGATGATAATTGCTGTAAGAATCACAACCATATGAATATTGATATGAATATTAACACCGAAAAGATAGAAATTATCACAATTCGATGAATTACAGTGCAGTGTAAAGTAAATAATCATCCAGTGCCATGAAAGCTGCCGTGGGCGATCATGTCTCTCCACAAATTGCGATCTCCGGCCTCAAGGATGGAAGTGTGTGTTGATTCCCTTCTGTGCCATGACATAAGATTTTTAAGAATCTTCTCCCTCTGTCTTCCACTAACTCTCTTTCTGCAAATCTTTCCAGTTGTCACGACATGTTCGGGTGTTTGTCTTCTCATAACGTGCCCAAAAAAAAAAAAAAAAAACGATGACTGCCTCTTTCTGATGTTTGTGATAAGTTTTCTTTGCGACTTTGCTTCCTTCAAAATATCCATGTCACGTAGATATTAAAAGAAAATAATTAAAACAAGTTAAAGAGTACATACATCTGAACAGCCTGGTCTCTGATGGCGGAAGACTAGGTACAGAAGTAGAAACGAGAATACAGAAAGCAAAACAACATCAACTATTAATTAGCACATATTGTAAAACATTCAAATATCAACATGCATACGAAATAGAAGCTGATAGATCTATATTCCTCCCAATGCTGTGTTATCCGTGCCAAGCATGGACAGTCCTAGAAACATGGACAGCCCGAGGAACACACGGGCATAAAATCACACTATGTGAGATGAGTTTTATAAGTAGCGCATCTGTAAAAACAAAAAAGAATGAACTACTGAACCAACGGACTTTATTTTCAAAGGGTAACAAATTGGGCACACAGGCCCGTCTTACATTCGGCCCTTCCAATCACTCATCTTTCGTTTATCAATAGTGCATAATACATTCACATAGGGAAAAAATTGTCAAATGAATGTCGTAAACATAAACAATGCATATTACCATGTTATGAGGCACATACCCCATCCACCCGCAGACAAACATTCATACCCCCACCCAGCCACCCCCCCCCCCCCCCACATCCCCACACCTACACATCTCCCCACCCACACACACATCTCCCCACAAGAAGAGATAGGGAGACGAATGAAAACCTAACAAGTGTAGGGATAACACCTATTACTGACTTTATAGAACGGCAAGGAATTAAATGATTCGGGCATTTGGTTAGAATAGAACAAGATCAACTAGCGGCTAGAGCGTTCTACGCGAGAACAAGGGGATACAAGGTGAGAGGGCGACCCAGGAAGAGTTGGCTAGATGGAGTACAAGAGAGATTGAAGAAAGCACATGTGATGTTAGTACAAGCAACAAGACAAGCGAAACACAGACATTTACATCTGTCTCCTCTCTGCGACACTTCAGATGATCTGTCTTAAAGAACCACTCTTGCTGTCTTAGTTTGAGATTATCTGTCTTAAAGAACCACTCTCCCTGTCTGATGATTGAGATGATCTATGTTAAAGAACCACTCTCCCTGTCTGATGTTTAAGATAATCTGTCTTAAAGAACCAGCCTCCCTGTCTAATGTTTGAGATCACCTGTCTTAAAGAACCTCTGCTTGTAACGTACGTCATTAATATCTGCCATCAACGGTTTTGTGTTGTGGTTAGAATTAGTTTACAGAGTTGCAATTTGGTATACGTACCTTCAAGTGATTATAAACTTGAATTGGTGCAAATATAATTCCTCTACCATTATTATTAAGTGAGATAATAATTGTGGTCCATAACTTTCTGACCTACTCTCGTATTTTTTCAGCTCCAGAGGAGAAACCGTGCATAAGCGGGCAGCCGTGTGTCAACGGAAGATGCCAGTTTGGTCCTAACAGTAATTTTTGTGTGTGTTCCAGCGGATATGAAGGCCCGTTGTGTGACAGTGGTGAGACATTTTAACTGATCTTTGAATCATTAAGTGGGTGACGTCGTTTGAAAGCCCGTATAAGTTATACATATAAGTCTTCTTCACAAAATGTACCATTATGTATATAAAATATGTTTGCTGTATGGCAGTGATTCATGGGACACGAATGAATAAATTAATAAGAGTGTGGAAGCAACAAAAATGTGGTTCCAGAGACGAATGTTTCGAATATCTTGGACTGTCAGAGTAACGTACAACGATTGGCTTAAAAGTTAGTTAGTTAGTTAGTTAGTTAGTCGCGGTTCCAACTTTACAGCAAAGGGTCGTCCCCATTATGCTCTGTTCGTGGGCCAGTGAATATCACACAAAATGCTCCTCACTGCCCTATGTGAACAATGGAATAGGCAGGAGTATCGGCAAGCCAACAGCCCGCACAGGTACACTTTGCATAATGCCACCGCAAGAATGCCAACACAAAAGTCCTCCACGAAAAATACAGTTCATTGTAGATGGAAACGGCAGTCACCAGAAAGACTTTACTGACCCGGGTATTATCCCATATGACTCGGTCTCTTTCCGCAGGGCGACTCGCCGAAAGCGCCGCACAAAGCAAGAACTCCGTAGCTCCAGCGACGACTCCCAGGAGTCTCCTGAAAAATACACTCGTGAACCAAAAAGGTAAACCAGTCAATCCAGCAACAGCCGGTCGCCATCGTTCCGAATATGCAGTTCACGCTACAAACTACGAACAGATGTAAAAGCATTCCACGCGAAATTCACAGCTCACAGAGTCGCGCGACGCACTCACTCAGTAGCAGGGCGACGGAACGATAGCCTCCTTAGTCGCCTCTTACGTCTTAAAAGGCTTAAAAGGCTAATAAAAACAGAAGATTATATGCTCGTAGCACTATAAGAAAAGATAATCATGATTCTCTGGTCTTGTGATGAGGAGAGAGACGTTGGAAAACATCGTGAAGACTACAAAGATCAATTGGAGATGTGGCAGAGGCCGACCAAGAGAAATGATGCTGGATGGATTGAGACGGTGGCATGGAGGAATATCATCAGCAGAGTCGGTCCAGAACACCCAGGACCGAGATGTGTGGAGAGTCATGAACGCCTACGCCAGCTGGCAGGGCACATGATGTTATAGAGCATTGATGTTCTAGTTTATATATCATCATCATCATGTGACGTGCCCATAAGAGTGGGCGGTCATGTTTCACCATCTCACACGATCACAGAGTCGTGGTTCAGCTTAGTGTTCTTGTCTCGATCATGCCACGTGGCCAAGCCATCCAGGTATTTACTTCTCTGCCTTACCATTGTTCTTTTCCTATCAATCTTGCCAGTTGTTACCAAGTTCTTCAATTTATTTGTCATAACTTGTCAAAAACATTGTGACAGTCTACGTTTAATTTCTCTAATATTTGTATGGTTTTCTATTGTTTCTTGTGGGACTTGGTCATTGGTTTTCCTGTCTGTCCATAGATTTCTTTGCATTTTCCTTAACAACCACATTTCCACTGCCATTAGATGTTTTTCAGTGTGTCTGATCACTGTCCATGGAAAGTAAAGTAAATTGAAGTACAGTACAGTAGAGTAAAAGTTAAAGTAAAAGTAAATTAAAAGTACGCGTAAAAGTAAACGTTAAGTAAAGTGAAGTACAGTACAGTGAAGTAAAAGTAAAAGTAAGGTAATGTAAAATTAAATGTAAAAGTAAACGTACAGTAATATACAGTAAAGTAAAAGTTAAAGTAAAGTAAAGTAAAGTAAACTAAAGTAAAGTAAGAAAAGTGCTTAATTGACATATTAGGTCACGAGAGAAATGTTATTTTCTGTAGCGATTTCAACGCTAAAGGCAGATCATGGGGAAACATTTCCTCCAAAATACAAGGGGGGGGGGGGGGGGAGCTCGAGACTGCACTTGAAATCATTGACCTAGTTTGTATCAACAGTGGCTGTGTCACCGCCCAGGCGATGAGGACAGTGCTATTGATCTGGCGCTGGTTTCACCTTCACTCACTACCGCATTATTCTTGGATGTACAAGAGATACAGCATGCAGGGCGATGCGCTACCTTCTTGATTTTCCAACCATTGAAGAGAGAATACAAGATTGCAGGGCACGCGCCTACCTCAGAATTAACGCAAACACACAACATCCACTGCATAGTGAAATTAGGAAGGTGAAGGGCAGCAGGTTAAAAAGAGGACGGTCGTGGATGGGTCAAGCCGAAGACATTCTTCAACAGGTGTGTTCACTTGAGGACTTAGAACCTGGCGAGGAGTGGGTGCAAGTGCCAACAGACTTCTGCACATCCTTTTCAGTTTGCATCCAACTAGATAGAAAATGCAGACAAGAAAATCCGGCTGCTGTTGAGGCTGAAGTACAAGCGTTGATTTTCGAGAATTCGCTAGACGGTGACGCGGTCATCTACACAGATGGGTCGGTCGTCCGACATGTGAGAAGCTCATGGGCCTTTACAGCTCGGGCCGGAGGGAGAATTGTGAAGGAGGACTGTGGTGCTTTCACTGAAACCACAAGTAGCCTGACCATGGAAGTCATGGCAGTAAGTAAAGCAATAACATGGCTCGAGACACAGACATTCACTACGGGATGTTTCCTTAGCGACTCAATGAACATGATCAAGAGGATAGAGGAGGGGTCGATTTGAAAAGAATGGTTGCTGCCTCTGGAGCGGTCTCGGCTGGCAGGGATTAGTTTTATCTTCGTGCCAGGGCATGCGGGAGTACAAGGAAATGAGCGGGATGACAAGCTCGCAGGTGAGGCTACGGTGGAGGGCGGACGCACCATGGACCAGGCTGACATTCTGAATGCTCTACGAGAAGTAAGACTTTTGCGAGAACCAAGTGATGACTGTGAACCTACAACCATGGCCAGACTGCGAGAACAGCAAATTAAAAGAGGGATGGCCAAACAAGAACACTACGCAGGAAGCCAAAGAAGATTGATAAACCAACACAGAACTGGCGTCGTTAGCCGCTACACGCTGTGGGATTTGCTGAGGAGGGGATCCGAGCACTTATGGACTGAATGGTTCGATGTGCAATGAGGATGATCTTTCGACTAAAGTGTCACTAAAATCGACACTAATCGACACTAAAAATCTTACTAACTAAAGTAAGAAAAGTCAAGTCAAGTAAAGACGAATCAAGTCAAGAACACTATTTACACGCCTTGAACCGCACCGAGCATTCCATGCCAGCTATGTACGTACATCGACCAGTCAGTCTCCAGTACCACCCCCTAAGATGTATCGAGCATACTGCGCCAGCTATATAAGTGCATAGACCAGTTAGTGGTCAGTATCCCGCTGGCCAGCTTTATCTCTCAAACGTCAGTACAAACCGAACTCAATCGCATAAGTACTTGGTGTGATGAAGCTGGGGCAATGGTCAACCCAACAAAGGCAACAGTGACTTGGTTCTCGTTGAATAATCATATTGTCAACAATCCAACACCAACTGTAATGCTGTGTTCAGAGACGGTGGAAAGAACGCAGGCAATGAATTACAATGAGGGCGGACGCGCCATGGACCAGGCTGACATTCTGAATGCTCTACGAGAAGTAAGACTTTTGCGAGAACCAAGTGATGACTGTGAACCTACAACCATGGCCAGACTGCGACTGCGACTTATGGACTGAATGGTCCGATGTGCAACGAGGATGATCTGTCGACTAACTAACTAACTAACTAACTATCTCTCAAACGTGTCCTGGTACCCAATTTACGCTGCGTCGAGCTGAGGGCCCTTGTCAATTATAAAATCCGCTTCGATGAGAATCGAACGCATACCCATTGGGCTAGCAGGTTGCGGCTTGTAGGAGCACGTGTACACCTCGGAGGAGCAAATGGATCACCATAGTCTGGCAAGAATGCGACAGCGATGAGTGACGAGGGGATCTGGCCGATGCTCGACGCTCAGAGGAAAGGCGAGACGGACATATAATCAGATTGTTACTGGTACTATTGAGGTTGGAACTCGTCGCTGGCTGCTGAGGATGGGGACGGAGCACTTATGGGAATGTCCCGAATGCTGTGATGTCGGTTCCTAAATCAATCAATCAATCAATCAATCAATCAATCATGCTAGTGACAGAACTACCGCGGCTCTTTAGAGGTAATACAATGTTCTAATGTATAGAAGTAAAGGGAACGTGGAAGGGAACTGATCAATTAACCCTGTAACAACGTGATCTCGAATATTTAACTATTACCTCTAAAGTCGGAGAGGGTGTAATTGTGAGGAATGCTGGTAATAGGGAAAGCTAACCCAGATACATCAATCAGTCCAATGCTACTAAACGTAGAAGCACGTCTATGGACTACACTTGAGTTCAAAGCGAGTACCAGTAGCTCACATCAAGGTTATATGAACACAGTCTATGAGATGCGGTGACCCGTCTCTTCCACAGCCCTGGGCGGTGCTTGCCAGTCCCGTCCCTGCGCCAATGGAGGCCGGTGTGCCCTGGACACGGCAGGTGGCTACACCTGTAACTGTACAGGTACGCAGTTTACCGGTGCTCAGTGTACCATAGGTGAGTGTTACATCTATACTTATACCTGTCTGTCTGTCTGTCTGTCTGTCTGTCTGTCTGTCTGTCTGTCTGTATTGTTGTCTGTTTGTCTGTTCATCTGTCTGTCTGTCTGTTTGCCTGTTTGTCATTCTGCCTGTCTGAATTCTGTCTTTGAATAACGAAGACACAAACAATAGATTGCACGATTTATTGCCTGGCATATTTCGCTGCATCTCGTCAGGTACATACTGCAGAAATCACACAACTTACATGAATTAACTAGATAAATCCTTCAAGTTGAAATATACACACATTCGCACAGTAATGTCAATTATCTACCACGGTAATTTTAAGCTGACTAACATGTCTTTCTGTTTACACAATTCTGGCTTGCGTTGATTGATCATAATTGCTTCTGCAAATTTTAACAAGCGAGTATTTTGTGTGTTAAACAACACGCGAAAGGCAATGTCTCTGTCCACCACATGGCCGCTTTCGATAATGTGCCTACCAATTGAAGACGCCGGGAGCTTCCGGTGTGTCGGTCCCACGAGGCTAGCATCTCCTGTGTGTTGTATCTTGTTGACCCATTGAGGTATGTGTTCTGACACTCGTTTGTTAAGCTGTCTCTCTGTTCTACCAATGTAGAAGGCCTGGCATCTACATGTGAATTGGTAAATACAATTGTTTGTGGCCTACAGAGGAACAGGCTTTTTGACTGCTGGTGTAGGAATCGGTACGGTTTTGTATCTAATGACTGGAGTTGCCGCACAGAATGTTCGGCCTACTGCTGTTGTAAGCCGGTCTTGTAGAGGTTGCATTATGTCATCCCCTCGAAAGGTTAGCTGGATGAATACCTTGAGTTTGGGGACTGTAGTTACGTCTGGTTTTGGTTTGGGCTGTTGGCAGTGGCGCTTTATAAATCCTGTGGAGTACCCATTCAGGTTTAAGACATTCTTCAGAGTTTCAAATTCCTCTGTCAGTGTGTCCTGGGTGCATATCTTTCTAGCACGGTCAAACAGGGTCCGTACTAAGCCCCGTTTATACTGGACATGTGTGAAGCTCTGAAAATTTAGGTATTGGCCAGTCCATGTTCCTTTGCAATACACCGATCTTTGAATTGTGCCATCTGCTCTACGTCTCATTAGAATATCTAGGAACGGTAACGCTTCGTTATGTTCGTGTTCCATAGGCAGAGAGATGTTTTATACGTCTTGTTCATTGTGGCCTGGAACGATGTTGCTTGTAGCTCATCTGTGGTGATAATTACTATATCGTCCACATAACGACGGTAAAAGGCCAAGTTGTTGATGTCTGAGGATCTCTTTTCTTCTAAATGTGCCATGAAAATGTCCGCTAGAATAGGACCAAGAGGACTCCCCATGGCCACTCCGTCAATTTGGCGGTATGACTTAGTTAGAAAATTGAATTGTATGTTGGCGGTACATAGTAGTAGTAGCCTCTCCAGAATAGATGTTGGTATGCCCAATTTTAGTTGTTTGTCTTCAATGCGTTCCCTTATTATTTTCACTGTCTCCTCTAATGGAACGCTAGTGAATAAGGAGGCTATATCCATGGATGCCATGTGTTTGTTATTTATGTCCATAGTATCCAATAATTTCACCAGTTGGAATGTATCTCTGAGTATTTTTGGATCGAAGGACTGTCGTACTGGCTTTAACATTTCGGCTAACCATCTCGCCAGTCGGTGTTGTGCAGAGTTAACCATGGACAGGATAGGTCTTAGCGGGATGCCGGGCTTGTGAAGTTTGGGTAGACCGTACATCTGAGGAGTGTGCGAGCCACGTGGTGTGAGCGTTTTTGCAGTGGCCTCACTGATGAGTCCCGCATTCACAAGTGACTGGATCTCTTTCCTCATTATTGCATCTAGGTCCTCCAACTTTTTTACTTTTTGATCTATCCTGAATTTAGATTCATCTGACAATATTTCATCCATTTTTCTCTGGTAGTCTGACATGTCCATCAGTACTGCACCGCCCCCTTTGTCAGGATTCAGTATGAGGAGGGTTTTGTTAGCCTTTAACGCTTTTAACGCAGTAAAATGTTCGTTGGTCAGCGGACATGTCTGTTTGGAGGATGTTGTGCGATACTGGTGTTCTAAATCTACCAGTTTGGCCTTCAGCCACCCGAACACTCAGCAGAAATAGGTGATAACTTGGAGACATGATCAAACAACATTTAAAACTGTGCTTGCGACTCAACACGGTTGATGTGTTTAGGCTTTATGCAGAATTTTAATCCATATGCAAGGGCCTCCGTTTCAATGTTGTTGAGTACGTACGACGATAAGTTCCTCACATACTTCTCTGGGTTGTCTAGTACTGACGTTGTTACCTTTTCAGTGCTTAGTGATTTGTTGAGGCGAGCATTCTCTGCGATTTTCACCTTGTACACTGTTTCTGTGCAGAATTTAGTGAACTTCAAGTAGCAATACAAGCTCAATTATTTGGTGACGTAGTAGGCAGAACTATGTGTGCGCTTCAAGTTGGCCAGCTTGGACTGGGTTTCTTGTATCTGGTTTTTTGTCAGTCGTCTCAGGTTTTTTCTTGTTGGACATATTCGGTCGGCCCTCAGAGATCTGAAATACCGGTGAGGAAATATCCCCGTCCTTAGGCATTCCTCGAGAAATCTCAATCGACAATCCTGAAGCGATATTTTACACTTCAGCTTGAGTAATCCATCTAATCGCTTCACAGTTGGTAATGGGAGGCGACGTTTGAGAAATTCAAAACAATGTTTTCCCGTTGTGAATTTGAATAACGAAGACACAAACAATAGATTGCACGATTTATTGCTTGGCATATTTCGCTGCATCTCGTCAGGTACATACTGCAGAAATCACACAACTTACGTGAATTAACTAGATAAATCCTTCAAGTTGAAATATACACATATTCGCACAGTAATGTCAATTATCTACCACGGTAATTTTAAGCTGACTAACATATCTTTCTGTTGGCACAATTCTGGCTTGAGTTGATTGATCATAATTGCTTTTGCAAACTTTAACAAGCGAGTATTTTGTGTGTTAAACAACACGCGAAAGGCAGTGTCTCTGTCCACCACATGGCCGCTTTCGATAATGTGCCTACCAATTGAAGACGCCGGGAGCTTCCGGTGTGTCGGTCCCACGAGTCTAGCATCTCCTGTGTGTTGTATCTTGTTGACCCATTGAGGTATGTGTTCTGACACTCGTTTGTTAAGCTGTCTCTCTGTTCTACCAATGTAGAAGGCCTGGCATCTACATGTGAATTGGTAAATACAATTGTTTGCGGCCTACAGATGAACAGGCTCTTTGACTGCTGGTGTAGGAATAGGTACGGTTTTATATCTAATGACTGGAGTTGCAGCACAGAATGTTCGGCCTACTGCTGTAGTAAGCCGGTCTTGTAGACGTTGCATTACGTCATCCCCTCGAAAGGTTAGCTGGATGAATACCTTGAGTTTAGGGACTGTAGTTACGTCTGGTTTTGGTTTGATTTTTGATTCTTGATTTTGATTTGGTTTGATTTTTGATTCTGTCATTGCGAGTTTGTGATTGTGAGAAAGTATGTATGTATGCGAGGGAGTGTTTATTTGTGTGTTGTCGAGGGGACGTATAAATGTAAGAGTTTGTGTAAATGATGCATGTATGCACGACTCCTTGTATGTGTTTATGAATGTGTGTGTGTACGTGTGCCTGCCTGCCTGTGTCATAACATGGTAATATGCATTGCTTATGTTTACAACATTCATTTGACAATGTTGTTTATTCTATGTTAATGTAACACGAACAATTGATGAACTAACGATGAGTGATTGGAAGGTCCGAATGTAAGACGGGCCTGCGTGCCCAATTTGTGACACATTGAAAATAAAGTTCGTACGTTCGTTCGTTCGCTCTCTCCGTCCGGTTGTTTGACTATCTGTCTGTTCATCTGTCTGGTTGTCAGTCTGTCTGTCTATATGATGTCTGTTCATCTGTCTGTCTCCGTCTGTCTGTCTCTTTGTCTGGTTGTTTGCCTGTCTGGTTGTCCGTTTGTCTGCCCGTCTGTTTGTCTTCCCGTCTGTCCGGTTGTCTGCCTGTTTGTCAATCTTACGTTGATTACAAATTGACAAAACATTCAATCTTGCAACATTGAATATACACTTACAAAACATAATCTGACATTTAGTACAAACTTACAAAACGTACAATCTTACATTGAATACAAACTTACAAAACACATAGTCTTACAATATTGAATACAAACTTCAAAAAGACGTAATCTGACGTTGATTACAAACACACACACACACACACACACACACACGCACGCACGCACACACGCACTCACGCACGCACACACACACACACACACACACAATCTTAGGTTGAGTATAAACATAATGAGTTGCTTGTTGCCCTACAGCCTTAGACCCCTGCCAGTCTTCTCCTTGTGCCAACGGCGGCCAGTGTGTGTCCAGCGGAGCAGGGGCGTACACCTGCAACTGTATGGGGACAGGGTTCGGAGGCAACACTTGTGCAAGTAAGCGTGTTCGTGTAATTGTTACATGATGCACTAGAAAGAAACTGTTTCAGCCGCTGAAATAACATGAACAATTTGTGGGTATTCATTGCCACTCATTACTTTCACTTCTGGCTGCTTTCGCGCTATCCACAATTTCACTGTATAAATACGACTGAAAGCCTGTTAAGTGATAGGAACTTTACGAGTAACATGTTTACAGTAGTACGAACCAGAACATTCTTGTACGAATCAGAGCACATGGACAGCCAAAATGAACAATATGGACAATTTGAGGGAAGCTAAGTGGCAAAGCCATCTTATACCAAACATCAGAAAGAAGCAGTCATCGTTTTTTGACCACATTATGAGAAGACAAAAACTGGAACATGCCGTGACAACCGGAAACATTTGCGGAAAGAGAGACAGAGGAAGACCGCATGAGAGGAGTCTTGACAATCTTGTGTCATGGCACGGAAGGGAGTCAACACACGAACTGATCCATGCCGTCGGAGATCTAAATTTGTGGAGAGGCTATTTCTGTGTGTGCTATTTATCAACATAGTCCCCTGTCTGCCTGGCAACTCACTTGGTCCATCTATCCACTAGCTTGTTGATGCCTTCGTGGAAAACGTGTTTGAGTGGGACCTTAAACGAATTTTGCTCCGTCTTCATTTACGTATTGTCATCTGCAAACCCCTGACCCCGCAAATGTTCTTTCAAGGGACAAATCAAGTGAATGTTCCTTGTTGCAAATTCTGCCGTATGAGGTCGAGCGTTGTCGTGCAGCAACAATATTTCTACTGAAAGAAGTCCTCGGCCTTTCGATCGTACACGGGATGTTTACTATCATGTCACTGTATAGAGCACTAGTCAGAGTTCACATCTTTCCCGGAGATGCACCAATTCTGGTCTTGCATTTTATCCTAACATTTCCAACCATCTACTCATTCAAACACTCTAATCTGACTCGAATAACTATTCCCACACTGAACCGTCATTATTCTGTAGATGTTTCCTAGATGTTTACCCACACAGTCCATGAAATAAAGTTCATCCTCGATGGTAGTGGCAGTCAACCAGAAGCCCAGCAGCCACGCATTTCTGCATAAGGCAAAAACTGGTCAACTCTGAGGCATAGCCATCAGCCATCACTCCGAACATGCAGTCACGTTCTAAAAAACCTCGGGCAGATTAAAAAGCACTTCACACGAAACTCACAGCTCACAGTGTCGCGCAACGCACTCACTCAGTATCAGGGCGACCGAACCATCAAGCCTCCTTAGTCGCCTCTTACGACATGCGTGGTAGGCTGCAGTGTTGCTATTCTTTGCTTCCCTTATGGGCCCCGGCAACACATCCAGATGGGAAAATGACTGCCTATTCCATCATAAATGAACTGGGTGTTTTGTGGTGGACTATTGTGTTGACATTCTGGCGGCGGAATTATGCACAGTGTATCTGTGCGGGCTGTTGTTTGTCGAGACTCCTGTCTTTTCCACTTTTCACTTGGGCAGTAGAGAGCATTTTGTGTGATATTCACTGGCACAGGAACGGAGCATAATGGGGACGACCCGTTGCTGTGAAGTTGGAACTGCGACTAACTAACTAACTAACTAACTATTCTGTAGATTTCATTCTAAACTAATCGACGTATAGCATACAGCTTACAAATTGTCATCTTCTAGACTTGTCATCGTGTTTTAAGTTCAGAGTTTAGAATACAACAATCATCTCTCTCTCTCTCTCTCTCTCTCTCTCTCTCTCTCTCTCTCTCTCTCTCTCTCTCTCTCTCTCTCTCTCTCTCTCTCGCTCTCTTTCTCTCTCTCTCTCCATTTATCTCCCACCGTCTCTCATACACACACTCTCTTTCTCTCACGCTCTCTCTCTCTCTCTCTCTCTCTCTCTCTCTCTCTCTCTCCCTCCCTCTCTCTCACTACAAACACAGAGACATAGAGACATACGAGCACAGAATCACGGTTTGTTACTTCAGAGATTATAATTAAACAATTATATATCTCTCCAGCTCTCTCTGTCATTCTCTTCACTCTCTAACCTGCTCACCCGCTCTGTCAGCGCTTTCTCAGTGCTCTCTCTCTCTCTCTCTCTCTCTCTCTCTCTCTCTCTCTCTCTCTCTCTCTCTACAGTTCATGTTTTGTTACTTCAGAGATTATAATTAAGCAATCATACCTGTCTCTAACTCTCTCTCTCTCTCATTCTCTCTCTCTTGCACTCTGTCTCTCTCCCCCCCCCTCTCTCTCTCTCTCTCTCTCTCTCTCTCTCTCTCTCTCTCGCTACAGTTAATGATTTGTTTCTTCAGATATTATAATTAAATAATCATATCTGTCTCTGGCTCTCTCAGTCGTTCTCTAACGATCTCTCTCTCTCACTAGCTCTCTCTCCCTCTTTCTCTCTCCCCCTCTCTCTCTACAGCTCAGAGATTATAATTAAATAATCATATCGCTTCTAGCTCTCTCTGTCGTTCTCTCTCTCTCTCTCTCTCTCTCTCTCTCTCTCTTTCTCTACAGCTCAAAGATTATAATTAAACAATCATATCGCTACTAGCTCTCTCTCTCTCTCTCTCTCTCTCTCTCTCTCTCTCTCTCTCTCTCTCTCTCTCTATCTCTCTCTCTCTCTTTCTCTACAGCTCAAAGATTATAATTAAACAATCATATCGCTTCTAGCTCTCTCTGTCGTTTTGTCTCTCTCTCTCTCTCTCTCTCTCTCTCTCTCTCTCTCTCTCTCTCTCTCTCTCTCGCTTTCTGTAGTTTCTGGTCTATTACTTCAGAGATTATAATAAAACAATCATCCCTCTTTCCATGGCAGCCGATTTTTGCAACCCCACCCCATGCACGCACGGCCGCTGTGTCTTCGATGGTTCCGGCTTCAGATGTGATTGTCGCGGCTCTGGGTATCGAGGTGTTTTCTGCGACATTCCTGTAGATGGTGAGTACACGGGAGTCTCGTTCCATCATCATCATCATCATCATCATCATCATCATCATCATCATCATCATCATCATCATCATCATCATCATCATCATCATCATCATCATCATCATCATCATCATCACATCATTGTGTTGTAGCTATTGCTGTTGTTGTACCTACTGCTGTTGTTGTTGTTAGTGTTGTTGATATTACTGTATGAAGGTAATGTTGAGTACATGGGTATCCCGTTTCATCAACGTCGTGGTTGTTTCCACTGTTGTTGTTGTTGTTGTGGTCACTGTATGAAAGTAGTGGTAGGGACAATGGGCACCTCGTTTCATTATCGTTGTTGTGTTTGTCGCTGCTATTGTTGCTGTTATTGTTATTGTAATTATCAGTGTTTGAAAGCAATGGTAAGTACAGTAGTGGATCTCATTTCATCATCATCATTGAGTTTGTCTTATTGTTGTTATTATCATTGTTGTTATCATCAGTGTTTGAAAGCAATGGTAAGGGTGGATATGATTTCATTATCGATGTGTTTGTTGTTACTGTTGTGTTGTTGTTATCACTATATTAAATTAATGGTGAGTGCAGATGGATCTTGTTTCGTTATTGTTGTGGTTGTTGTTATTATTATTAGTGTTGTTCTCTCTGTATGAAAATAATGCTAAGTACAAGTGGATTTGGATACATCATAAATGTGTTTGTTGCTACTGTTATTGTTGTTAGTATTGTTGTTGTTACAGTTGTTGTTATCATCTTATGAAAGCAACGGTGAGTAGACGTGGATCCGCTTTTCTTATAGCTATGTTTGTTGCTACTTTCGATGTTGTTGTTGTCATAATGTATAACAATATAACATTAATCACATTATAAACAATCGTTCCTGATGTGCTGTCTGCCAGAGAACTCTACCTGTATCACCAAGAACCCCTGTGTCAGGGGCACGTGTGTCCGGCTCGCCAGCGGCGTCTTCTGTGACTGTCAGGGCACGGGGTACACGGGAACCACCTGCAGCCAGCCAGGTACACATTATCACACCTGTTGTTCAGAAGTGTGTATACAATCGTCTAATTATTCTTCATGTCGTGTGGCGTTGGTTATCATGACTGTCCACAGCCTTCTGTCTCGTGTACTGTCCATCTTCTTATAGTCCATGCCGTGTGGCGTTGGTGATCATGTCTGTTCACAGCTTCTTGTATTGCCAATCTTCTTATAATCCATGTCGTGTGGGGAAGTTGATCATGTCTGTGAACAGCCTTCTGTTTAATGTAATGTCAATATTCTCTCTTCTGCTGTGTGGCGTTGGTGATCATGTTTGTGTACTGCCAAACATTTCTGATGCTGCTATTCATCTATGCTACAATTTTCAACTGTCAAGCATCTTCCGTCTTGATCTCCGCCTTCCTCTCCAGCCCTGCAATTAACTAACTAAACTAACTAACTAACTAACTAACTAACTAACTAACTAACTAACTAACTAACTAACTAACTAACTAACTAACTAACTAACTAACTCACTCACTCACTCACTCACTCACTCACTCACTCACTCACTCACTCACTCCACTCACCCCACTCACTCACTCACTCACTCACTCTCACTCTCTCTCTCTCACTCACTCACGCACGCACGCACGCACGCACGCACGGACGGACTGACTGACGGACGGACTGACTGACTAACTGACTAGCTGGCTGGCTGACAGTCGACTGACTGATTGACTGTATATATATATGTCTGTCTGTATATATGTCTTTGTGAAATTGTGTGTATGTGTGTGTGATTGTGTGAGTATGTGTGTGTGTATGTGTGTGTGATTGTGTGTGTGTGTGAGAGTTCATTGCCGTTGAGTGATATCAATGTCATGTCAGACATGAACAGAACAAAGATGGCGCTGCAAAAACAACAGCAATTAAAACATGTTTGGGGTGGGACAGATAAAACAACACACGTCGGACGTCACAATAACAAGAGCATGCATATTTGATGTGGCCACACACGGTCTGAAACTGGGAAACGCCATACATCTGGGGGAGAGTATATACGGGCATTGATTGCAAGTTATAGACATATTTCAAGCGAACGAAAGAAGAAGAAGAAGTATTGTAAGTGCTACAGAAGGGTATATATATATATATATATATATATATATATATATATATATATATATATATATATATATATATATATATATATATATATATATATACGTTTTCCAGTTTATTTCCTCTCATAATGTGACCAGACATTATAGCCTGTCTACGTCTAATTTCTTTAATCAGCTAACAGTTTTCATTTTTTTTTTCTTGCTAATTAGTATTTCTGTCTGCCCGTGGTATTCTTTATATTTTTTTCGTATCCCCAGTAATCGTTTCCCCTATCAAAGAAGAAGTAAAGTGCCTCCTTCCCTCCGCTAGCCTGCGGGACACCCTTGGGCATGATGGAGTACCCGTTAGTTAGTTAGTTAGTTAGTCGACAGATCATCTTCATTGCACATCGAACCATTCAGTCCATAAGTGCTCGGATCCCCTCCTCAGCAAATCCCGCAGCGTGTAGCGGCTAACGACGCCAGTTCTGTGTTGGTTTATCAATCTTCTTTGGCTTCCTGCGTAGTGTTCTTGTTTGGGCACCCCTCTTTTAATTTGCTGCTCTCGCAGTCTGGCCATTGTTGTAGATTCACAGTCATCACTTGGTTCTCGCAAAAGTCTCACTTCTCGTAGAGCATTCGGAACGTCAGCCTGGTCCATGGCGCGTCCGCCCTCCACAGTAGCCTCACCTGCGAGCTTGTCAGCCCGCTCATTTCCTTGTACTCCCGCATACCCTGGCACGAAGATGAAACTAATCTTTGCCAGCCGAGACCGCCTCAGAGGCAGCAACCATTCTCTTCGGATCGACCCCTCCTCTATCCTCTTGATCATGTTCATTGAGTCGCTGAGGAAACAAGCCCTAGTGAATGTCTGTGTCTCGAGCCATGTTATTGCTTTACTTACTGCCATGACTTCCATGGTCAGGCTACTTGTGGTTTCAGTGAAAGCACCAGAGTCATCCTTCACAGTTCTCCCTCCGGCCCGAGCTGTAAAGGCCCATGAGCTTCTCACATGTCGGACGACCGACCCATCTGTGTAGATGACCGCGTCACCGTCTAGCGAATTCTCGAAAATCAACGCTTGTACTTCAGCCTCAACAGCAGCCAGATTTCCTTGTCTGCATTTTCTATCTAGTTGGATGCAAACTGAAAAGGATGTGCAGAAGTCTGTTGGCACTTGCACCCACTCCTCGCCAGGTTCTAAGTCCTCAAGTGAACACACTTGTTGAAGAATGTCTTCGGCTTGACCCATCCACGACCGTCCTCTTTTTAACCTGCTGCCCTTCACCTTCCTAATTTCACTATGCAGTGGATGTTGTGTGTTTGCTTTAATTCTGAGGTAGGCGCGTGCCCTGCAAACTTGTATTCTCTCTTCAATGGTTGGAAAATCAAGAAGGTAGCGCATCGCCCTGCATGCTGTATCTCTTGTACATCCAAGAATAATGCGCATAGCTTCATTCTGTATCCTTTCCATCCTTTCTATCTGCTTATGGCTGAGAGTCAGGATTGCCATTGCATACTCCAAAACAGACATGACCAGCCCCTCGTACAGAAGACATAGATGGCGCTGCTTACAGTTTGCTGCCGCCATCACCCGCATCGCTGCCAAACCCCGCTTCGCCTTTGTTATCACTTGGTCTATGTGCACATTATAAGCAAGGCTTCGATCAAACCGTATCCCCAGGTAATTCATTGCCTGCGTTCTTTCCACCGTCTCTGAACACAGCATTACAGTTGGTGTTGGATTGTTGACAATATGATTATTCAACGAGAACCAAGTCACTGTTGCCTTTGTTGGGTTGACCATTGCCCCAGCTTCATCACACCAAGTACTTATGCGATTGAGTTCGGTTTGTAGTTCCACAGCAACCTCCTCTCTATCCTTACCCTGACGATACACTAAAACATCATCGGCATATGACAATGTCCTGCCAGGTCCAGTGATCTGCTCACTGGTGATTCTCACTGTGTAGGCGTTGAACAGTACCGGAGATAATGGTGATCCCTGTGGTAGGCCAGGATATATTGTTGTTGGTTCCGAAGTCCAACTGCCACATCTAAAAACTACTTTCCGTTGGAAGAGGGCTGCAGCGATCCAACTAAGGAGGAATGGACTTACGTTTAGTTCAAGAAGCTGAAACATTAAAAAATCCAGTGGTACTCTGTTGTATGCGTCCTCAAGATCAATTGCTGCAGCAACGGTTTCAGTGCCTGAGTGGAAACCTTCATAGACATCATGGGCAAAGACTGCTGCATTGGTCCAGGTTTCTCTTTTTGGACGGTACCCACCCAGGGTAGGTGGGAAAACATCTTGCCTCTCTAGCTGGCTTGATATCTTCCTGGCAATTACCTTCTCCAGCAGCTTGCCTATTGTATTCTGCATGGTTATAATTCGATATCCCTGAATTTTTGTGTGGTCTTTGTCAGGCTTCGGCAAGGGAATCAGATAGCTGTGTAACCATTCCTCCTTGATGCTAGCACTCCCTATACTGTTGTTGTACATGTCTGCTAGTTTCTCTAGCTCATTGTCGGTACACCTATTTATGTCGTCGTATCTTATGCCATCAGGACCTGGAGCACTGGTTTTTGATCGTCGAAGCACAGCCTTGATTTCTTTCACTGTCACTGTGTCTTCATCCGAAGTGTTCTGGGCCTTGCATCTGTCTGAGGTGACCTCCTTGGCCAGATTTCGGCCTCCCATGTCTGTCTGGTTGCTCTGCTCAAGGTAGCGTTCAAAGAGGGCTTTGCCCTTGTCCTCGTCAGTCCTCTGCCAGATGAGGTCAGCACCTTGGAAGTCAGAAATGCTCTTATTCTTGACTACACCACTCATGCTTTTATGTAGTCGCCAGAACAATTTCAGTGATTTGTCTGTGCTTACTCTTTGACACACCTCTGCCCATTTTTCGCTTTTAACCACCTTGACCAGTTTTTTGAAATAGCTTACTTTTGTGTGCATCTCTCTTTCTAAGTGCAAGCAGGGACTAGGATGACCAGCTCTGTTCTTCTTGGCATTTTGCCATCTCCTTACAGCACTACGCTTATCCACCCAAGCCTTCTCCACCTCGAAACTCCACCACGGTGGCTGCTCCCAGCTTTTTTTCCTGCCCTGAAACGTTCTGCGCTTGTCACGTCTTATTTTACTCACCACATCTTGCCCTGTACTGTCATACTGGAACGTCTTTACCTTTAGCTTGTGCTGCCTGGTTCTGCCTTTCTCGAGCAATATGCTGCAAGGGTGGTGGTCGCTGCCATGGTGTCCTAGGACACCCCATCTACACACTGTAGTGAGTGAAGGTGAAACTAGCGCCAGATCAATAGCACTGTCCTCATCGCCTGGACGGCTTGCTGTCCTGGTGACACAGCCACTGTTGATACAAACCAGGTCGATGGTTTCCAGTGCAGTCTCGAGCTCCTCCTCTTGTGTATTGGAGGAAGTGTTTCCCCATGATCTGCCTTTAGCGTTGAAGTCACCACAGAAAATAACATTTCTCTCGTGGCCTAATATGCCACTTAAGCACTGCCACTTCTGGGCGTCCACACTCGCATTGCGGGCATAAACATTAACCAACACGAATGGTATACTGGAATGAACTCTCAACGCTTTATTTGTATATCGTCACTGTCCCAACTGGACATGTCTAGCTCTGACGCCACCATGCTGTCGCGAACGAGAATCGCCGTTCCCAGATGTCGTCTGTTGTAGAAACATTTAAAGCCGGCAATTCGGAGTAGCTGATCGCCCAGTCTCGTCTCCTGGAGTGCTACCATGTCGTTCCTTTAAACTAGGGTTTCTAAAATAGAGCCCCGTTGTTTTACACTGGCACAGTTCCAATATAGAATACGGATGTTCCTGAGTACTAGACGGTGACACTTGAGTCTAAAACGTCTCAAACCACCGCGCTTACCTTGCTTCTTTCTCCCTGCGCGGATACCACACCGCTTCGTTATGTTGACTGCTAACCGCTCGGAGAACACACGTTGTTCCGCCATGTTGAAAAAACGTAAACACAGACTGCTGAGAACCACACACGCTGCTGAAAATTCACTCAAGGATGGCTTCGCTCGATGCACGAACTCCGTAGCACCCGCGCAGATCTTGAGTAGAAACTCCTGGTTTTACATTCTGGCACACCAATTACACACAAGAGATGAATAAATCCATCCCCTACGCGAAAAAAGTTAACGAACACAAAACAACACGACCGTCCGTCGCCATCTTGAAACCGTAGCCCCCTGATCGAGGTTAACTTGATGAGAGGTGGTAGTTGGAGCTGAAGACCAAACGTTAATTGTTGGTTATGGTCTCAAGTTTCACGACCGTAGGTAGAGGATCTATTTTCGAGACAACGACGACGGTCACCTTGTGCCAGGGAGAAAAACAATGACAAACTACCTCATTCACTGATGTCTATAAAATAATGTTTTGTCCATTCGTTAATTCATGTATCTGTATTGTCTGGGTCTCTCAAGCTTCTGGAGGGGACTTTTGCTTTCCTGGAGCGTGTGCCAACGGATTATGTGTCTCAGGCACGTCGTCCTACATGTGCAACTGTTCGGGTACTGTGTACACAGGTCCTCGATGTGACATGACAGGTGGGTGCTGTGTACATCCATGTCACTTTGAAATTTGTTGTGATATCAGAGGCTTTGTGGGTTGGCTGGGTGGTTATATGGATGGGTGATTGGTTGGTTGACTGACAGGCTCGCTTGTTGATTGGTTAGATGCTTACTTGACTGGATGACCAGATGATTGGCTGTCTGATTGATTAGTTGGCTGGTTGGATGCTTAGTTCACTGATCGGTGAATCCCCTGGAAAACAGACCAGTTACTACCGAGTCCCAAATGTTGGCGTCCGGGTCACGTGAAGCTGTAACTACCGAGTCCGACACGTTGACGTCCAGGCCACCTGAAACTGAGAGAGTTTCCATTTATCGGGACGAGGTTGGGATGGAGACTATTCTTCTGACTCAGCACCGACGCATCAACATAACGAGGACTGTCCTGTGGAGTTCTCCTTTGCTTCTTCAACGTCTGAAACAAGAGGGGCATGCACAACCGGTACTGGATGTTTCCATCTGTCATGTATGTGCCTGTGGTTGGGTGGTTGATGTGTGTGTGTATGTGGGGGGGGGGGGGGGCACGCGGATGGATATGGGGGATTTGTCTCATAACATGGTAACATGCATTGTTTATGCTTACATCATTCATGTGACAATGTTTTTTTCCCTATGTGAATGCACTATGCACTGATGAACGAAAGATGAGTGATTGGAAGGGCCGAATGTAAGATGGGCCTGCGTGCCCAATTTGTTACACTTCGAAAATAAAGTTTGTTCGTTCGTTCGTTCGTCTATTCATCTTCTGAAAGACATATTAATATGTAACCAGGTCATGGTTCAGCCCTGCGCATGTGGAGGGATAGAGGTTAAACTCTGGTTGATACTGTATTCTTGACATGTGGAGGGATAGAGGTTAAACACTGGTTGGTACTGTATTCTTGACATGTGAACGGTATGAGGTTAAACCCTGGGTGATACTGTATTCTTGACATGTGGAGGGATAGAGGTTAAACCCTGGTTGGTACTGTATCCTCGACATGTGGAAGGACAGATGTAAACCCTGGTTGGTACTGTATTATTGACATGTGGAGGGATAGAGGTTAAACGCTGGTTGGTACTGTATCCTCGTCATGCTGAAGGACAGAGATATGTATAGGGGGGATTTGGCTCATAACATGGTAACATGCATTGTTTATGCTTACAACATTCATTTGACAATGTTTTTTCCCTATGTGAATGCACTATGCACTGATGAACGAAAGATGAGTGATTGGAAGGTTCGAATGTAAGACGGGCCTGCGTTCCCAATTTGTTACACTTAGAAAATAAAGTTTGTTTGTTCGTTCGTTCGTCTATTCATCTTCTGAAAGACATATTAATGTGTAACCAGGTCATGGTTCAGCCCTGCGCATGTGGAGGGATAGAGGTTAAACACTGGTTGGTACTGTATCCTCGACATGTGGAGGGTATGAGGTTAAACCCTGGTTGATACTGTATTCTTGACATGTGGAGGGATAGAGGTTAAACCCTGGTTGGTACTGTATCCTCGACATGTGGAAGGACAGATGTAAACCCTGGTTGGTACTGTATTATTGACATGTGGAGGGATAGAGGTTAAACGCTGGTTGGTACTGTATCCTCAACATGTGGAGGGATAGAGGTTAAACCCTGGTTGGTACTGTATCCTCGTCATGTGGAAGGACAGAGATAAACCCTGGTTGGTACTGTATTCTTGACATGTGAAGAGATAGAGGTTAAACCCTGGTTGGTACTGTATCCTCGACGTGTGGAAGGATAGAGGTAAACCCTGGTTGGTACTGTATTCTTGACATGTGGAGGGATAGAGGTTAAACCCTGGTTGGTACTGTATTCTTTACATGTGGAGGGATAGATGCTAATCCCTGGTTGGTACTGTATCCTCGACATGTGGAAGGAAAGAGGTAAACCCTTGCTGGTACTGTATTCTTGACATGTGGAGGGATAGAGGTTAAACCCTTGTTGGTACTGTATTCTTGACATGTGGAGGGATAGAGGTTAAACCATGGTTGGTACTGTATTCTTGACATGTGGAGGGATAGAGATTAAACCCTGGTTGGTACTGTATCCTCGACATGTGGAGGGATAGAGGTTAAGCCCTGCTTGGTACTGTATTCTTTACATGTGGAGGGATAGAGGTTAAACCCTGGTTGGTACTGTATCCTCGACATGTGGAAGGACAGAGGTAAACCCTGGTTGGTACTGCATTCTCGACATGCGGACGGAATGAGGTTAAACCCTGGTTGGTACTGTATTCTTGACATGTGGACAGAATGAGGTTAAACCTGGATTGGTACTGTATCCTCGACAAGTGGAAGGTATGATGTTAAGCCCTGTTTGGTACTGTATCCTCGACATTTGGGCGGAATGAGGTTTAACCCTGGTTGGTACTGTATCATCGGCATGTGGAAGGACAGATGTAAACCCTGGTTGGTACTGAATCCCCGACATGTAAATGGAATGAGGTCTAACCTTGGTTGGTATTGTATCATCGGCATGTGGACGGAATGAGGTTAAACCCAGGTTGGTACTGTATCTTCAGACAGGAGATAGTATCTTCAACATGTGGACGTAATAAGGTTAAACCTGGGTTGCTACTGTATCCTCGAGATGTGGACAGAATGAGGTTAAACTTGGGCTGGTACTGTATCCTTGACAAGGGGACTGAATTATGTTAAATCTGGGTTGGTACTGTATCCTCGTCGTGTGGACGGGATGAGGTTAAACCTGGGTTGGTACTATATCCTCGACAAGTGGACAGGATGAGGTTAAACCTGGGTTGGTACTGTATCCTCGGCAAGTGGGCAGGATGAGGTTAAACCTGGGTTGGTACTGTATCCTCGGCAAGTGGGCAGGATGAGGTTAAACCTGGGTTGGTACTGTATCCTCGTCGTGTGGACGGGATGAGGTTAAACCTGGGTTGGTACTATATCCTCGACAAGTGGACAGGATGAGGTTAAACCTGGGTTGGTACTGTATCCTCGGCAAGTGGGCAGGATGAGGTTAAACCTGGGATGGTACTGTATTCTCGACGGAATGAGGTTAAACCTGGGTTGGTACTGTTGTATCCTCGACATATGGACGGAAGGAGGTTAAATCTGGGTTGTTACTGTATCCTTGACATATGGACGGAAGGAAGTTAAATCTGGGTTGTTACTGTATCCTTGACATATGGATGGAAGGAGGTTAAATCTGGGTTGTTACTGTATCCTTGACATATGGATGGAAAGAGGTTAAATCTGTGTTGTTACTGTATCTTTGACATGTGGACGGAAGGAAGTTAAATCTGGGTTGTTACTGTATCCTTGACATATGGATGGAAAGAGGTTAAATCTGTGTTGTTACTGTATCCTTGACATATGGACGGAAGGAGGTTAAATCTGGGTTGTTACTGTATCCTTGACATATGGATGGAAAGAGGTTAAATCTGGGTTGTTACTGTATCCTTGACATATGGACGGAAGGAAGTTAAATCTGGGTTGTTACTGCATCCTTGACATATGGACGGAATAAGGTTAAACCTGGGTTGGTACCGTATCCTTGACATA
>OY992890.1:8473725-8531225 GCA_963921405.1 Cepaea hortensis
AGAAGAAGATGAGGAAAAAAAAGAGGAGTAGGGGAGAAGGAGGAGGAGCAGGAGGAGGAGGAGGAGGAGGAGGAGAATGAGAAAAAGACGCAGATGCAGTACCTTGCGGTGTAGGACAAAGGGGTCTTGAGCCTGCCTGCAGTAAGTCAACTGTCATCTGCTATCTAGAGTACCTTGCGGTGTAGGACAAAGGGGTCTTGAGCCTGCATGCAGTCAAACCCACAAAATATGAGTGTCCTAGGACATCACTGATCCCACCAGGTCCCAGATTCATGACTTTATTTATAGCCTTTCCTCTTGTACACAAAAGAAAGAGTTAACTGATCAGATTCGTGGACTCATTTCTGAAAGAGATACAGCATTAACCAATGAGATTTGTGGACACATTTCTACACGAAAGAAGGCGTTAGTTAATGAGATTTTATATACATATTTCTACACCGGCGGCCGCCCTAGTGAAGCTGATAGCCGAACTTGGCTGGTAGTGTAAAGTCCACGGTCGGCAGTCAATTCGACGCCTGGGCTCGTTGCTTGTCAAGGTGAGGAAAATACTGGTCCACCCATTCCCCCAAAACAGACCTATAAAATGGCGTCATCATATCACAGTCACTAGCAGAATACTTCTCTGGGTCACACGTCTCATGCTTAATTCGTACACGAAAGAAACCTATATTTGTTATTACTAAAGCCACATTACTGTACCTTTCAGTGATAATCCCACGCAATTGCCCGATTTACCAGTGCCCTACAGACGTCCCCAGGTACAACTACCCGGACTGGAGAGACAAGAACTGTGGCACCTACTACAACTGTGAGTACGGGACACTACAGCGTCGGCTCTGCCCACTGGGCCAGAAGTTTGACGTCATCACGATGGTTTGTAAACAGGCTACAGACGTCCAGGCCGTGTTTTGTGAAGAGTTCGTGAATGTGACATTATCTAGCTAGTTCTGCTAACACAATTCTGTGATAATTGTCTCAGTACTTGACTCACGTGTCCCATTAGGTCCCAGTCACCCACACAGATCAAGTTAATACTGTACCATTTTCTGTTCCAGACAATTGTTACACAAATATCTCATGTCCCAAATTATTGTTATTTTATAATTTTCGTTCTAGTCTATGGTTACAGTAATTCAGTCTATATTATTTTATTGCTGTATAGTCTAACCTATGACGTTTGTAATTTTATCTCATGCACCCAAATCAATAGGTAGAGCCACTGAAATTAACTAAATTAAAAGTTTATATCATGTCCCAAAAAGTTTTTAAGTTGAAACATGTTACCACAGTCACTTGTTACATTAAATCAACCTGTGTTATTTTATTGCACTATCTGCAGTGTCCAGTATTTGTAACTTTATCTCTTGTCGCAGTCAATATTTACAGTAACTCAAACTCTGTTATTTTATTCTACTATCTGCAGTATTTGTAACTTTATCTCTTGTCGCAGTCAACATTTACAGTAACTCAAACTGTTATTTTATTGTACTATCTGCAGTATTTGTAACTTTATCTCTTGTCGCAGTCAACATTTACAGTAACTCAAACTCTGTTAATGTATTGTACTATCTGCAGTATTTGTAACTATATCTCTTGTCGCAGTCAACATTTACAGTAACTCAAACTCTGTTAATTTATTGTACTATCTGCAGTATTTGTAACTTTATCTCTTGTCGCAGTCAACATTTACAGTAACTCAAACTGTTATTTTATTGCAGCACCTTCTCTTTCAAATACAGCTGTGGGCGATTTTGCAGCAGACCACATTGCGTTGTTTTTTTTTTTAAAAATGAAATGGTATGGATGCCGGTCGTTCAAAAAGCAATGACAAACTACTGAACGTAAACTTGTCCAGGAGTCAAGAATAGCCCCCCACCCCCCCCCCCCCCCCAAAAAAAAAAATGCTGGGGTTGAATGTTACGTCCTCTAAAGGATAAGCAAGTAAATTTTGTCACTTTCATATAGTTATTGCCTTATTTATTTTGTCCCAATAAATAGTTACAGTAACAATAATTTTACATACGTGAATATGATTTGTTACGTGGTTATATGTTACAGACGTATTGGTTACCCATTCCTCTGGAAAACACAAGACTAGGCCGAGAGAGGGAACATGTCGTTTGGGCACCACATGTTTCTCTGAAGCTCTGCCCAGGCATTGTGATGGAATATTGACCACATTCCAACTCACATACTTTGGTCTGTCAAGACTGCAAGGTGCCACTCACTCATATGTTACAGAGTACAAATATCTGGGCAGTGTGTTTACAGACTAAGGAAGACATGATAGAGAAATAGAAACGAGAATCCAGAAAACAAAGAACGTTAACTATCAAGTAGCACCTATTCTAAAACATCCAAATATCAACATGCATACGGAACAGAAGCTGTTATACCAGTGGTTCTCAACCGGTGGGGAAGTCCCTTACCCCACCCACGCCTCTTTTAGGGTTTCCAGGTGGGAGGGGGGGAATTAAGATTATTTTAAGATCGCATTAATACAAGAACCGATTACTTGATATTGTTTTTCCCTCCTTACTTTACGGTTCTGTACTTCTCGCCCTTCTGAAATTAATTTTATAGTTAAGTAGAGTAGTAATTTTTAAGTTTATAGTTCACAAAGCACGTTTTATGAAGACGTCTAAACTTGTTCTAGTATGTATTATTAAATGTAGCTTCCAGTGTTACATATACGTATGGGGGGGGGGGGGGTTATAGGGAGGAAATACGAAAGAGGGGGGAATGACGTTCTGAAAATATGGTGGCTTGGGCCACGAAAGGTTGAGAACCACTGTGTTAGATTCTGTTACGTCCTAACGCTGTGTTACCAGTGTCAAACATGGAAAGTTCTAGAAACACACGGGCTAAAATCACATGGTGAGATGAGATGCAAAAGGAACACAGCTGGACAAACAAGAAGCAGAGAGACAAATGAGAAATTGAGAACAAGTGGGGAGGCCAGCACAGATAAATGACTGTATAGAACATAAAACAATAATTAGTTCGGACATTTAACTAGAATAGAACCAGATCAACCAGCGACAGGCTACAGAATTTTACGAGAGAACTTTGTCTTTCCCTGCCTCTCCCATCTTTCAAATTCCCCGTTATCATAACATACTCCTGCTTTCCCCTTCTTATGGCATGCCCAAAGCATATATGCTTCTGATGATGCGAGTAACCAGTTCTCTTTGGGAGTTAATTTCAGTCAATATCTCTTCTTTGTTCTTTCTATTCGTGCAGTGATCTCATCATTCTTCATTAAAACCACAACTTGTCTGCTAACTGTCTGTGATTGGTTTCCGTACATCAGGATTGGCTCAATATAGCTCTTACTAATAATTTAAGAGACACTAAGTCCAGCTGATAGAGAGCATTTATGAGTCGTGATCGCCAATGCCTGCAACAGGCAGAGACCTGAAGAAGAACAAGTAGACAGTTTATACACTTGGAATTCAACCCATTGTCGAAGTATGGAAGACCTGACTGGCCAGATATTATTTACCATAATTTACAAAACTGGGAAAAGCGACAACAGATTTATAGTTGCAGACGAAAAGGAAACATATTGTATAGTCCCAGTCAGCAAACGACATTCACGTATACACAAGTTCTGTAGCGATCAGAGACAATTCAGCCCACTATAATTAAGGAGATATGTTCGTAAACACGCACACGCAAACACACAAAAACACACACCAAACACACACGCACACACACACACACACACACACACACACGCACACACACACAGTTGCTAGGCACGACTGAACAAACAGTGGGGAGACAGTGAGATGGCGAAATGCTAACTCGATAGAGACGCCTGTAGTTAGTGAATTTTGCTGCTCACTTTATACCAATTTGTAACTTCTCCCCGTGAAATAATGTCTGGGAATAAAGGTGAAATGAATATTTTTGTAAACATTATATGCGTTTATTTACCTTTCGATTGTGAAAAGTGTGAAATGTAAAATTAATATCATTCAATCAAATTATTCATCCACCCATCCATCCATCAATCCATTCATACATCCATCCATCCATCAATCCATCAATCCATTCATCAATGCGTCCATCCATCCATCCATCCATCCATCCTTCCATCAATGCATCCATCCATCCATCAATCCCTCAATCCACTAATCCATTCATCAATGCATCCATCCATCCATCAATCAATCCATCTATCAATCCGTCCATCCATTCATCAAATAATCCGTCCAACCATCCATCCATCCAACCATCCGTCCATCCATCTATCCAACCATCCATCCACCAATACATCCACCCAACCAACCAACCATCCATCCATCCATATATCCTTCCATCCATCCTTCCACCCACCCATCCATCTATCTATGATCCATCCATGTCTGTCTGCCTGCCTGCCTGTCTGCCTGCGTGTCTGTCTGTCCATACATCCATTTGTCAGTCCACCCATCCACCCATTCGGCTGCATGTCTGGCTCTCTGATCTGTCTGTCTGTCCTTCCAGCCATCCATCCACCCTCCCTCACGTTATTCCCTCAGTCTGTAATTTCTCAGTAGAATGACAGGAACTGCATCGACGCCCAGGAAGGCCAACACACTGCAAGGGTGTGAGTGCACACAGTTCAGTCCTTGACCACCCACACCAGGACCGGACAATGGTCATGTTGGCCGTGCTATCAGACGATAACCACATGAGGCTGGCGTGACAACGTGCAAGATCGATGGTGTTAAAGGCAGGGCCACAGAGGGAACCAGATGCTGAATGGTTTGACAGAGTTTTATGGAAAACAATCAGTATCACAAGTGGCTAATTCAGTTTGTCGGTCTCTGGGTCATCTGTAGAGGTATTATGCCCTCATTAGAATGTTACTGGGAGCAACATCAGCAACAACTATTCAAGAACGCAGATATTTCTCGCCTGTGCCGCCCAGCATATGCAGTGGACCCAATTATGGGTATATGATGAAAGCTCTATAGTCCTATAGACCTATCGTTTTTCGAAAAGAGAACCCTCTCCTGCACAGTTCGCGGCAATCACAAGCCAGGTGGCCTTAATTCCTCAGGTTCAAAAACCCTCCTGTCCTACATGGCAAGATACTGACTTTATACAGACAGTAGATGACAGTTACCGGTCCCCCTGGTGAAGTAGTTAAGGACGCTGTTCGTAATCACGTATACCCACATCTGCGCTAGATTCGGCAGCGGATCACGTCGCGTTGGTTTCTTACGGAAAGGTATGTGAACAGATCGTTCAGAAAGCAATAGCAAACTACTGAACGTAAAACTTGCCGAGACATCAACAGCAGCTGACAAATCCTGGTGTTGACTGAAATGTCCTATAAATAGGATATGAAGAAAAAAAAAAAAGATGACAGTTAGTTTTATGTTTCACTGACGGATGACAGCTCCATAGTCCTATAGACCTCATCATCATTCGATGGGTGATATTTTGTTTGACCGACGGATGACAGCGCCACAGTCCTATAGACCTATATTTTTTTTTTCACGTGGACTTCTAGTAACAAAAATGTCCCCTGGTCTCTGGGTAGTAAGATCGGACGCCTGTGTATATTGTTGCGCACGTAACAAATCCCTTGGCAGTTGGAATTCGAAAAAGAGTAGCCTAACGGCTCTGCCCGGGTAGAATTTCGAGCTATAAATCTACCCAAAGTATTTCAGGACCCTCGCCGGTGCTACGGAGTTCGTGCACTGAGCTGAGATTCTCCGGACTTGGGCTTGAGTTAGGAGTAGAAAGGAGCACTTATGGGTTATACCCGTGTGCCGTGATGTTGATCCGTCGACTAAACTAAACTAAACTAAACTAAACTAAACTAAACTAAATTAAACTAAACTAAACTTCTCTGCCCTCGTGTCCATTGCGTTGTGAGATGTCTTCTACTCCGCAGTATCCACAGCTAAGATGGCCTTCGATTTCACTAACTGAGATACCTTTCTGAACACCTGAATACGCGTTAATCAGGCGCTCCTCGAGTTCGTCTTTCTCGATGTTGAGGTTGTAAGATCGTCACTATTTGAAGAAGAAATCTCTTGCAAATTCGAACAGTTCCCTGAAGACCTTCTCTCGTGCCTTTCCAATTCTCTACCTATAGGTGCAGAACTACCTAGCTAGTAGAGGGCTTTATACTTACGTTTGTAGTTCTTCCGTCATCATTGAGTGCCATGCGGGTAGCCGTGGGCGATCATGATTCGCCATCTCACATGGTCACCGGAGTTTCGAATTAAGTCTGTGTTCTTGCCATGCTGCCAAATCATTCAAGTAATTATCCCTTTGTCTTCCACTTGCTCTCTTCTCGTCAAATTGGCCAGTTAATTTTAGAGAAAAATGCAAGCAATGTCACGGACGAACAGACAATCACGTGTGACAGTTATTTAAAAGATAAATAAACAGCGGAGATTGATTGGAGAAATGTGACGTAGACAGTCAAGATTGGACATGTTATGGGGAGACATGGACTTGACAATTTTGTGGCAAGTTCTACCATACCTCACGCAAAACCTCGTTTCCACTCTAGTTGGCGGCCTTGAACTAATTCCTAACAGCGTTTATCTGCTCTCTCACTGTCGCTTACAGACTAAGGTGGCTACAGCACATGTACACTTCTACGGATTGTCGGTTATTGTTTAACTGTTGTTATTTAACTGTTGTTAACTGTTGTTATTTAACTGTTGTTATTGTTTAACTGTTGTTATTTAACTGTTGTTATTGTTTAACTGTTGTTATTTAACTGTTGTTATTGTTTAACTGTTGTTATTGTTTAACTGTTGTTGTCTAACAGTTGTTGTTGTTTAACAGTTGTTGTTGTTTAACTGTTGTTATTGTTTAACTGTTGTTATTGTTTAACTGTTGTTGTTGTTTAACTGTTGTTGTTGTTTAACTGTTGTTGTTGTTTAACTGTTGTTGTTGTTTAACTGTTGTTGTTGTTTAACTGTTGTTGTTGTTTAACTGTTGTTGTTGTTTAACTGTTGTTGTTGTTTAACTGTTGTTGTTTAACTGTTGTTGTTGTTTAACTGTTGTTGTTGTTTAACTGTTGTTGTTGTTTAACTGTTGTTGTTGTTTAACTGTTGTTGTTGTTTAACTGTTGTTGTTGTTTAACTGTTGTTGTTGTTTAACTGTTGTTATTGTTTAACTGTTGTTATTGTTTAACTGTTGTTGTCTAACAGTTGTTGTTGTTTAACTGTTGTTGTTGTTGTTTAACTGTTGTTGTTGTTTAACTGTTGTAGTTGTTTAACTGTTGTTATTGTTTAACTGTTGTTGTCTAACAGTTGTTGTTGTTTAACTGTTGTTGTTGTTTAAGTGTTGTTGTTGTTTAACTGTTGTTGTTGTTTAACTGTTGTTGTTGTTTAACTGTTGTTGTTGTTTAACTGTTGTTGTTGTTTAACTGTTGTTGTTGTTTAACTGTTGTTGTTGTTTAACTGTTGTTGTTGTTTAACTGTTGTTGTTGTTTAACTGTTGTTATTGTTTAACTGTTTGTGGGATGTGGATTTTAATTCCTGAGAATAATTCGTTAAAATGTCTAGGGGGTATTATTGATTCTCTGGTCACTGGTAAGAATGCATGGTGATCAGGGATATTTACCACAAATCCCAGGAGGAAAGAGTTCCATCCTTGAAACAATGGCATCTGTGTGTAGGTTTCCCTTCCCACTTCATCACCCTTTAAATTAACTATAGATGCTAGAAGGATATTGATTGCTCACAATATATAAACAACCACTTATTGGACACCACATTTACTTGATGTACACAACACTTTTGGACAAACAGTTCAGGTATTAACTCAAGATCTGCCATTACATATATAGATGTGTAATAAACACTATGCATTTTCAGACAGGCATGGGAATGATATGCAGTATTACAACATAGTACCCAGTGACCCCAGAAAAAAAAAACAAGGTTATTACAAACAACACAACAACCACAAATAGGTTCTGCTAACTTGACTCATTGTACCTAGATAAAATCACCTTGGTATAGGTGCAGAAACCAACATATATATATTGTTTCTGACACCATGTACAATTATCATATTTAAAAATAATGAGTTGATGTCAAAATACTATTTACCTTAACCATCATTGGTTCTACCTCATTACACAATAACACTCTTTATATGTCATAGAAGAAAAAAACACACACATGAAAACAGTTGATACTAATAATTAAATTAATTAATTATAGTGTTCATTTAGGCATTGCGGATGGGTATTCTTCTCCAGTGCAAAGCAGTTAATGTCCATAATTATCAGTGCAGAATTATACTCAGTCATTTTCTACTCACAGTATGTCCACCGAAGTTGGCTGGCGAATGTTTCTAATCCATAATCCAAGAATAGAATTATACATAAGCACATATTCTCTCCATGAGACTGAATTTAAGAATACCCTGTTGCCATTTGGGCTGTGATCCAATTGAAATTGATGCCTAGGTCTATCATACTTTCAGGAGATGCAACTTAAGCTCTGCAGAAGGTTCTTCCCTATCTCATCTTATCGATGAAAAGATGACGACTGTCCAACAGCTCGGTTTATGTTAACCGTTTCCCAATTTAGTTCAAAAGGCTTTGTCACACACCCGGTTCATGTTGATAGGCCATCCCACACTTGATGATGGGGCAGTTAGGCCGACATGGGACCAGCATAGAGTTCTGATTCATTCCATTTCTGTGTAGAACATACCATGGTGAGTCATTCATTGGGTTTCATCTGAAGATTCTGCTGCAGGCATGGAACTGAAGAATATTACTCCACCACATATCCAGGGATGCAAGCCATCAGGTGATTCCTGTGGTTGCAGGCGTAGAGGCATTTACTCCGCTAGCTGCTTTCATATGGTCTTTTTTTTTATGTGTTCATGTTTGGGAACCTTGAGGTAATCTGGTGTAGGTATGGTTTTCAGTTGGCACCTTGGTTGTATTGGTTCAATGTCTTCTTCCCATTTGTTTGAGTTGGTGTTCATAGCTAGAACTTGGTGTTGCATGGCTGGAACCTTATGTTTGACTTTTGCAGCTGTGAGATGTTCTTTCGAAGACTTATCCATTGTGGATATTAACTTGGTAATCCAACCAACAGTTGAAGGTTACTCACTGTTGTTAGTTTTAATAACTTGTAGGATTGTCCCATAGTTTCACTGATTTTGCTGAGTGATAAGGCTTATAGGTGATACTTCTCAGACGTAAAGCAGACGATACACTGTTGTCAGTTACTCTGTTGATCTTCATCTTTGTAGATTATTAGATCTTGAAGTCCATCCTGGATCTTCCTACGAAAATAGGACTTAATCACTCACCCAATCAGTTATCTTCAACTTTTCTGTTGCTCGCTATGGAGCTATTGAGCGCCGCAGTAAACATTGAGGTATTGCTAGATCCAGACTATGGTTTTGGACATTCACTTTATGGCTGTTTACCCAGGATCCAGTGTTAGTGATATAGTCAACCAAATTCAACCACCACCTGCTTCTCTTCTATAGAAAAGGGATGACAAAGAATACAACACTAGCATTAACCTACTGTGTTATGATAAAAGGTTTACAACACAATTACAAACACAAATACAAAACAACAAGGGGAGAAGGGGAAAGGAGTGGGTGTCCATGTTCCACTGTCCCTCATTGCTGAGTAGAGCCATTCTGACTCTTCATAGTGAGTAAGGTATTTTCTCACTTATATTTTGTTCTGTTGTTCCTGGGACTATTGGATGGGTGAAGTCATTCTGTCCATCCAACATGTTGATATTGTCTCTCTCATTACTTGAAGAGAATAGCCTATACAGAATCCCTGTGGTTTCTAATGCCGCGTCTTCATTTCGGCACTATAATCATCACTAGGTCAAGACTATTCACTATTGGCTTCTTAAGTACTGACATACATATGTATTCTTACATCAACATCCTCTAATCCCAAGGTGCAACATTAAAATGTATATTCCCACAGTAAAAAGTAACAATCAGAACAAAGAAAATTCTCATACCAGAAAAAGACATACATGTACATTTCTCTGATATTAAGTACATGATACTCATACATAATAATTAATCATAATGATGATGCAGGGAGCCTAGGTTTTTGAATTATCTTCATGAACTAAAACATCCATTGTTTTCCCCCACTGCGTACAGCACATGAGGATAGTAATCGCTGTGATATGTTTTGCCAATGACTGCTATTATTCGGAGGGTATTTATAAGAATAACTTATGCCGCATGGTCCAGTCGTCTGAATATTGCAAGCAATTTATTCACATCAATCTTCGCTTCTGTTTCTACTACGGTGAGGCGATGCGGAGTGAATCCTATCCGAACATACATTTACATCACGCGTTTAATTGTTCATGAATTTATATTCAAACATGGCCTGTCCCTAACACTATTTTATGAAATGATTATATGTTCAACCTCATATGGAGTGGTTACTAATCTGTTAACAAAAGAATGGTACTAAAATTTAGCACTATATTTCCAAGTTACAGATTATAATGTGGCAAAATATTTTATCCCCTGACTAAGTACGAGTCAGGAATATGCGTAATCATTTGTATGTCCCCGCATGGATAAAATTTCCTTTCTATAGTCCATAGATTATTAGCAGATTTCTAAGCATAGATATTGAGATATATTTCACAATGCATAGAAGTTTTTATTCATATGAATATGAAATTGACAGACACTAGTTCTTTACTATGAAGTATGAATCAAGAGTCTTTCCTAAATTGAAAAGAGTTTCTGACATGAGAGTTGATACTCTGTGTACTACAGTACACATACTATTCATAGGTTATAGCACTACTAGTGAGATATAAGTTCATAATGCCTATACAAGATATTAACATACGGATTTGAAATTGTAAGACATAGGAAAAATTACAGCGTGGCGCCCACCTGTGTTTCCTTAGTAAACATCATCCAGCCTGGTTTAAGAGAATTGTAACTAATTCTTAATTAAACATACTGGTCTAGGTAATACATAAATATATCTTAATATATGTAGATAACATACCAATAGCTTGAAGAGAATCATGGTTTTAAAACAAACTACCTTCTCCCCGAAGGGAAAGGTCGACTTTCTTGTCTGTTCTCTTGACTAGAAATGGCCGCTTCAGTCTTTGTTTTCCCCCTCGCCAGGATTGGCCAGATACGGGAGAGAAAACAAGCCAAACTAAATTTAGCTGTGCCACGGTCAGTCTATCGCTGTTTTATTTTCTCCTACATTAAGTAAGTTACTTAATCAGTAATTGTAAGGGTTTGTTTATTTTTAAGGGAGTCCATAAATAGGAAAGGGTAAGGACGTTTTATTATACCACACTGTTGTTATTGTTTAACTGTTGTTGTCTAACAGTTGTTGTTGTTTAACTGTTGTTGTTGTTGTTTAACTGTTGTTGTTGTTTAACTGTTGTTGTTGTTTAACTGTTGTTATTGTTTAACTGTTGTTGTCTAACAGTTGTTGTTGTTTAACTGTTGTTGTTGTTTAACTGTTGTTATTGTTTAACTGTTGTTATTGTTTAACTGTTGTTATTGTTTAACTGTTGTTGTCTAACAGTTGTTGTTGTTTAACTGTTGTTGTTGTTGTTTAACTGTTGTTGTTGTTTAACTGTTGTTGTTGTTTAACTGTTGTTGTTTTTTAACTGTTGTTATTGTTTAACTGTTGTTATTGTTTAACTGTTGTTGTCTAACAGTTGTTGTTGTTTAACTGTTGTTGTTGTTGTTTAACTGTTGTTGTTGTTTAACAGTTGTTGTTGTTTAACTGTTGTTGTTGTTTAACTGTTGTTATTGTTTAACTGTTGTTATTGTTTAACTGTTGTTGTCTAACAGTTGTTCTTGTTTAACTGTTGTTGTTGTTTAACTGTTGTTATTGTTTAACTGTTGTTGTCTAACAGTTGTTGTTGTTTAACTGTTGTTATTGTTTAACTGTTGTTATTGTTTAACTGTTGTTATTGTTTAACTGTTGTTATTGTTTAACTGTTATTGCTTAACTGTTGTTGTTTAACAGTTGTTGTTTAACTGTTATTGCTTAACTGTTGTTGCTTAACAGTTGTTGTTTAACTGTTGTTGTTGTTTACCTGTTATTGCTTAACTGTTGTTGTTGTTTAACTATTGTTGTTGTTTAACTGTTGTTGTTGTTTAACTGTTGTTGTTGTTTAACTATTGTTGTTGTTTAACTGTTGTTGTTGTTTAACTGTTGTTGTTGTTTAACTATTGTTGTTGTTTAACTGTTGTTGTTGTTTAACTGTTATTGCTTAACTGTTGTTGTTTAACAGTTGTTGTTTAACTGTTGTTGTTGTTTAACTGTTATTGCTTAACTGTTGTTGTTGTTTAACTATTGTTGTTGTTTAACTGTTGTTGTTGTTTAACTGTTGTTGTTGTTTAACTATTGTTGTTGTTTAACTGTTGTTGTTGTTTAACTGTTGTTGTTGTTTAACTGTTATTGCTTAACTGTTGTTGTTTAACAGTTGTTGTTTAACTGTTATTGCTTAACTGTTGTTGCTTAACTGTTGTTGTTGTTTAACTGTTATTGTTTAACTGTTATTGTTTAACTGTTATTGCTTAACTGTTGTTGTTTAACAGTTGTTGTTTAACTGTTGTTGTTGTTTAACTGTTATTGCTTAACTGTTGTTGTTGTTTAACTGTTGTTGTTGTTTAACTGTTGTTGTTGTTTAACTGTTATTGCTTAACTGTTGTTGTTTAACTGTTGTTGTTTAACTGTTATTGTTTAACTGTTGTTGTTTAACTGTAGTTGTTTAACTGTTATTGTTTAACTGTTGTTGTTGTTTAACTGTTATTGTTTAACTGTTGTTGTTTAACTGTTGTTGTTTAACTGTTGTTGTTTAACTGTTGTTGTTTAACTGTTGTTGTTTAACTGTTGTTGTTTAACTGTTGTTGTTTAACTGTTGTTTAACTGTTGTTGTTTAACTGTTGTTGTTGTTTAACTGTTATTGTTTAACTGTTGTTGTTTAACTGTTGTTGTTTAACTGTTGTTGTTTAACTGTTGTTGTTTAACTGTTGTTGTTTAACTGTTGTTGTTTAACTGTTATTGTTTAACTGTTGTTGTTTAACAGTTGTTGTTTAACTGTTGTTGTTGTTTAACTGTTATTGTTGTTTAACTGTTATTGTTTAACTGTTGTTGTTTAACTGTTGTTGTTTAACTGTTGTTGTTGTTTAACTGTTATTGTTGTTTAACTGTTATTGTTTAACTGTTGTTGTTTAACTGTTATTGCTTAACTGTTGTTGTTTAACAGTTGTTGTTTAACTGTTGTTGTTGTTTAACTGTTATTGTTGTTTAACTGTTATTGTTTAACTGTTGTTGTTTAACTGTTGTTGTTTAACTGTTGTTGTTTAACTGTTGTTGTTTAACTGTTGTTGTTTAACTGTTATTGTTTAACTGTTATTGTTTAACTGTTATTGCTTAACTGTTGTTGTTTAACAGTTGTTGTTTAACTGTTGTTGTTGTCTAACTGTTATTGCTTAACTGTTGTTGTTGTTTAACTGTTGTTGTTGTTTAACTGTTATTGTTTAACTGTTATTGTTTAACTGTTGTTGTTTAACTGTTATTGCTTAACTGTTGTTGTTGTTTAACTGTTATTGCGTAACTGTTATTGCTTAACTGTTATTATTTAACTGTTATTGCTTAGCTGTTATTGCTTAACAGTTGTTTAACTGTTATTGCTTAACTGTAGTTGTTTAACTGTTGTTGTTTAACTGTTATTGCTTAACTGTAGTTGTTTAACTGTTATTGTTTAACTGTTATTAACTGTTGGTGTTTAACTGGTGTTGTTTATATGTTGTTATTTAACTGTTGTTGTTTAACTGTTGTTGTTTATAAGTTATTATTTATTTGTTGTTGTTCATTTGTTGTTGTTTACTGTTGTTGTTATTTGTTGGTGTTTATTACATTACATTACATTACATTACATTACATTACATTGGTACCTTGCCGTCTTGACAGACGATAGTTTGTGCTTCAAAAAGGCATAATAACATTTACCTATGGCGGTAGCGAATGTGACTGATAAGTCCAATTTGCGCTGTAAATGTCCGTTCACAGTGGGTGCATGTGAACGCGTGGTCATTTCCACCATCATGCACCATCTTACGTCTCAAACGCTCGGTGTGTGACTTATCTGCAATAATTTTCTCCTTTGTCTTTATTCCATTTCTGATGTTTGCCCTCCATGCAACACGTTCAGCGGCGACTTGCTCCCAATGTGCATTATCAATGCCTGTATCAATCATGTCCCGCTTACACACATCTTTGTATCGTAGTAGAGGCCGTCCCTGAGATCTCTTACCCATCTGTAATTCACCAAAAAAGATATCCTTTGGTATTCTATCATCATCCATCCTCCTAAGATGTCCTATCCATCTAAGTAAACGAAGACTGAGCATGGAATAAACCGTCACACAACCTGATCTTTCCAATACTTCAGTATTTGTGATTTTGTCTTGCCACTTAATACCAAGAATTCTTCGCAGACACCGCATATGAACGCTGTTTAAATTTTTCTCTTGGTGTGAGTAAGTTGTCCAGGTTTCACTGCCATAAAGAAGAGTACTAAGGACACAGGCTTGATAGACAAGGACTTTTGTTTTGGCAGTAAGCTTCCTGTTCTCCCAGACTCTTTTTCTTAACCTGTTCATTGTTGTTGCTGCCTTGCCAATCCGGATGTTGATTTCCTGATCTAGGGATAATTTGCTATTTACCACTGATCCTAGATATGTAAAATGGTCTACCATCTCTAGTTCGGCGTCGTCAATAAAGATTGATGGTACCCCATGTGCACCTTGTGACATAATCTGTGTCTTCTTTTTGCTAATTGTTAAACCAAATTCAGAACAAGCATTGGAGAATGCAGATAGTAGACATTGTAATTCTTCCTCAGAGTGGGTCGTAACTGCAGCATCATCTGCAAAAAGCAACTCTCTGATTAGTACCCTCCTAATTTTGGTCTTGGCCTTCAATCTCTGAACATTATAGAGGCCACCATCTGAGCATGAGTGAATGTATATACCACCATCCTTATCACGAAAGCCATATTTCAGTAGAAGTGAAAAGTATATTCCAAAGAGGGTGGGAGCTAGTACACAACCTTGCTTAACTCCACTCTTGATTTCAAATTCTTCAGAAGTTGCACCATCAAACTTGATTATACCCTTCATGCCTGTGTGGAACGATTCCACAATGGACAGAAGAGTTGGTGGGCAGCCAATCTTCTTTAGTGCCTTGAACAGACCCTCACGACTGACCAAATCAAATGCCTTTGTGAGGTCGATGAAGGCAATAAACAGTGGTTGATTCTGTTCACGGCATTTTTCTTGCATTTGTCGCAATGAGAATATCATATCAGTGGTAGACCGGTTCTGTCGAAAGCCGCACTGTGATTCGGGGTAGACTTGATCTCCTAGGACTTGAAGTCTGCGCAGGACAATTCTGGCAAATACTTTTCCAACAATACACAGAAGTGAGATACTCCTATAGTTGTTGCAGTCGCCCCGATCGCCCTTGTTCTTGTACAGTGTTATGATGCTTGAATCTTTGAAATCCTGTGGGACTTGTCCTTCTCGCCAGCATAGCTCTATTAGCTGGTGGATCTGTAGAGCGAGTGTGTCTTGCCCACTCCTGATTACCTCTATTGGAATCCCATCCTTACCTGGAGCCTTGCCAGATGCAAGCTCATTTATAGCTCACTTAACCTCTGTTATGGTGGGAAGTGTGTCCAGGTGGTCAAGAGTTGGTAGAGCCTCTATGGCGTTGAGGGCATCATCCGCTAGTTTGGTCTCACTTGAGAAATGCTCCAAATAGTGCTCTACCCATCTGTCCATCTGCTGTTTCTTGTCAGTGATGATTTCTCCAGTCAAGGTTTTCAGTGGTGCACTTCTTTTGATGTTGGTGTTTATATATTGTTGTTAACTGTTGTTGCTATTTGTTGGTGTTTATATGTTGTTGTTTAAATGTTGCAGTTTACTTGTTATTATGTATTTGTTGTTGTTTATTTGTTGTTAGGTTTTGTTGTCGTTTATGTGTTATTATTTAACTGTTATTGTTTATTTGGTGATGTTTCTTTGTTGTTATTTATTTGTTGGTGTTTATTTGTTGTTGTTTATTTATTGTTGTTTTTCTGTTGTTGTTTAACTGTTGTAGTATATTTGTTTTTATTTAATTGTTATTGTTTATTTGTTGTTATTTATTTGGTTTTGTTTATATGTAGTATAATTGTTGTTCTTTATTTGTTGTTGTCTATTTGTTGTTGTTTTTTAACTGTTGTCACTTAACAAGGAAATTAGCAAGCTGACAGGCCTGGAGGTAAGACTACTGTAGGGGGCGGACGAGCCATGGACAACGCTGGCATACTGAATTCTCTACCAGAAGTAAGACGTTTTCGAGAACAAAGTGATGACTGTGAATCTACAACCATGGTCAGACTGCGAAAACAGCAAGTTACAAGAGATATGGCCAAGCAAGAATACTATGCAGGAAGCCTGTGACATATTATTTGATGATTGACAGAGGACCTAGTTTGTAGTGTTCTCTGGAGATATATCTTGAATAATAAATAACAAGATAAAGGATATGATTTAGCACGTTTTGTCTAGAGGTCACTCAAATGAGCTAATCATTCCCGCAATAGCCTGTTTTGGAGAACATTTTTCTTTGGCTCAAACCCCCACTGTGAGACCACTATGTATCTACACAGAAATTTATAAAAGAAGTAACTAGTTCACCCAAGGCCAGAGAAGATCTGAACCATTAGCGCCTGTACAACTGAGGATCCCTCTCACTCAACATAATGTTGCCAGTATGCTATTCGTCCGTCACATAGATCTTTCCCTATATTTTTTGTCATTTTGTGACCTATATCAGTTCAATTAGTCTTTAGGACTTTAGGACTTTATTTATTTGTAGACAAACAAACTTCAACAATAACTGTACATTACATCTGTTGGACAAGACATCTACATGACAGTTTCCTGCCAAAAGTGGGACATACATTCACAAGGAATTGTTTACACCACAATTGTACAAGATAGACATCATGTGATACTTGACAACATCTATAGGACTTTTCACAATATGTATAACCAACCACAGCACTTAAGACAGTCACCAGAGACAACACTTGACAGCAACTGTACAAGAAATTCACTGGGGACATGTACTTAAAACACTGGTCCATTGAATACACAATTTATTGAGTTGATGGTGAGTTCCGTGATGACCATTGTCTCATCTCCTGTCATGTCAACACTTCAATTATTGCATAGAAAATGCATAAAATATGTCACACATGCAGGTTGATAAACAAGATACAACACTTCTTATTTACTCCACCACCCAATAACTCTCCTCCACCTCTTCTCACTAATTACCACCACACCATTCCGTTACAGTATCTGTATCTATCATCATTTCCTGACTCTTGGGAATTTAGGAAATCCTATCCATGGGCAACTCAAGGAAGAAACTACTGTTCTGGGTCTGTTGGATCCTTTTATCATCAGCATTGATGTTGGACAAACTCCAGTTAGCAGCTTCCCCAGAATAAGCTTCATGGCAGATTCATTCCTCTTGAAGACAAGATTTGATATGATGATATGGTACTGCATCTCACGGTTGATCAGGCTGTTAGTGAAGGCTGTCACTGGGTACTTCAATAATGACATACAGAATGTCCCATACATTGCAGCTACTCACTTAGCCAGATCAACTTCCCTACTGTTCCTCACATTCTTCAAGAATCACTGTGTGAGCATCAGGCTGGATATTTTCTAAGTTTTGTCTTAGATAAACAAACACTCCCAAATTACCCCACAGTTTTCTATGAATGTAATTCATAGAACAAGATTTGATGTTAGTCTCAGTTGATCTTTTGACTGACTCAAAGATCACTGTCCAGTTCACCACATTTGTAGTGCTTCAGATTGTGTCATGCTCCCATTTATGCATTCAGCTGTTAGAGAGCTGAGAGAAAACTCTTCTTGATATTCCCACATTTTGATAGGGAGTCACATCTGGATCTAGGACTTCTGGTTAGTTGTCCCAGATGATATATGGATGGCCTCTCCACCATACTGTTCTCTGTCGACATATAAAATGGCACAACATCTCTTTACATATGTTAAAAGATAATGTTATTATACATCAACAGACACAGATTGGGGATGGGGAGGAAAAGGATGGGTGTGGTCCAAACACACCTCTCCTTGTTTGATGATGCAGTGTATTTCACTCTGATGTACTGTGGGTGATATGTGTTCCATTCACCCTTATCTGTGGTAATCACAAGACCATATGCTGAGACAGGGTAGCTTAACACAATTACAAGCATTCATGTGGTCTAAGTTTCACCATGTTTGAACCACAGTAGACCTGGGCACAAGGAGGACCAGACACAGTACAGCAATCATTGTGACATAGCAATATGGGACAGGCATTGTGAAGGGAAATGGAAAATAGGCATTTACAACTGCAATATGCAATATGTATTAACTAATGGCATTTACCCAATTAGCAGACCAGACATCCATTCCTATGGCTGTGATGTTTGTGCATGAATGTCCTATTCCATATTCACACAGCAATGCCAGACCTCACCCCTTTTCTCAGACAGACCTGGCTCACAGGTACATCATCTTCATCATCATCATGTGCTCTTTCCCCACTGAGTAATTTTCATGTCTACTACAGTAGGTAACAGAAGCTCAATTGCATAGCAATGGTTCACATATGCACCAAGCACATATGTGGAAAAACATGTTTAGTCCTTGTAAATTTGCATGAGCCATACATTATATTCAGCCAACTGAGACACAGGTTCACACACCTATGGTTCTCTTAGGAACTAGTTTATATGAACCATCCAACAGTAGAGGTAACAGTGTAATGCTGCAGAGAGAAATGATATTCTCTTGAGCTTAATTTTGCCACCAGGTATCACATGGACTTAGCAATTCTGGCGTGCCACACACAACCTGTTTACATATGTATATGAAGCATCTTTCCTTCCACTAGATGTGAGAGGCTATTTATTAAATCACCAACTCACTCACTCCATCATTTTCAGCTTTTTACCAAGGAACTTGTACATGTTTACATCACTCATTCCCATTCAGACTGCCATTTGTTAACTCGCACGAGAGCAAAGGTACAGTTGAGTTAAGAATGAGTCATCCTAGGCATTAAGAATGCACAAGGGGTTTGGGTTTGCGAATCTACATGAGTGTGTCATACATTCATCAAGCATACGCAACCAGTCACAACAAGGGATTGATATGCACTTGGAGTATACAGCGTGAAACACGTGTCAAGGTTGAAGATGCAGTGTTCAGAATTCTGGCGCACAGAAGTTAGGTTTTCCACTTTCACATTTTATTCATAAAATACTCATACATTCTTCTCATTCGTTTACCAGGTCTAGCAACAACTACAACATTAAAGTATGTTTTAAAGTGGTACCTGCTGTCCAGAGAACAATATATTATTGAATCTTTAAGGGCATTGTTGGGTCATCACATCACACTAGCGACCGCTCCTGGTGAAATTCCCGCTCCTACTAATTAGATTTTAAAATATGGCCCAGGAATAGCGTGGGCTCATTACTTATGAACCAATCAAAAGACAAGTGCATACCGCCGCCTCCCCCAACTCGTTCCAGAACATTCGATCTAAGAATAGCCCTTATATATGGGATGGTCCCCGTTAAGACTTAAAGTATTTTTATGAAATGTGTCGGATTGGGAATGAGGAATTCTGTTTCATCATGCTACAAAGCCAAAGAATATCAATAAACCAACAAAGACCTTGTGTCGTTAGGCGCTAAATGCTGCGGGATTTGCTGAGGAGGGGATCCGAGCACTTATGGACTAAGTGATTCGATGTGCAATGAGGATGATCTGTCGACTAACTGACTAACTGACTGACTGACTGACTGACTGACTGACTGACTGACTGGCTGACTGGCTGGCTGGCTGGCTGGCTGACTAACTAGCTAGCTAGCTTGTTGCAACGGAATATGTGAAACGTGCCCACACAAATAGGCACCTCAGTTGTTATTCGTTCATATCTACACATCTAACCTACATATGTCGAATATCTACATATATCTAACCATCCGTCCAACCATCCATACATCCATGCCCACTCATCCATCGAACAATCCAACACCTCTCCATCATTCCTGTGTTCATTCATCCTACTAGAATCCATTACTACATCCATTCATCTACCCAGTCATCCACCCATACATCACTCCACCCATCCATCACTCCATCCATTCATCCACCCAATCATCCATCCATCACTCCATCCATTCATCCACTCAATCATCCACCCATCACTACATCTATTTATCCACCGAATTATCCACCCATCACTACATCTATTCATCCTACAAATCATCCAGCCACCCATCACTCCTTATCTTCCACCCAATCATCCATCTATCACTACATATTTTCATCCACCCAATCATCCATCCATCACTCTATCCATTCACCCACAAAATCCTCCATCCATCAGTCCATCCCTTCTTTCATCCAGCCATATAGCCAATGATCCCTCCATCTATCTATCACTCATCTGACTATCCATGCACGACTCCATCCTTCATCCTTTCATTCAACATTCCATCGATTCAGCCATCCATTCATTATCCATTTAAACCCAAACCAATAATTCCACCATCCATTAAATCCATCAAATCATATATTTATCTATCCATTCATCTGTTCAGACATCTATTAATTTATCATCCAGTCACCCCAAACCAATCACCCCCCCCCCCCATTCATCCATTTCTCCATCCATCCAACCATCTATTCATCCATCCAGCCATCTATTCTTCCATCCAACCATCTATTCATCCATCCAACCATCTATTCTTCCATCCAACCATCTATTCTTCCATCCAAACATCTATTCATCCATCCAAACATCTATACATCCCTCCGTTTATTCGCCGATCCAACTACTCATCCATCTATTCATCCAATAATCTGTACATCCTTCCATCCATCCCTCCATCCATCCATCCACCCATCCATCCATCCATCCATCCATCTCTTCATCGATCCACCTATCTCTTCACCCATCCAACCACGTTTCCACACATCAGCACCCCCTGTGGATGCAGCCATCCGTGAGATTACCACCAGATTTGTCAGCTGATCCACTCGAAATCCTGGGACCAACAAGTGGAGATAACTGTGTCAATTGTTCTCGTCTTAATTATCCTTTTACATGTCGGGGTTATCTGCCGCTAGAGGAAAAAAGGAAGTGCGTGGAGACATGAGTGTGTGTGTGTGTGTGTGTGTGTGTGTGTGTGTGTAGTGTGTGTAGTGTGCAGGGAGGGACGGTGCGAGTTGTGCAAGGAATGACACGGAGAGCTACAAACATATAGAGGAGGAGGTAAAGATTTATACGAAAGTATAGAAATATACAATGAAAGGCACAAATATTTACTATTGGAGTAAGAGATATACGAAGATACGAGAGACATGCCGGAAGATACAGAAGTATAGAGTTCCAGACAGGAAGATATACAGATAGAGACCACGAGAGAGAGAGAGAGAGAGAGAGAGAGAGAGAGAGAGAGAGAGAGAGAGAGAGAGAGAGAGAGAGAACGAACGAACGAACGAACGAACGAACAAACTTTATTTTCAAAAGGCTAAGAATAGGGCACGCAGGCCCGTCTAACATTCTGCCCTTCTATCACTCTCTTTCATACATTATTTCATTCACACATCATTCAAGGCTAACAGAGAACAGTAACAATATAAAAGATATGCATTATAAAGGCATGGGAAAAATGCGACCATCAAAACTACACGACACAGTAAAATTAGATAATGGTCTGACACTTGTTATTAGCCATGTGGAATATACTGGCCAACCAAAAGGGGACTGGCTGTTATACTAGGGTTTTGTTATTACTATTATTATCTCTGTTATTAAGGGGGAAGATAATCCGTACTGAGATAGTGTTCGAATAATTTGCGATTATATGAATAGGGATTGGTGATGTATTTGATTTCTTGTGGAAGATTGTTCCACAGCTGAGCTGCAGAGTACGTTAAGCTTGTTTTGTACAAGTCAATCCTAGGCTTCGGAATGTGTAATTGTTTTAAACGTTTACTGTGTCTAGCATTATATTTAAACAATGGCCAAAGGTAATTTGGGGCATTCCGATGCAGGACTTTGAGAATTAGTTTAGCTTTATTGAAAAGCAGGCGTTTGCGAAGTGGTAGTAACTGAAGGCGTTGATACAGGCTAGGATTGTCAAATAAATGTTTGCTATAAATTAGACTCATGGTCCGTTTCTGGAGTGAGTAAAGTCGCTTGGTGTTTGAATTAGAACAACCGTCCCAGATCGTGGAGCAGTAGTCAAAGTGTGTCTGTATATGAGAAGTATAGAATAGTTTCCTTGTGGCCTCATCAAGGAAGTTTTTAATTTTGGCGAGTTGGTAGACTTTTTTCGCTGTTTGTGTAATAAGCGCTTGAACGTGGGAATTAAAGGTTAGGTTTCTATCAATGATTATGCCTAATGTTTTGTGCTCAATTACACTTTCTACTGGCACGTTATCGATGTGAAGTTGAAGTGATGTGTGTGAGCTTAGAGTTTGAAGTCTTTGTCTGGTTGTTAATAACATTGCTTTTGTTTTAGTGATGTTCATTTGCATACGGTTTGAATAGCCCCACCTAACTACATTATTTAATTCTTGTTGTAAATACGACTCAAGTAAAATACAGTTTTCAGCGTTTGTGTACACTGTACAGTCGTCTGCGAATAGATCGCAGGACGACGAAAGATGCAAAGGTAGATCGTTAATATATATGGCAAACAATAGAGGGCCAAGAATAGAGCCTTGCGGTACTCCAATATTGAAGGTGGTGGTTTGAGACAGACATTTATTATGTGATACTACTTGCTTTCTGTTTCATAGAAAAGATGATATTAGAGTGACTACATTAGGGCCAATTTTCATTGTCTCAAGTTTTTTAATTAAAATAACATGGTCTATCATATCAAATGCTTTCTTGAAATCAATAAACACAGTTCCACATAGACTGTTGTTGTTTATATTCTGGTGCCAATTTTCTATCATGTTTGTTAGGGCCGTATGGCAAGAATATTTTGGTCGAAATCCTGATTGGCTGTCAACAATAAGCTTGTTGCGAACTAAATACTTTAATGTTACTTTATGGGTGTGTTTTTCTAGTGGCTTAGATAGTGATGATAGTAAGGAAATGGGTCTGTAATTGTTCGGGAGACCATTGTCCAATGAACCAGATTTAAGAGGAGGGTACACTTTAGCGATTTTGAGAGCTGATGGAAAGTGGCCTTTGGTGAGACACTGATTATATATATATAGGTTAGTGATATACAGATCACTGGCGCAGCACAACGGAGAATCCGGTTGCTGATTCCATCCAACCCAGATGAGGTTGTGTTTTTTAGATTACTGAGGTAAGTGAATACTTCAGTGATTGTCATTAGCGGTATGTCGGAAAGAATATCGCGGGAGCATCTATTCTCGCAAAATGATGACAGTAAAGATAAGTTGCAAGGAGAATTAGGTATTGAAGCCTTCAACTGGTCTATGTCAGTTTGAAAAAAAAAAATTACTGAATTGGCCGCATGTAATATGATTTGATGGTAAAGAATTTCGGAAGCTATACTTGTTTGTCAAGGTGTTAATTGCCATCCATATATCCTTACTATTTGTTTTATCCATTACTAAGTTCTTAAAGTAATTTTTCTTTTCCCGTCGTATGGTATATTGAACTTTGTTTCTAAGAGACGGTATGCGCTGAGATCCCGCTTTTTATGTGCTTTATCTCTGTCTCTCATAATTTCAAGTATTTCCTGGGTGATCCAAGGTGGCTTGACATGGTGTTTTACTCGAACTTCCTTGATTAGCACATGTCTATCAAAAACATCAATAAATGTTTTCATCCAGAATTCCAGATCATCATCCGGGTCAGGAAGCTGATAAACATTGTCTAGAGGTGAACTGAGCAAGTCCTGTAAAAATGCGTTTTGGTTGAAATGTTTGTAACTTCTATATTTTACACTTATGTGTTTATGTTTAGGAGTTTTAATTCCTTGTTTAAACCACGTGCAGCATATTGGCTAGTGACCGCTCATTGCACAATTGGGTACAGCGCATTCTATGATGTTGTCTGAGCAAGTTACATAAATGTAATCTATGACTGTTGAAGATGACTTTGTTACTCTTCTAGCCTGTTGTACTATTTGTTGGAAATTGTATGATGCAATTATATTTCCCCATATTATGTTGGATTTGTTGGTGTCAATGTTAAAGTCTCCGAGTAGTATAATTTCCTTCCCGGAAGCGAAAACCACATCCATCATGGTAGTGAGGTTTTCGTACCAGACGTGTCCAGCACTGGGATTTTGATAGAGGTAGCCAATTATCAGGGGTGTGCGGTTTTGAAGTTTTAGCTCTAACCAAATACATTCTATTTCGCAAGTTTCAAAGTCTAGCCTACGGTGAGCATTTAGTAAATTAGAAACATAGGTTACTATGCATGTCTCTTGTTTCCTACAGGGATCCCTTCTAAAAACGTTGTACCCTTTAATAGAGATGTCCTCATCTGAAATGTTATCATTAAGTCTACTTTCACTAAGGCCGAATAAATGAAAATTTTGATTAAGAATAGAAGATAACTCTGGTAGCTTGTTAAATAAGCTGCAACTGTTTAAGTGTCCAAGGCGTATTCCTGACTTATTGAGCCAGTGTTGCCACTTCTCAGACATTTCATCCATGAAGAAAGTGTAAATTAGTCAAAGTTAAGCAAAAATACAAGATCATACAAAATCACAATTTCATTAACTTACAAAATATCAGTAATACAAATAGATATGCAAATGACAATATTATAATGATATAACTAATTAGACCAACGAATATAATGCAAACACGGAACAAAACGAATTAAAGAACATACAACAAATAATTAACCTGAAAAAAACTACTTCACAAGCTAAGTAACCAACTGTTATTCAAAAGAATTAATAAATGACTATACAAGTCAATGTCTCTGTTTAAAGCGGGGTATCCCACAAGGGAAATAAAACGTTAAACAGTAAGCAGAAGGAAGAACAGTGAAGACCCGCTCACTCACAGTAAAAACACAATGAAAAGTATTATAAAAGCTATACAGCTAAGTACTATCAATTAATATAAAGTCAAAACAAGTCAATGTTTGTAGTTGCTTATAACCTAATACGTTACTAGATCAAGTAGTAACCAAATATGCAGACGTTCTAGGAGAGGCTCTTTCTTGTACCGAGATCCGGTGTAGCTTTGTGATAAGTTGCTAGTAAATACCAGGTTGTGTTGGTTGTTGGTATAGCGACATTATAAGTGCTTGACGAAGTGTAGCTGGGCTAAACCGTGTGAGGTGCAACCATTGTGGGTTACAATGAAATGGGTACTGATGATGTCTCATTGGTATGTAATGACTACCAACTAGAGCCTCTGGTTGGTGGCTAACAGGAGGTTGTGGTGGCATATCGTTGTTGCTGAGAGTTGGTTCCTAAGAGAGAGAGAGAGAGAGAGAGAGAGAGAGAGAGAGAGACAGAGAGAGAGACAGAGAGAGAGATAACGAATGAGCGAACACACTTTATTTTCAAAGGGAAAATAATTGAGCATACAGGCCGGTTTGACATTCAACCCTTCTTTTCTCTGTCCTCTCAAACGTTATGTCATTCATATATCACTTATGAAGCTAATCTGAGACAACAATAGAACAATATGCATTAAAACGCATGGAAAATAATCAATAACACATGACTCATTGAGGCGATTATTAACGTGGCCATTATAAATACCTAAGGAAGGTGTAACGAGAGAACGAACTATCGAACGAACGAACAAACTGACTTTATTTTCAAAGGGTAACAAATTGGGCACGCAGGCCTGTCTTACATTCGGCCCTTCCAATCACTCATCTTTCGTTCATCAATAGTGCATCATACATTCACATAGAGAAAAAATGCATTGTCAAATTCATGTTGTAAACATAAACAATGCATATTACCATGTTATGAGACACTTCCCCCACACACGCGCACATCCCCCATCAACCCACACCCTCCACACACACACACATCCCCCACCCAACCACACACACACCTAGGCACACATACATTCCTCCACCCATCCACAAATCCCCCACCCACACATCTCACACCTACACACATCCCTCCACCTACACACATCTCCCCACCTATACAGACATCTCCCACCCACCACACATCCCCCACCCACACACACACACACACACCCAAGCACACGTACATGCACCGACCCACACATCCTCCATCCCCACACGGGTGAGAGCGAGAGCAAGAGAGAGAGACACGCGCTTGGAGAAGAGAGAGAAACCAAAGATAGAGACTGAGATTAAAAAAAAAATAGTGTGAGAGAGATGGAGACGGAGAATAAGAGAGAGAGAGAGAGAGAGAGAGAGAGAGAGAGAGAGAGAGGGAGAGAGAGAGAGCATGAGAAAAGAGAGGGAGGTGGGAGAGCGAGAGAGAGAGAGAGAGTGGGAAAGAGAGGGCGGACAGAGCGATTGACAAAAACAGAGAAAAGAGAAAGAGAGAGAGAGAGAGAGAGAGAGAGAGAAAAAGAGAGAGTGGGGGGGGGGGGGGGGGGTTTAGAGAGAGGGGGAGGGACAAAGGCAGAGAAAAAGAGAAAGAGAGAGAGAGAGGGGGGAAGAAAGGAAATTAGAGAGAAAGAGTGTGTGTGTGTGTGACAAAGATAGAGAAACAGAGAGAGAGAGAGAGAGAAAGAAAGAGAGAGAGAGAGAGAGAGAGAGGGAGAAAGTGAGGTAAAATGAGGCTGAGAGGGGGACAGATAAAAAGCAATTGAAAGAGAGAGAGAGAGAGAGAGAGAGAGAGAGAGAGAGAGAGATAGAGAGAGAGAGAGAGAGAGAGAGAGAGAGAGAGAGAGACAGGAAAAGAGAGAGAGGTAGACAGAGAGGGTGAGAATAGGAACATATACAGAAAGAAAGAGAGTAACATAGAGGAATAGAGAAAGTAGAGTGCTTAGATCTCACAAGGCATTAGCACTGACAACTATCATGTAAGTAGAACGGACAGAGAATTAGCAAATCGAGTAGCCGAACACATACCAGTGTGGGTGGAGAAGACAGTTAATCAGTCTTCAGAAATCCCCGTGCAGTGGAAAGGCTATAAAACGCCCTCAACGTCGATTTCTTAGCATCTCATGAACTATGACCATAACGTGATCCAAGAAACAGCGGTTCACATACTGTATTCCACGAATTAAAACAGCTAGTTGCATATCCTTTACAGGACTTAGTAGTCACGACCAGCATTTTTTGGCTCTTTGTGATTCCTGGGCGAGTTTACGTTCAGTAGTTTGCCATTGCTTTCTGAACCACTGGCACCTACGACATTTAATTAAAAAAAAAAAAAACAACAACAACGTAAGGCTGTCTGCTGACAAATCGCACACAGGTGGTGTTTCGAGCACGGACATTCGACCAACAATCAACTATTGCTGAGGTGTTAGCAATTAAGCGGTTACAGCTTGGTTTGTGCAAACAGAAAGAGATCATTGTTTGATCTAATAACCGTGATGATATCTGATACTCCACATTGGAACAATACCTGTGACTACGCGTTTTAATTGTTTCAGCTTTAGTATTATTCATTTGTTCACTTCATATGATGCCGGCTTCCTGGCCTAGAGGTTAGCGACTTTTCTCCGTAATCTCGTATACTCCCGTAAGTAACGTGGCGACGGTGAGAATCAGCAGTGGTTCGAATCGCGTCGGTAACTTACTGGGTATGTGAGCCGGCCGCTCAGAAAGCAATGGCAAACTGCTGAGCGTAATCTTGCCAAGAAATCAATAGACAGCTGAAAGATGCTGATGTTGACAGCGATGTCCTGTAAAGGATATGCGAATTAAAAACAAATGACACATACCTCTACAGTATGTACCTGAAGAGATGCAGCGAAATATGCCAGGCAATAAATGCTGCAAGATATTGTTTGTGCCTTCCGTGTTTACATTCACTAAGGGTATTGTTTTGAATATCTGTGTGTATTTCTTGGCTACTTTCTCCGTAATCCTGTATATTCACGTGGGTAACGCAGTTGCGCGAAATTCGGTGGCGGATCGCGTCGCGTTGGTTATTTACGGGGGTATGTGAGCCGGTCGCTCAGAAAGCGATGGCTAACTACTGAGCGTAATCTTGCCAAGATACCAACAGTATTTGAGAAATGTTGGTGTTAACTGCAATGTTCTGTAAAGGATAAGTGAAAAAAAATAATTCATGGCTGTGTATATTTTAATATTGTGTATATTTATGTTTGTGTATATTTATGGTTGTGCATATTTTATGGTTGTACATAATTTATGGTTGCACATATTTTATGGTTGTACATATTTTATGGTTGTACATATTTTATAGGTGTACATAATTCACCTTAGTTAACTAACAACGATTGCCAGAAAGATGCAAATGAATCTGAAACATTATATGTAACAACAAGAAAAGGGACAGACAGCTTTCTTTGGTCATGTGACGAGAAGAGAGGCATTGGATAACTTCGTGACAACGGGAAAGATCAATGGAAAAGAAGACAGAGGCAGACCAAGAGAAATTGTACTGGATGGACTCGTACGTTGACACGGAGGAATATCACCAACAGAATTGATCCAGAACACGAAAGACCGAGATCTGTGGGGAACCATGAACGCCCACGCCAGCTGGCATGGCACGTGATGGTAATGATGTATATTTCTTGGTTGTGTGTATTTCATGAGTGTGGCTCAATTGTGTCATAAATCTGGTTAATAATGACACTATGGTATATGGCTTTCTATCTGGCCGAACGTCAAAACACACTTGTTTCTTCAGCTAGGCGTTGCTTGTGGAGATATTGTGTGGTATGTGGGTGGGGGATGTGTGTGGTGTGTAGGTGGGGATGTGTGATAGTATGTGGGTGTGGGATGTGTGGGTGATGGATATGTGTGTGTGGTGCGTGGGTTGGGAATATTGTGTGGTAGGGGATGTGTGTGATGTGCGGGTGGGGATGTGTGTGGTGGTGGGGATGTAGGTTAAGGCATGTGTGGGTGGGTGGAGGATGTATGTGTGGGTGGTGGGGTGTGTGTGTGTGTGTGTGTGTGAGTGGATTTGGGATGTATAGGTGGTTAGGGAGATGTGTGTGTGTGTGTGTGTGCGTAGGGAGATGTCAGTTGGTGGGGATGTGTGTGTGTGGTTTGGGGATGTGTGAGTGGATGTGCGATGTGTGGGTTGGTGGGGGATGTGTGTGCGTGGGTGAGGAATATGTGGTCGATGGAGGTGTGGTTGGGGGATGGGTGGTTGGAGGTGTGGGTAGGGAGAGGATGTGTGGGTGGAGGATGGGTGTGTGGGTTAGGATGTGTATGTGGGTGGGCGCGGGATGTGTGGGTTAGTGGGGGATGTTTGTGTGGGTGGCTAGTGTGTTTGGATTGGAGAAACAGGTGAGGGCAGTGTGTGTGGATGGGGGGGGGGGGTGTGCGGGAGGGGGATGGGTCGGTTGGTGGGGTATGTATGTGTCCCTGGGTGTGTGTGTGTGTGTGTGTGGGTAGGTGATGTGTGGGTAGGTGGGAGATGGGCCTCATAACATGGTAATTTATCTTGTTTATGTTTACAACATTCATTTCACGATGTTTTTTCCCCCCTTCCTATGTGAATGTATAATGCTCTTGATGAACGAAAGATGAGTGATTGGAAGGGCCGAATGTAAGACGGGCCTGCGTGCCCAGTTTGTAATCCTTTTAAAATAAAGTTGATTTTGATTTGATTTTCTAATGGAGGCACAGGTTCGAAATCCGACATTACCTAAAACATTTGATTTGTACTGTGTTTAATGTTACCTCTGTTCCTTACATCTTTTCTTTGCTTCCATAAGTGTTTATCAATACACATATGAGCTGGCCTGGAGTGCTGTAGCGTGTATTGCTGTTGATCAATGAATCAATTGGTGCTGTAATTTGACGGGTTCTTGTGTCACCAAGACACAGGCGCCGCTCAAAGATGGAGGGTCGCAGACAAGACATGTAAATACGGGAGCATGTGTGTACCATTGCGCGTGTTTGCCCTCCATGTCACGTGTCGTTGGACACACCAATGATCTTACTCCGTGGAGATTGTCATTTTCTGGTCTAGATCGCAAAAATATGACAGTTGTTGACAATGTTTGTCGTGAGTTTCTTTCGTTCTTTCTGTCTTTTTTCTTACTCGGTTCTGTCTGTCTGTCTGTCTGTCTGTCTGTCTGTCTGTCTGTCTGTCTGTCTGTCTGTCTGTCTGTCTGTCTGTCTGTCTGTCTGTCGTTCTTTCTTTTAATCGTTTCTTTCTTTCTTTCTTTCTTTCTGTCTGTCTGTCTTTCTTTCTTTCTTTCTTTCTTTCTTTCTTTCTTTCTTTCTTTCTTTCTTTCTTTCTTTCTTTCTTTCTTTCTTTCTTTCTGTCTTCTAGCTATCTCACGCTATATTTATGTAGTCTCCATCCACTCTATGTAACCCTCTTATTTGATCAGTTTTTCTATTGCTCATGTACCGTTGCAGTACTTCGTGGCTGTCTGTACCATGTCAACAATATCACGTATTCTGCACTCGCATGTTTTCCCGCCTGTTCTGTGTGTTCATATTAAAGCTCTCTTAGTTCATATTTCATTCTTGATCTCTTTTACTCAATGTTTCTCTTTATTCATTTTCTTTCTGCCTTATTTGTCTACAACACTGTGTCGAAGGAGTTACGGACTTGCTAAGAAATTTCAAACAGCCACAAAAATGCTGGGGTTGACTGCAATGTCCTGTAAAGTATATGAAACTAACATTTCAAACTATTTTGTTATTCACTCTCTGTCGACTAAACTAAACTAAACTAAACTAAACTAAACTAAACTAAACTAAACTAAACTAAACTAGTCCTCTCTATGTTTCTATCCTTGTCTTTCACAATTTAATTAGTGCTCTATCTTGTTACGATGCATTCCGCCTTCTGTATGTAGTATGTTGTTACTTATAATTTCGTTTCTATTTTACTGTTTCTCACTCCTTATCATCTTTTCTCTCGTTTATTCTCATCCTCATTTGACTTTGTTTTTTCTTCATTCCCTAGATTCTCTGTTTATGTAATCATAATCTGTCTTTCAATCTTATTCTTTTTTCTCTCCTTCCTCCTCCTCTTCTGTCCATGCACTTCGTAAGCGATTCGTAATCCTGCATACCGCGTTCGAAACACAGCTGCGGGAGATTTGGCAGCAGACCGCCTTGCGCTGGTTTTCATATACTGGTCTGAGCGTTAGTCTTTCAGAAAGCAATGGCGAACTACAGAAAGTATACTTGCCAAGAAATCACCAAAACTTCTGGGGTTGACTGCAACGTATTGTAAAGGATATGCTGCTAGCTTCTTTTCGCAGCCTGTCTTGTATTTTTCTAATCTCGTCTCAAGAGTTCTGTAATTCCTTGTTACACTCTCGCTTCTTAGTTACATCTATTTCCCCAGACTGTCGTGTCTATTGACACGAACATCATACTTTATTTTCCTCAATTGTCTGCTCCTTTTCTTTCCTTGTCTCTCTCTTTCTCTCCATATCTCTCTTTATCTCTATCTCTCTCTTTATCTCTATCTCTCTCTTTATCTCTCTATCTCTCTCTTTATCTCGCTATCTCTCTCTTTCTCTACTTGTTTTTATCTCTTTCTCTCTGTCTCATTCTTTCTCTAACTATTTCTATTTCTTTCCAACATCTCTCTTCATCTTTCTCTCTCTGTCTCTGTCTCTCTCTCTCTCTCTCTCTCTCTCTCTCTCTCTCTCTCTCTCTCTCTCTCTGTGTCTCTTTCCCTTTCTATCTCCATCTCTCTCTGTTTTTCTACCTCTCTTTTTCTCTACCCGTCTCTATCGCTTTATCACTCTCTGTATCTCTCTTTCTCTATCTATCTTTATTTCTGTCTCCTTATTTGTCTTTATCCCTTTCTTTCTCTCGCTCTCTGTCTTTCTCTCTCTCTCTCTCTCTCTCTCTCTCTCTCTCTCTCTCTCTCTCTCTCTCTGTACGTTTATATATATATATATATATATATATATATATATATATATATATATATATATACACATACACATTGGCACCTTGCCGTCTTGACAGACGATAGTTTGTGCTTTAAAAAGGCATAATAACTTTTAACTATGGCGGTAGCGAGTGTGACTGATAAGGCCAATTTGCGCTGTAAATGTCCGTTCACAGTGGGTGCATCTGAACACGTGGTCATTTCCACCATCATGCACCATCTTACGTCTCAAACGCTTGGTGTGTGACTTTTCTGCAATAATTTTCTCCTTTGACTTTATTCCATTTCTGATATTTGCCCTCCATGCAACACGTTCAGCGGCGACTTGCTCCCATTGTGCATTATCAATGCCTGTATCAATCATGTCCCGCTTACACACATCTTTGTATCGTAGTAGAGGCCGACCCTGAGATCTCTTACCCATCTGTAATTCACCAAAAAAGATATCCTTTGGTATTCTACCATCATCCATCCGCCTAAGATGTCCTATCCATCTAAGTCTACGAAGACTGAGCATGGAATAAACTGTCACACAACCTGATCTTTCCAATACTTCAGTATTTGTGATTTTGTCTTGCCACTTAATACCAAGAATTCTTCGCAGACACCGCATATGAAAGCTGTTTAAATTGTTCTCTTGGTGTGAGTAAGTTGTCCAGGTTTCACTGCCATAGAGAAGAGTACTAAGGACACAGGCTTGATAGACAAGGACTTTTGTTTTGGCAGTAAGCTTCCTGTTCTCCCAGACTCTTTTTCTTAACCTGTTCATTGTTGTTGCTGCCTTACCAATCCGGATGTTGATTTCCTGATCTAGGGATAATTTGCTATTTACCACCGATCCTAGATATGTAAAATGGTCTACTATCTCTAGTTCGGTGTCGTCAATAAAGATTGATGGTACCCCATGTGCACCTTGTGACATAATCTGTGTCTTCTTTTTGCTAATTGTTAAACCAAATTCAGAACAAGCATTGGCGAATGCAGATAGTAGACATTGTAATTCTTCCTCAGAGTGGGTCGTAACTGCAGCATCATCTGCAAAAAGCAACTCTCTGATCAGTACCCTCCTAATTTTGGTCTTAGCCTTCAATCTCTGAGCATTGTAGAGGCCGCCATCTGAGCGTGAGTGAATGTATATACCACCATCCTGATCACGAAATGCATATTTCAGTAGAAGTGAAAAGTATATTCCAAAGAGGGTGGGAGCTAGTACACAACCTTGCTTAACTCCACTCTTGATTTCAAATTCTTCAGAAGTTGCACCATCAAACTTGATTATACCCTTCATGCCTGTGTGGAACGATTCCACAATGGACAGAAGAGTTGGTGGGCAGCCAATCTTCTTTAGAGCCTTGAACAGACCCTCACGACTGACCAAATCAAATGCCTTTGTGAGGTCGATGAAGGCAATAAACAGTGGTTGATTCTGTTCACGGCATTTTTCTTGCATTTGTCGCAATGAGAATATCATATCAGTGGTAGACCGGTTCTGTCGAAAGCCACACTGTGATTCGGGGTAGACTTGATCTCCTAGGACTTGAAGTCTGCGCAGAACAATTCTGGCAAATACTTTTCCAACAATACACAGAAGTGAGATACCCCTATAGTTGTTGCAGTCGCTCCGATCGCCCTTGTTCTTGTACAGTGTTATGATGCTTGAATCTTTGAAATCCTGTGGGACTTGTCCTTCACGCCAGCATAGCTCTATTAGCTGGTGGATCTGTATAGTGAGTGTGTCTTGCCCACTCCTGATAACCTCTATTGGAATCCCATCCTTACCTGGAGCCTTGCCAGATGCAAGTTCATTTATAGCACACTTAACTTCTGTTATGGTGGGAAGTGTGTCCAGGTGGTCAAGAGTTGGTAGAGCCTCTATGGCGTTGAGGGCATTATCCGCTAGTTTGGTCTCACTTGAGTAAAGCTCCAAATAGTGCTCTACCCATCTGTCCATCTGTTGTTTCTTATCAGTGATGACCTCTCCAGTCAAGGTTTTCAATGGTGCACTTCTTTTGATCACTGGACCACAGGCTTTCTTTATTCCTTCATACATGCTTCTTATGTCTCCCTTATCACTTGCGATTTGAATGGACTCACATAACTTGATCCAATAATCATTTGCACACTGCCTGGCAGCCTTTTGCACATCCTTCCTAGCTTGCCTTAGCTCACTCAGAGTGTTACGCGTTGGTCTTTCCTTGTTTCTTAAGAGAGCTTTCTTCTTCTTATCAATCAAGGGCTGCAGAGTCTCGCTGTTGGCCGCAAACCAGTCCTGCCTCTTATGATCCACAGTGCCGTAAACCTTTACGGCAGTTTTACAAAGAGTTTCCTTAAGTTTATTCCATTTATCATTTACTGTACAATTTTCTGGTGTATCAGTGAAAGCGTCTTCAAGTTGCTGTTGAAACTGAAAGCACTTTTCAGGATCATGAGTGTTAATAATATTAATCCTGGGGCTAGATTTGTGTTTAGCTGTGTAGATTCTCTTTGGTCTCAGTCTAACCCTTGCAACAACCAAAGAATGATCCGTATCACAGTCAGCACTGTGGTAACTACGAGTCAATGATATATGGTTCAGATGTTGTCTCCGTGTGATGATGAAGTCCAGCTGGTGCCAATGGCCGGATCTTGGATGTTTCCATGTGACCTTATGCATCTCTTTTGTTTTAAAAAAAGAGTTTGTAATACATAGGTCATTACTGGTGCAATGCTCCAGCAGCCTTTGCCCATTTTCATTCATGCTACCGATGTTGTATTTTCCAAGGCACACTGGCCATGAACTCGAGTCCTTGCCCACACGAGCATTGAAATCACCGAGCATATAAATGTAGTCGGATTTTGGAACTGCCTTGATCACAGAGTTTAACTCCTCATAGAACAAATCTTTCACATCATCAGAGGAATCGAGTGTCGGTGCATATGCAGTAATAATGGTGGCAAACCCACAAGAGGTTGCCAAGCGCAGGGATAATAGTCTTTCATTTCCTCCTGCTGGAATTTCAATCATTCCCAGTAGCGAATTCTTCACTGCAAAGCCCACACCGTGTTGCCTTTTTTTTTTGTTGCCTTCATATATATATATATATATATATATATATATATATATATATATATATATATATATATATATATATATATATATATATATATATATATATATATATAATTTAGTTTAGTCGATGGATCAACATCACAGCACACGAGTGTAATCCATAAGTGCTCCGTTCTCCTCCTAACTCAAATCTGAGTCTGGAGAAACTCAGCTCAGTGCACGAACTCCGTAGCACCGGCGAGGATCCTTAAATACTTTGGGTAAATTTTTAACTCGAAATTTTGCCTGAGCAGCGCCGTAAGGCTACTGTTTTTCGATTTCCAACTGCCAAGGTATTTTATACGTGCGCAACAATTCACACGGGCATCCGATCTCACTACCCAGAGACCAGGGGAATTTTTGTTATTAGAAGTCCACGCGAAAAAATCCCGGTCCTCACCGGGGCTTGAACCCAGGACCTCCATACCTCCGGACACCATACCTCGAGACCACGCAGCCCCCCTGGGGTTTGATATATATATATATCCCTCTCTATTCTTCTTAATTCTCCGACCCCTCTCCCACCCCCACCCTATCACTGACATAATTGGAGAATTCCTTTGTTGCTATTGTTACAATTGTCACCAAGTTCGAAAAACAACCCCACTCCCTTCCACCCTATCCCGTAACACAACACCCACACAACCGCACAAGCCCTACACCAACAATTAACATACTCACCAACATCTCACGTCATACATCCTTTACATAACTGCACAAACCAAACACCCACACATAACAAACAGATGCACAACTTGTGCACCCATGTATGACCATACATTTCATCGCACACATTGTACTCGCACACTGCGCCGCCCCTGCAACACAAAATGGCACAAAACATCACAGCAGCAAATGATATATGTGTCAGTGAGGGGTCCGCACAAAATTGTACTCCAGTCGCGCAGTTCACAGACTGCAGCAATTTTGTTTTTGTTCTATTGTCATCACTAACGGGCAGTGAGAGACTCGTACTGTCCTTTGTTCTCCCATACGTGTATTAAATACTTTGATGCGAGTTCTCGTGTGGTGCTGTGGTTATTTAGTGAATTATTTCTGTGAGTCACGGTTCAGGATGTATATTACATAGGACAGTGATAGTTGTGTCTGACTGTCTGTCTGTCTTTATATCTGCTTGCCTGTCAGTATATATGTTTATCTGGCTGTCTGTATATATATATATATATATATATATATATATATATATATATATATATATATATATATATATATATATATATATATATATATATCTGTCTGGCTGTCTCTCTGTCTATCTCTATATCTATCAGTTTGCCTGTCTGTCCGTCGAACCATCCGTCCATCTTTCTCCCCGTCTGTCTGTATCTTATTATCTGTCAGTCATCTCTGTGTCTGTTTAATTGTCTATCCCTCCATTGTGTGTATGTGTCTCTCTATTTACCTACCAATTAATCTATGACTTTATTTGACTATCTATCTCTCTGTCTATATGTGATCCTCTTCATATGTTAGACTACCTGCCTTCCTATCTATCTACCCATCGAAATACCTACCTACCTATCTGGCTGCCTTCCTGCTTGCCCACCTACCTACCAACCTACCTACCTGCCTGTCAGCCTGCCTCCCGCCCACTTACCTATCTACCTAACTACCTACCTATCTACCTGCCTACCTACATACCTACCTATCTACTAACCAACATACCATCATACCTACCTACTCTCTGCCTAATCACCTACCTACCAGCCTACCCACCCACCCACCTACCTACCTACCTACCCATCTTTCTAATTACATACATGTCTGTCTGTTTATCGTTCTTCCAGCCCTTTTCCATACTGATCGCCTCTCGATAAACACCAACTCCCCCTCCCCTTTTTCCTCCCTTGCTTAAGCACACAACTACTCATCGACCCTTTTTACATGCGTCAGTCTGAGTTGTTCTACACTCTTGTCTATCGATGTCTATTTTGTCCTCCACTGTTGTCTATCTATGTTTATTTTGTCCTACACTGTTGTCTGTCTATGTCTATTTTGTCCTACACTGTTGTCTATCTATGTCTATTTTGTCTTACACTCATGTCTATCTATGTCTATTTCGTCCAACACTCTTGTCTATCTATGTCTATTTTGTCCTACACTGTTGTCTATGTCTATTTTGTCCTACACTGTGTCTATCTATGTTTATTTTGTCCCACAATCTTGTCTATATCTATTTCGTCCTACACTGTGTCTATCTATGTCTATTTTGTCCCACCATCTTGTCTATCTATGCCTATTTCGTTCTACACTGTGTCTATATATGTCTATTTTGTCCTACAATCTTGTCTATCTATGTCTATTTCGTCCTACACTGTGTCTATCTATGTCTATTTTGTCCCATAATCTTTTCTATCCATATTTATTTCGTCCTACACTGTGTCTATCTATGTGTATTTTGTCCCACAATCTTTCTATCTATATCTATTTCGTCCTAAACTGTTGTCTATCTATGTATATTTCGTCCTAAACTGTTGTCTATCTATGTCTATTTCGACCTACACTGTTGTCTATCTATGTCTATTTCGTCCTACACTGTTGTCTATCTATGTCTATTTTATCCTACACTGTTGTCTATCTATGTCTATTTCGTCCTAAACTGTTGTCTATCTATGTCTATTTTGTCCTACAATGTTGTCTATCTATGTCTATTTCGACCTACACTGTTGTCTATCTATGTCTATTTCGTCCTACACTGTTGTCTATATATGTCTATTTCGTCCTACTCTGTTGTCTATGTATGTCTATTTTGTCCTACACTGTTGTCTATCTATGTCTATTTTGTCCTACACTATTGTCTATGTCTATTTTGTCCTACACTGTTGTCTATCTATGTCTATTTCGTCCTACACTGTTGTCTATCTATGTCTATGTTGTGGTACACTCTTGTCTATCTATGTCTATTTCGTCCAACACTCTTGTCTATCTATGTCTATTTTGTCCTATACTCTTGCCTATCTACGTCTATTTTATCCTACACTGTTGTCTATCTATGTCTATATTGTCCTACACAGTTGTCTATCTATGTCTATTTTGACCCACAATCTTGTGTATGTCTATTTTCTCCTACACTGTTGTCTATCTATGTCTATTTTGTCCTACACTGTTGTCTATCTATGTCTATTTTGTCCTACACTGTTGTCTATCTATGTCTATTTTGTCCTACACTGTTGTCTATCTATGTATATTTTGTCCTACACTGTTGTCTATCTATGTCTATTTTGTCCTACACTGTTGCTTATCTATGTCTATTTTGTCCTACACTGTTGTCTATCTATGCCTATTGTGTCCTACACTCTTGTCTATCTATACTTATTTTGTCCTACAAACTTGTCTATCTTTGTCTATTTTGTCCTACACTGTTGTCTATCTATGTCTATTTTGTCCTACACTCTTGTCTCTCTATGTCTGTTTTGTCCTACACTGTGTCTATCTATGGTTAATTAGAACAATATTTCCTATATCACTGACATTCAGAAATCGCCATCCCGGAAGCTAAGAAACGTATAGTTTCGTGTCCCACTACGATATTGCCATGTACACTTGTCACCGACTTCATTAATTCAGTCTGACTCCTGGAATGCCGGAGAGATCAGGCCCAACATGTCACAGTCTCTCTTCTCAGACGAGGACAGCCCATGGCACGAGCCGTTCAACAGCAAGGAACTGAGCACCGACACAGCTGGGTTTGATCATGGGTGTGTTGATGACTACGAGGAGGAGTTTCCGGCGCTGGAGAAGGAACTCGGCGCGGAGACAGAAGGGGGTCAGCTGGCCACGAACGCCTTGCTGACCCCGGGTGAGAGGTTACATATGGCAGCGGTCAAAGTTCAAGCTGCGGTCAAGTTCACGAAGCTGGAGAGGTTGAAAAGGCGAGCTCGCTGGGCTACAAAGGTAATAAACAGACAGACTTACTAGTGGATTGTGGACCAGACATGTGTGTAGACAGACTTACTAGTGGATAGTAGACAGAAATGTGGATAGACAGACAGACTTACTTGTAATTAGTAGGCCTACATGCGGGCAGACAGACTTCCTAGTGGATAGTGGACAGACATTGTGTAAACAGGCCTACTAGTGGATAGGAGACAGACATGGGACAAACAGACTTACTAGTGGGTAGTAGACAGACATGTGTGTAGACAGACTTACTAGTTAACAGTAGACAGACATGTGTGTAGACAGACTTACTAGTGGATAGTAGACAGACATGTGTGTAGACAGACTTACTAGTGGATAGTAGACAGACATGGGGACAGACAGACTTACTAGTGGATAGTAGACAGACATGTGGACAGACTTACTAGTGGATAGTAGACACACATGTGTGTAGACAGATATACATGTGGATAGCAGACAGACATGTAGATAGACAGACTTACTGGTGGATCCATCCATTCATCATGTGCCAATCCGGTATGCGTGGGCGGTCATGTTTTGCCATCTCACTCGATCACCAGAGTCGTGGATCAGCTCAGTGTTTCAGTCTAGACCATGCCACGAGGCCAAGCCATCCAGGTATTTGCTTCTAGGTCTTCCTCTTGGTCTGTTCCCTTCGATCTTACCAGTTGTTATCAAGTTCTCCAATTCATTTCTTCTCATAACATGCCCAAAAAATTTTGACTGTCTACGTCTAATGTCTCTAATCAGTTTACGATCTTCATTTGTTTCTTAAAGGATTTGTTCATTGGTCTTTCTGGCTGTCCATGGTGTTCTTTGCATTTTCCTCAGAAACAATATTTCTATAGCCATCAGATGTTTTTCAGTTTGACTGCTCATTGTCCAATCTTCACATCCTTATAAAAGTACAGGTTCTATGTAGCACTTCAACACTCTTTTTCTCGTTTCAATTGACATCTTTTTTGGGTCAGTATGTTTTTCATCTTGCTAAAGGCTACTTTTGCCATGTCGATTCTTGTTCTAATCTCTTCAAGGCATCTCCCATCAGATGTTATTACTGTTCCGAGATAATTGTACCTAATCACATGTTGAAGACCATAATCTGTGTCTTTTTACAATTTAATTCTAACCCTCGTTGTTCACTGTGTGTAACAAACCGCATCTACTAAATGTTGCAGATCCTGGTCATTGTCTGCAATCAAGACTGTATCATCTGCATATCTAATGTTATTGATGCATCGTCCCCCAATGTTGATTCCTTTCATATCTTCAATATTTCTGAAAATACTTTCACTGTACAGGGAAAACAGATCTGGAGACATTACACATCCCTGTCTCACACCTCACTTAATAGGCTGATACTGGCCTACTTCATTATCAACTCTTATGGCAGCTTGTTGTTTCCAATATATGTTTTTTACAAGTCTAAGGTCTTTACCATCAATTTGTAGATCTTCAAGAATCCTTATCATGCCGACATGTCTCACTTTATCGAAAGCTTTTGTGTAGTCAATAAAGCAAAGGTGTAGATCTTTGTTTACTTCTATAGATCGTTCGATTACGGTTCTCAGTAAATACACAGCATTTACTGTACCCTTTCCTTCTACAAACCCACATTGTTCTTCTCCTATTTCAGGTTGTATTTTCCTCCTAATTCTTTGCATGATAATTCTTAGCAAAATCTTTGTGATGTGACTCATTATACTAATTGTTCGATGTTGATCACATTCCAAAGCTCCTGATTTCTTTAGGATTGCAATAAATACAGAATTACATAACTCCTGAGGTATATTTCCAGTATCATATATTGTATTAAGCAGACTGGTAACTTTATCTATTCCATATTTTTCTAAATCATTAATCATTTCTGTTGTGACGCTGTCTGAACCGAGGATCTTGCCAGATTTTATATGGTTAAGAGCATTCTGAACCTTCATCTTCAAAATTGCTGGTCCTTCATTATTATTTTGAACGTCGTAGTGTTCGTCTCTGTTATCGTCATAAAGGTTTCTCACATAATCTGATCATACATGTAAGATCTGATCTTTTCTATTATGACTCTTTCATCTTTTGTCTTTAGGCAGCCTGCTGATGTACGTGTTCTTTGATTAGTAAGCTCCTGGATTCTTTTGTGCATTAGTTTCGCATTTTTACTGTTGTGTTATTTTTCAATTTCTCCTAAATTTTTCTCAAGCCATGTTTCTTTTGCCTCCCTACATAAGGTTCTGACTTTTCTGTCAATTTCTTCATATTTGGCAAGATTATTTGTGTTCTGTCTTCTTGTTTCCATTAGTTATAAAATTTCTTCAGTCATCCATGTCTTTTACTCGGGGGGAGAAGAACAGCAAAGAGGTGTAGCCATTATATTAGATAAGCAAACATCAAATTCTGTCAAAGGATATTGGGCTGTGTCAGACAGAGTTCTATTAGTAAAATTAAACGGAAGACCTTTTAAAATAAATGTAATTCAAGTATATGCCCCAACAAGTGAATGCAGTGAAGAAAGTATAGAGAAATTTTATAATGACATGGAGTCTGCTTTGAAGAACTGTAAAAAATCAGAAATAAATATCATAATGGGTGATTTCAACGCAAAAATAGGAAAGCAAAGCGATGGATGCAGTGTAGGCAACCATGGTTTGGGAGAGAGAAATGAAAGAGGTTACAGACTTGTAGAATGGGCAAAAGAACAAGAAATGGTTGTAGGAAACACCTGGTTTAAACAACATCCTAGAAGATTATGGACATGGAGGAGTCCAGACAGCAGGATTAAAAACCAGATAGATTACATCCTGATAAGCAAAAGGTTTCGAAATGCATTAACAGTTGTAAAAACAGTTCCAAATGCAGACTGTTATAGTGATCACAGATTAATTACTGGCACATTGAGGGTAAAGTTAAAGAAAGTCAAGTATACAGCAGGAAACCCTAAATATGACTTGTGCAAATTGAAAACTGACAAAGAAATACAAGATAATTTTAACATAGAAGTAAAGAACAAATTTGATTTATTGTCTGATCTAGAGATCCTATTTCAAGATGTAGATGATCAATGGGAAATGCTGAAGAATTCAATCAGTTGTGCAGCAGAAAATACTATTCCAAAAGTAAAGAAAGTGGGCCGTAAGACATGGATGACTGAAGAAATTTTACAACTAATGGAAACAAGAAGACAGAACAAAAATAATCCTGCCAAATATGAAGAAATTCACAGAAAAGTCAGAACCTTATGTAAGGAGGCTAAAGAAACATGGCTTGAGAAAAATTGCAGAGAAATTGAAAAACAACACAACAGTAAAAATGCGAAACTAATGCACAAAAGAATTCAAGAGATTACTAATCAAAGAACACGTACATCAGCAGGCTGCCTAAAGACAAAATATGGAAGAGTCGTAATAGAAAAAGATCAGATTTTACATGTATGGTCAGATTACGTGAAAAACCTTTATGACGATAACAGAGACGAACAATATATTGTTCAAAATAACAATGAAGGGCCAGCAATTTTGAAGACGGAGGTTCAGAATGCTCTTAATCATATGAAATCTGGCAAGACCCCCGGTCCAGACAGCGTCACAACAGAAATGATTAATGCTTTAGAAGAATATGGAATAGATAAAGTTACCAGTCTGCTTAATACAATATATGATACTGGAAATATACCTCATGAGTTATGTAATTCTGTATTTATTGCAATCCCAAAGAAATCAGGAGCCTTGGAATGTGATCAACATCGAACAATTAGTATAATGAGTCACATCACGAAGATTTTGCTAAGAATTATCATGCAAAGAGTTAGGAGGAAAATACAACCTGAAATAGGAGAAGAACAATGTGGGTTTGTAGTAGGCAAGGGTACAGTAAATGCTGTGTATATACTGAGAACCGTAATCGAACGTTCTATAGAAGTAAACAAAGATCTACACCTTTGCTTTATTGACTACACAAAGGCTTTTGATAAAGTGAGACATGTCAACATGATAAGGATGCTTGAAGATCTACAAATTGATGGGAAAGACCTTAGACTTGTAAAAAACATATATTGGAAACAACAAGCTGCCATAAGAGTTGATAATGAAGTAAGCCAATATCAGCCTATTAAGAGAGGTGTGAGGCAGGGATGTGTAATGTCTCCAGATCTGTTTTCCCTGTACAGTGAAAATATTTTCAGAAATATTGAAAATATGGAAGGAATCAACATTGGGGGACGATGCATCAATAACATTAGATATGCAGATGATACAGTCTTGATTGCAGACAATGAACAGGATCTGCAAAATTTATTAGATGCGGTTGTTACACACAGTGAACAACAAGGGTTAGAATTAAATTGTAAAAAGACACAGATTATGGTCGTCACTAGGAAGAACGAAATACCACAGTGTAATATACAAGTAAATGGGAATATTCTTCAACAAGTGAATAGGTACAATTATCTCGGAACAGTAATAACATCTGATGGGAGATGCCTTGAAGAGATTAGAACAAGGATCGCCATGGCAAAAGTAGCCTTTAGCAAGATGAAAAACATACTGACCAATAAAAAGATGTCAATTGAAACGAGAAAAAGAGTGTTGAGATGCTACATAGAACCTGTACTTTTATATGGATGTGAAGCTTGGACAATGAGCAGCCAGGCTGAAAAACATCTGATGGCTGTAGAAATGTGGTTTCTGAGGAAAATGCAAAGAATACCATGGACAGCCAGAAAGACCAATGAACAAGTCCTTCAAGAAACAAATGAAGATCGTAAACTGATCAGAGACATTAGACGTAGACAGTCACAATTTTTTGGGCATGTTATGAGAAGAAATGATTTGGAGAACTTGGTGACAACTGGTAAGATCGAGGGGAACAGACCAAGGGGAAGACCTAGAAACAAGTATCTGGATGGCTTGGCCTTGTGGCATGGTCGAGACAGAAACACGGAACTGATCCACGACTCTGTTGATCGAGTGAGATGGCAGAACATGACCGCCCACGCTTACCGGCATGGCACATGATGGATGGATCCATGTCTTACAGCCCACTTTCTTTAATTTTGGAATAGTTTTTTCTGCTTCCCAACTGATTGAATTCTTCATCATTTCCCATTGATCATCTACATCTTGAAATAGGATCTCTAGATCAGACAATAAATCAAATTTGTTCTTTACTTCTATGTTAAAATTATCTTGTATTTCTTTGTCAGTTTTCAATTTGCACAAGTCATATTTAGGGTTTCCTGCTGTATACTTGACTTTCTTTAACTTTACCCTCAATGTGCCTGTAATTAATCTGTGATCACTGTAACAGTCTGCATTTTGAACTGTTTTTACGACTGTTAACGCATTTCGAAATCTTCTGTTAATCAGGATGTAATCTATCTGGTTTTTAATACTGTTGTCTGGACTCCTCCATGTCCATAATCTTCTAGGATGCTGTTTAAACCAGGTGTTTCCCACAACCATTTCTTGTTCTTTTGCCCATTCCACAAGTCTGTATCCTCTTTCATTTCTCTCTCCCAAACCATGGTTGCTTACACTGCATCCATCCCCTCGCATTCTTATTTTTGCGTTGAAATCACCCATTATGATATTTATTTCTGATTTTTTGCAGTTCTTCAAAGCAGACTCCATGTCATTATAAAATTCCACTATACTTTCTTCACTGCATTCACTTGTTGGGGCATATACTTGAATGATATTTATTTTAAAAGGTCTTCCATTTAATTTTACTTACAGAACTCTGTCTGACACAGCTCGATATCCTTGAGTGAGCGGAAGAGTGAATGAGTGAGCGGGAGAGTGAATTAGTGAGAGTGAATGATTGAGCGGGAGAGTGAATGAGTGAGCGTGAGAGCGAATGAGTGAGCGTGAGAGTGAATGAGTGAGCGTGAGAGTGAATGAGTGAGCGTGAGAGTGAATGAGTGAGCGGGAGAGTGAATTAGTGAGAGTGAGAGTGAATGAGAGAGAAAGAGAGAGAGTGTGTGTGTGTGTGTGTGTGAGCGTACGCATGCGTGTGAGTGTGTGTGTATGAAAGAATACAGAGAGAGATAGAGAGAGAGTGAGAGAGAGAGAGAGCTGAGCAGATGCATGTCATGTAACACGCGAATCCATATGTTTGTGTATTCTCATCTGTCATATTATAAGTTAAATACCATTTGATTTTATCATGTATAATCTAAACTTATGTTCATTACTGTAGTTTGAGTGAGAGAGTGAGTGAGTGTTAATGAGAGACAGAATGAGTGAGCGTGAGAGTGAATGAGTGAGCGTGAGAGTGAATGAGTGAGAGTGAGAGTGAATGAGTGAGCGTGAGAGTGAATGAGTGAGCGTGAGAGTGAATGAGTGAGCGGGAGAGTGAATGAGTGAGAGTGGATGAGTGAGCGGGAGAGTGAATGAGTGAGCGTGAGGGTGAATGAGTGAGCGGGAGAGTGAATGAGTGAACGTGAGAGCGAATGAGTGAGCTGGAGAGTGAATGATTGAGAGTGTCTGTGTGTGGGAGTGAATGAGTGTGAGTGAATGAGTGAGAGTGAATGAGTGAGCGTAAGAGTGAATGAGTGAGCGTGAGAGTGAATGAGTGAGCGGGAGAGTGAATGAGTGAGCGGGAGAGTGAATGAGTGAGCGGAAGAGTGAATGAGTGAGCGGGAGAGTGAATTAGTGAGAGTGAACGATTGAGCGGGAGAGTGAATGAGTGAGCGTGAGAGTGAATGAGTGAGCGTGAGAGTGAATGAGTGAGCGTGAGAGTGATTGAGTGAGCGTGAGAGAATGAGTGAGAGTGAATGAGTGAGCGTGAGAAGGAATGAGTGAGCGTGAGAGTGAATGAGTGAGCGTGAGAGTGAATCAGTGAGCGGGAGAGTGAATGATTGAGCGTGAGAGTGAATGAGTGAGCGTGAGAGTGAATGAGTGAGCGGCAGAGTGAATGAGTGAGCGGGACAGTGAATGAGTGAGCGTGAGAGTGAATGAGTGAGAGTGAATGAGTGAGCGGGAGAGTGAATGATTGAACGGGAGAGTGAATGAGTGAGCGGGAGAGTGAATGAGTGAGCGGGAGAGTGAATGAGTGAGCGGGAGAGACAGAATGAGTGAGCGTGAGAGTGAATGAGTGAGCGGGAGAGTGAATGAGTGAGCGGGAGAGTGAATGAGTGAGCGGGAGAGTGAATGAGTGAACGGGAGAGTGAATGAGTGAGCAGGAGAGTGAATGAGTGAGAGTGTGTGTGTGTGAGTGAATGTGTGAGAGTGAATGAGAGAGAGAGAGAGAGAGAGTGTGGTGTGTGTGTGTGTGTGTGTGTGTGTGTGTGTGTGTGTGTGTGTGTGTGTGTGGGACGCGCTGGCATCACTACTTTTACGTCACATACTTTTTATGTACACATTTTTCTCCATGTTTAGCCTTGTTTATGTTTACAACATTCATTTCACAATGTTTATTTTTCTTCCTATGTAAATGTATAATGCTCTTGATGAACGAAAGACGAGTGATTGGAAGGGCCGAATGTAAGACGGGCCTGCGCGCCCAATTTGTGACCCTAATAAAGTTGATTTGATTTGATTTGATTTGATTTGACAGAATTTGATGTTTGCTTATCTAATATAATGGCTACACCTCTTTGCTGTTCTTCTCCCCAAGAGTAAATAATCTTATAATCCTCCCCTGTCCTTATCCCTGCCCCTTTCCATCTCGTTTCCGATATTCCTAATATGTTAATCTTCTCTCTCTCCATTTCTTGTTTGATGTTTTCTAATTTCCCATCTGCATTCATTATTCTAACATTCCAAGTCCCTACTCTCAATGATATTAATCTTTTGCACCTAGTAGCCTGTTGACGGTCTGGAGTCACACCGCTTAGCATGACTATCCCTACCGGGCGAGGCTGCTCCTATGGAGCACCCATTTACGCCGTTTCTCTGATTATCGATGAGTCCACACAACATGATTTTCTTGGCATCTATAAAGAAGGTAGTTTGCCATTGCTTTACTTCCTAGCAGTGACCATACTGGTCAGTGACCGTAGCCATTGTCTCCTCAAAAAAGGAGATCCTCTGCCTACCGTCGTGAAGGTGTAGACCATAACCTACAACTATCTGTCGGCTGCTCTCCATCTTCATCCACCACCTGCACCCATGGCTTCACGTAACCCTGATCGGGGGGCTAAACGGGTACTCCACCTTGCCCAAGGGTGTCCCGTAGGCTAGCGGAGGGAAGGAGGCGCCTTACTTCTCCTTTGATAGGGGATACCTCTACCTCGCTACCCCTGGTGGATAGTAGACAGAAATGTGTGTAGAAAGACTTATTAGTGGATAGTAGACAGACATGGGACAGACAGACCTACTAGTGGATAGTAGACAGAAATGTGGATAGACAGGCAGACTTACTTGTAGATAGTAGACCTACATGCGGGCAGACAGACTTACTAGTGAATAATGGACAGACATGTATGCAGACAGACTTACTAGTGGATAGTAGACAGCCATATGGACAGACAGATTTACTAGTGGATAGTAGACAGACATGTGTGTAGACAGACTTACTAGTGGATATTAGACAGACATGTGGACACAAGACTTACTAGTGGATAGTAGACAGACATGGGGACAGACAGATTTACTAGTGGATATTAGATAGACATGTGGACACAAGACTTACTAGTGGATAGTAGACAGCCATATGGACAGACAGATTTACTAGTGGATATTAGACAGACATGGGGACACAAGACTTACTAGTGGATAGTAGACAGACATGGGGACAGACAAACTTACTAGTGGATAGTAGACAGACATGTGGACAGACTTACTAGTGGATAGTTGACACACATGTGTTTAAACAGACATACTAATGGATAGTAGACAGACATGTGGACAGACAGACTTAATAGTGGATATTAGACAGAAATATGGATAGACAGACTTACTAGTGCAGTGGTTCTCAACCTTTTTTGGCCCATGCCCCCCTTCAAAACATTTTCAGAACGTGATTCCCCCCCCCCCCCTTTTCGTATTTCCTCCGTAAAAATTCCCCCTGCCCCTACACAATATACGTAATAATGGAAGCTAAACGTAATACTATTAATGCTAATAATAATAATTAATAATAAATAATATTATTGATGCTATTACTAATAGCACATACTAAAACAAAGTTTTGCCTATTTCAATCGAGTTGCTGTGTATATCATTGTGTTAGTTCTAAAACTGGATCTAATACGAATTAATATCTTAAGTTTATGTGACTGTGGTTTAGTGAAATGAGGATTTCTGTGATAAATGGACGGTAAGGTCATTCAATTTTGAAATCTACCAATTATCGAGTAACGACATCGTGTGATTAAACCACGCTTGACTAGTGCGTGGTAAGTCGCCAAGCACACAATATCGCAAGTCCCTGATCAGCTCTGTGTTCTTGTCTCAATTATCAAAACAAACGAAACGCAACACATGACTTTAAATAGCCCGCGGCGCGTCTAGACTACAATGAGTTCGCTACATTCTTCAAACGGGTTTGATAACATGATGCAGTAATGTCATCTATAGGAGAGGCCTCTCTGGAGGTGACTGGTGTTAAAACAAGATCCGGTTTACGATCGGCCGTGAATAAACCATGCACACTAAACAAAGAGAAGGCGGTGAAGTCCAAGCTAGCCAGGTGTGCGAATCCAGTCGGCCGAGTCGTCCAACACACCAACTCTGGCCAATGTGTTACAGTATCCTTTAACAATAAACTCTATTGTGAGGCATTTCGAACGTGCCTCATCAATTATTACAAGCCTGAACGAATCCAACACAGACAAGATAGAAGCGGGGCCTACGTGGAAGATCTGATTACGACGCCAGTCCTTACAATACACTTATATCACGTGGTAGCAGCGTGGTTACACACCCGCTTCACACGCCAGTGATCCGGGGCTTGTTTCCGGATCCGGTCAGGGATATGCACTACTGACGAGCTCAAACGAGAGCGAAATTCGAGTATAGTACTTCCATATTGACGTGGATAGGCCTTAGGTTCATGTCAGAATACGATCAGCGTTGCCAGTAGTGGGTTGTGCTCAATATTTAAATTCAAATCCCGAAACAACCAAATAAACACTTATATCATTCGAAGAACATGTTACTAGCTCAGGGCAGCGTTGAAAACATTAACTCTTGGTTAAAATTAGACATTGTCGAGCTGGAGAACTCAATACTTACATTTACGTGTAGAGACATATCAAAGACACAAGATATCATCAACATGCTCGTCTCGAGTGAGGACTCAGAATCTACACAGCCCACAACTACAGCTGTGGACATCACAGCAGACAATGCTTCTCAACTAACACATACAATGAATGAACAGGACAATACCATCAACACGAGGTCAGCTACCCCATCAGTACTCTTGGCCATTGAATATTCAATGGAGCACCTCCAAAGCAACGTTGAGACCAACGTAAGAGTAGCAGAAGAAATACCAGCCTTAGATAACACGCCAACTATCAATGGACAATCGTGTGATTGTCATAGGCGCATTGAGGTAATAGAACAATCCTAAAAGGCGCTCACTGCTACTGTTACAGCGAACATTGAAGCAAATAGCTAGACCAGCAGTGACTACACTGCTCAAAGCAGAAATCACGCTCCTGAGAGAGAAAAATCTATTGCTAAGAAAAACAATAGAAACTTTACAGCACGAGTCCACCACCAACCCAACTGAACAAGCGTGTAATTCCCAAGCAGCTGTATCAACTTCGGAGAAGCTTAAAGCCCAGTTTCATCAAAAACAAATAACAAAACAAGACGCGAAAAACCCTCAACGTGCAGAGGATTATAAAACGCTACAAGCAGCCTATCCCATTGGTGTAAAAATAAGCAATAGATTCGAAGTGCTTCAAGAAAATTCGTCAGAAAACGTACAGTGCTATAGTGCACTGCCAACAGACAACACACGCCTCCAGGAAACACAGGGAGAGTCACATGGAGACGTACAGACTGCTGCTAAATGGGAGAAACAACGAATAAGGCGTACTGACAACCAACATGTGCAGACAGCACGACCCGACTGTACACACATTATATTAGGCGACTCTCTAATGAAAGTCTATACAGCGACCGGATGGCTACTACAGACAAAGACATTGTTTCCATAATTCCATTGCCTGGGGCTGGTGTTGACCGGCTAACAGACAAGATTATGAGGTTGGCTGTAAATCTTAACGTAAAAACGGCAAGCGTTCATATTGGTATCAATGACACCATGAACAACCAGCAAATCACAACATCTCAACTGCTGGAGCTCTTGAACGGATTATGTCACCCTTTTCCAAACTCGTCCATTTTCTTCTCCTCCATCATATCACCGAGTTATGGATTCCAGCATCGTCTAGCTGACATAAATAACAACATATTGCAGAAGTTTTTGTTCTCACAACAACATACAGTTCATCAACAACACACATTCACAGTCTGGAGCACCCAAAAAGCGACTTTATAAGGATCAAGTACATTTGTCTACATTGGGCACCAGCTTGCTCGACAAAAATATTAAATACTCAGAACGTACACAACCTACATCCAATACTGGATCGCGTAGGACACTTTTAGCGACACCACCTCAAACTCAAGCCAGACGACATACTGCCGCCACATAAAGTACCAATAGGCCAGAAGAGAGCAGACCACTCATAACCACGGCACCTGATATCCAAGCCAGACGGAACATTTCCACCACACCAAATCAGTACAATACGCCCTCTTTCACACTGGAGGGTGATAATTATGAAGATACGTTCCCTCTTCTCCACAGCAAGGATCATTCCAGTAGTAACAACAACGTGCCACCACAGTCTCCTGTTAGCCACGAATCAGAGCCTGTAGTTGGAAGTCGTTACACACCCGTGAGAAATCAACAGTATCCATTCCATTGCAACCCAGAGTTGTTATACCTCACACGGTTTAGCTCAGCTTCACTTCGGAAGGCATTTATGATGTCGCTGTACCAAGAACCAACACAGCTTGGTATTTCTAGCAATTTAGCACAAAGCAACACCGGATCTCGGTACAAGAAAGAGCCTCTCCTTGAAAGTTTATGCGCATACTTGGTTATTGATTTATATAGCAACGTATTAGATTGTACGTGGCTGTAAACATTGACTCGTATTGAAGTCACAGAGATTGACACTTAGATATCTTTTATAATACTTTTTATCGCGTTTATACTCTGAGTGAGGGGGTGTTCACTGATCATCCTTACTTATCTTTATACTATTTTGAGTGTGTGTGTGTGTGTGTGCGTGTGCGTGTGCGTGTGTGTGTTTATATTGATAGCGATTTTACTGTTTCTCTGTACTTTAGAGTGTGTATTTGTTATAAAGGACGTAAGTTGTATTCATTTTGTGTTTTAAAATATTCATGATTACGCATTGTTAAAATGTCTAATAAGTACGAACACTGGCTCAGTAATAATGGGCTCAGAATCGGGCATTTAAATATCTGCCATCTATTAGGGAAGCTGCCTGAACTATCACTTATAGTTAATCAAAATTTTCACATGTTCGGCGTTAGCATGGTCTATTAAATAGCAAATCTCAGATGATGACATCGCTATCAGAGGCTTTAAAACCATTAGAAGAGATCCCTATCAGAAACAAGAGACGGGTATTGCAGTTTATATTTCTAACTCGCTTAACGCTCACCGTAGGCTAGATTTTGAAACCTGTGAGATTGAGTGTGTATGGATTGGGGTTAAGCTTCAAAATCGCATACCCCTAGTAGTTGGCTATCTTTATCGAAACCCCAGTGCAGGAAATATCTGGTATGAAAAATTCACCACTATGATGGATGTAGTCTTTAGTAATGCTAGAGAAATAATACTGCTAGGCGACTTCAACATAGACACTAACAAATCAAACAAAACATGGGAAACATGGGAGTCACATAAATTCTAACAGTTAGTCAAACAAGCCACTAGAATAACAAATTCATCTGCAACACTTATAGATCATATCTATACTACGTGTGCTGACAACATCACAGAATGTACTGTACCTATTAATGCAATGAGCGATCACTACCCAGTATGTTGCACGTGGTCGAAAAGAGGTACCAAAACTCCCAAACACAAACATAGAAGTATAAAATATAGAAATTACAAAAACTTCAATCAAGATGCCTTCTTACAAGACTTGCTCAACTCATCTCTGGACTATGTTTATCAGATTCCTGACCCAGATGATGCTCTGGACCACTGGCTGAAGACCTTTCTAAGCGTATTCGATAAGCATGTTCCATTTAAGGAAGTTCATGTTAAACATCACTCTAAGCCCCGTGGATCACACAGGAGGTAGTTGAACTTATGAGAAACCGGAACAGGGCACATAAAAAAAGAAATCTAACTAAGTACCGTAGTTTGAGAAACAAAGTTCAATATGTTATTCGAAAGGAAAAGAAAAACTATTTTAAGAACTTAATAATAGATAAAACCAACACTAAAGATATATGGAAAGCAATTAATACTTTGACAAGCAACTCAAATCATCACAATCGTTACCATCAAATCAGGTTACATGTGATCAATTCAGTAGTTTCTTTCAGTCTGACATAAACCAACTGAAGGCAGCAATACCAGATGTGCCTCATGACATATCTTTATTATCATCATTCTGTAAGAGCAAATGAAGACAATCCCACAAATATACCGCTAATGACGACCACTTAAGTATTTACTCATCTCAGTAGCCTAAAAAACAATAACTCATCAGGACTAGATGGAATCAGTAATCGGATCCTTCGCTATGCTGCAGCGGCGATCTGCGAGTCACTAACTTTTTATATACAATCAATGTCTCACCAAAGGTCACTTCCCATCAGCCTTTAAAATCGCTAAAGTGTATCCTCATTTAAAAGCTGGTTCATTAGACGATTGTATCATGAGTAATTATAGGCCAATTTCCATATTATCCTCCCTATCCAAACCGCTAGAAAAGCACATCCACAAAACATCACTAGAGAACTTTGTTCGCCACAAACTAATAGCTGACAGTCAGTCAGGATTTCGGCCAAAATATTCCTGCCATACGGCCCTAACAAACATGATAGAAAACTGGCATCAATATATTAACAACAATACTCTATGTGGAACGATGTTTATAGACTTTAAAAAAGCATTCGATATGATAGATGATACTATTCTAATTAAAATAAACTAGAAACAATGAAATTAAGCTTTAGTATAGTGACATTAATAAGCTCATTCTTATTAGACAGAAAATAAGTAGTATCACACAATAAATCTCTATCCCAAGCTATTACCATTAATATTGGAGTACCTCAGGGGTCTATACTTGGCCCTTTGTTATTTGCCATTTATATGAATGATCTTCCCTTATATCTGTCATCGTCCTGCGATTTATTTGCTGATGACTGCACAGTATATACAAACGCTATTGATCGTAATGTGCTAAAATTATCCTTGCAACAGGAAATAAATAGTGTAGTTAACTGGAGTCATGCAAACCGCATGCAAATTAACATTTCTAAAACAAAATCTATGTTAACAGAAACGAGGCAAAGACTTCACACTCTAAACTCGCAGGGAACTCTTCAGCTGCACATTGGTAGCACACCTATAGAATGTGTAACCGAGCACAAGGCACTGGGTCTTATCATAGATCAAAATCTATCCTTTAATTCCCATGTTCATGCTCTAGTTAAACAAATAGCCAAAAAAAGTATACCAACTTGCCAAAATTAAAAACTTCTTCGACGAAAACACAAGAAAGATATTCTATACTTCCCACATACAAACACATATTGATTATTACTCCACAATCTGGGATGGATGCTCCAAATAAATAACAAAACGCCTTTATTCGCTACAGAAAAGGGCAGTGCGTCTAATCAATGGTGATAAGTTTACAGACAATTCTAAACTACATGAACGTCTTCAGTTACTGCCACTCCACAAACACCTACTTTTTAATAAGGCTAAACTAACTCACAAAATCCTATTTCAAAATGCCCCAAGCTACATTTGGCCATTGTTTAAATATAACGCCAGACATAGTGAACGACTAAATATACTTCATGTCTCTAAACCTAGGATATACAACAAGCTTAGCATACTCTGCCACTCAGTTGTGGAATAATCTTCCACAAGACATCAAAGACACCACCAATCATTATACATACAGTCGCAACCTGTTTGAACACTACCTCAGAACAGACTACATGCCCCCTTTAAAAAAAAAAAGACAATAATAATGGTAAATTATCTCGAACGACAACTAGTCAAAAAAAAAAAAAAAAAAAACTAAATTCCCATATGTGTGTTACACCCGCCTTGGGTATTTATGATGCCCATGTTAAACATTGCCTCAACGAGTCATGTATTATTGATTATTTTTCATGTGTTTTAATGCTAATTGTTCTTTTGTTGTCAAAGAATTGCTTCATAAGAGATGTTGAATGAAAGAAAGTATGAGAGGAAATAGAGAAGAAGGGCAGAATGTCAGACGGGCCTGCGTGCCCAATTCTTAACCCTTTGAAAATAAAGATTTTCGTTCGTTCGTTCGTGATTTGTGGGTCTACTTACGTTATAAAATGAATTTCAGAAGGGTGAGATGTACAGAATCGTACAGTATGAAGGGAATAACAATATCAAGTAATCGGTTCTTGTATTAACGCGATCTTGAGATAATCTCAATTCCCCCCCCCCCCCGATACCCTAAAATCCCCCCTCCCCGGGGGATGGGATTCCCCACCGGTTGAAAACCACTCTACTAGAGGACAGTAGACCGGAATGTGGACAGACAGACTTACTAGTGAATAGTAGAAGTAGACAGTCATGTAGACAACATTACTAGTAGATAGTGGACAGACATGTGGACAGACATACAGACAGACGTGGATAGTGGACAGACGTGTGGGCAGACAGACTGACTTACGAGGGCGAGTCAATAAGTAAGTCACACAGCTGTGTGGGATGGCAGGTAAATGTAGTTGGTGTTTTCTACAGGTGTCATTAGGAGACAGCAACATCGAACTTTATATTTCCGTTCGTCAGGTGGCGCTAGCTATCTCATGCACATGCACAACGCATAAACAAATTGGCGACTGTACTTACGGAATGTACAACCAAAGAGCAACGTTCTGTTGTGCGTTTTTTGTGGGCAAAAGGACTGCCTGCAAAGTACATTCATAAAGCGGTGTATAGCTGGGTAGAAAATTTTTCTCAAGGACGCTCTAAAATTGTTGATGAAATCCGATCTGGTCATCCTGTTGAGATTGCAAGAAAAGCATCCGTGCAGTGGGTGGAGGAGATGATTAGAGGTGACAGGCGAGAAACGATAAACTCTGTAGCATCTGCAGTCGGGTGCTCACATGTTTTCAGAATACAGCGTAATGCATGATCGATTGAAATTTCCAGGACTGCTGACTAGAGGAGTGTTGCTTCTTCATGACAATGCCAGACCACATACGGCTCGATTAACTCAGGAGAAAATTAACCAACTAAGGTGGGAAGTTCTGGAACATCCACTTTACAGCGCTGACTTAGCCCTAGCGATTTCAACCTTTATGTTTCACTGAAAACCCACCTTGGCGGGAGACATTTCGTGAATGACGCCGAAGTTGAATGTTAAGTGAAAACGTGGTTTAGAAAACAGAGCACGCAGTTATATGCAGTCAATTTGGGAGGACTGATAAAACGATGGGATAAGTGCATCAATGTTGGTGGAGATTATGTTGAGAAATAAAGGGACAAAATAAATTGGTTTCAAGTTGTTATCATATTTAATTATTTTTCTGCAGCCATTTGTGACTTACTTATTGACGTCCCCTCGTACTTGTAAATTGTAGACAGAGATGCGGACAGGCAGACAGACAGACTCCGACAGATAGATATATAGGGTAGGCAGACAGACATATAGGGCAGACAGACAGACAGGTTTATAGAGAGTAAAGCAGACATATGAAACCAGAGACAATTACACTAAAAGGGAGCCAGACATACACCAGATAAACAGCCTTACAAAGCAAGTAATACCAAAGGAACAAAATTGCGGATAGGCAGACAGATAGAGACCTACCTAGACAGACAGACAGACAGACAGACAGACAGACAGACAGACAGACAGACAGACATCACACAGATGCAAGCAAACATGTATACATTCATACAAACCGACAGACAATTACACTAAAGGAGAGACAGACACCAGGCAGGCATGCACGAAGAAAGCAAAAATACCAAAATGTCGAGCAGACTGACAGATATATATATAGAGAGAGAGAGACAGACATACATACATGCAGACAAGGAGAAATATTAGAAGACGAGGAGACAATACAGCAAAAGACAGACAGATACCAGACAAGCATGCAGTTGGACAGACAGAAACACAAACAGACAAGCAGACAGACAGACAGACGTACTAATAGACGAGAAGACAAACAAACAGGAAGACAGGTAGACATGCAGACAGACAGACATGCAAACAAAATGACATACAGATACGCATACAGATAAGTATGCAGGCGGGCAGACCGAAGGAAAGAAAGGAAGGAAGACGGACGGAAAGAACGCAAGTCAAAGACACAAGCAGACAGACAGTCAAACAAATTGACAGACAGGCATCTATACAGAGAGAAAGACAAACACACTAACAAAGAGATTGGCAGGCTGACAGACAAACAAGGATACAGACTTACAGAAAGAAACACATAATGAAGTAAATAGAGACACATTGACAGACAGACTGGAAAATAATCAGCCAAGCAAACTTTTCTGGGAAGAAATGTGAACCAACAAACACAAGTGTATATTCAAATCAATGCATTCCTTCAGTTAGTTTACACACAGAAGTCGCAAACAATATGGTGCACGATTTACTGCCTGGCATATTTCCGCATCTCGTTTGCATACTGCAAAATTATGTGAACAATATAAATGAATAATAGTTAAGCTTAAACATAAAACACATTGTCCCGGGCTTGCAGCGTCTTTCGCTGTCAATGTGAAATTACCGCGGGGATAACAAATGATGCATATTCGAACAATATTTAAGAAAGTGTTCGTGTTTTCACTTCATGAGATAAATAGCTCTGCAGTTTGCAAACGGCCGGGTGTAGTGACATATGCTAGGTAAGAAATATCTAGAATCTGACCATTCGGCAAACACATGACGATGCTGATTGGTCTAGGAAAGTCTTATTTGTATCTGGGCCTTTGTGAGAAGCTTTTCTGTAAGATTTATTTCTTTGGTTTGGGGGATCCTTTTGTATCATCAGCTCCCGGTATCATGTACGGGGTCAAGGTCAATGATGAGAGTCATTCAGAAGTGTCTGTCATAAATCTTCGTTGTACATTCATTACATATTTATTGACAATATCTTGATGTTGTGTGTCCTATGTTCGCGGTGTACATT
>OY992890.1:8533725-8566225 GCA_963921405.1 Cepaea hortensis
TGTAATTTGTCACCGTTCTCCATGCCTTGCGTTATTTATTCTCATTCCCGCGTTCTGTTCCAATTTGTGCAACGGTCGCCATTCTTGTGTAGTAATTTCTGGTGATGAATTTTCCAGCAACATCAAAACTTGATCATCAAGCTCAAGGGTTTTGATCGTGTTTACTAACCTCTTTGTTGAAGGATGAACCCAGGCCAGTAGTAATCGATCATTGGCTTGGTAGTAGACAATAGTAATCGATCCGCGTTAGTCCTGTTATCAACGTAAACGTTTGAGTTCAGCTAATGGCGAATTGAATATCTGGCACAAATATTTCACAACCACAACAACACCGCCACTGATCTAGAAAGACAATTGACAAACACGAACCAATACAAGAACAATGTAAACTCCCATGCCCTCCCTTAGTTACAAAAACATGAAGAATTCAACGTGTTTGTGAACTAATTTTGTAGAGTTTTGTTGTGCAAGTTTGAAACTCAAACACGATGAAATACAAACATTTCAAATGATTCTTTCATCTGGCCAGATAGGTGGTTTCATGAGCAGCCCAGACGATTCTTTCATCTGGCCAGATAGGTGGTTTCATGAGCAGCCAAAATGATTCTTCCATCTGGCCAGATAGGTGGTTTCATGAGCAGCCTAAACGCCCACGTGTTTGACAATGAGGGGATAGGTTAAGATATTCGGGGAGCCGATGGAGGACAATGGCTAGACGTTCGCCTACTGGCCCGGTGATCGTGGGTTTAAATTCGGGGTCGATTTTGTATTTGCACTACTATACAGAAAAACATGTTCTATATAGCATTTCAGCACTCTCTTTCTTACATTCGGTGATAGTGACATATTGCATACGATACTTTTCATTTTCTGAAATGCAGCTTTCCCTTGCCCTATTCTGCTCTAGCCGACCTTCCTGGCGAAAGGGTTAACGACTTTCTCTGTAATCTCGTATATCCACGTAGGAGAACACAGTGCGTTAGATTCGGTAGCGGATCGCATCGCGCTGGTTTCTTACGGGGGATTTGTGAGCCGGTTGCTCAGAAAGCAATGGCAAACTACTGAGCGTAATCTTGCCAAGACATCAACAACAGCGGTAAAATGCTTGAGGTGACAGCGATGTCCTGTAAATAGGATATGCGAAAAAAAAAATCCTGTTCTTAATCTCTGCTGTACATCTTCCATCTGATGTTATTATATTCTACAGCAGTTCCAGCAGAAGCTTCTCCTGCTGTCCTTCACATGCTCGGAAGGCTAAACAAAGCGATCAGCTGCTTTCATGAATCCAATCCTCGGTAGAATATCACCTTGGATTCCCACTATTTGTCTCCCTCTGTCTTCACATGGAGATGCATTCTCATGTTATCACAGAGAAGTCATGTTTCCATAAAGTATTCCGGATTCAGTCCAGAATTGTAGCATATATAATAAGTACATTGTCAGAAACGTGTTCCGAATTGACTTTGGCAGTGTGGCACATATACTAGATCCATTTTCAGAAGGTGTTAGGGATTGAGTATCGCACTGTGGTATATATACTAGGTACAAATCCATAACGTGTTCCAGGAAATGTAGGCTCCATCCATCCATCATGTGCCATGCCGATAAGCGTTGGCGGTCATGTTTTGCCATTTCACTCGATCACCAGAGCCGTGGATCAGCTCCGTGTTCTGTCTCGACCATGTAGGCTGTATTGTCATATGTACTAGGCACCTTCCCAGAAGTCAATAAGGATTGTGTTGGACAGTTCTGTATGTACAGTAGGCAAGTTGCGCTGCGTTGATTTTGTGAATATGGTCTTCCCATTACAATTATTCTGTAGAGATCCTAAGCATGGAGCTCTGTGTTATGTAGTTTTACAATGGTATCTTGTTGGTGACTGCTATCTGTTCTCTCCAATTTTTGTACTACCGGTATATCTCATTTTTATTTTTATTTCGCTCGTCTTGAAATCAAGTTTAGTCCATACACGTGCCACCAGTTCTAGTGCACTGGACTGAATTTTGCTTTTGGATTAGCTTTCCTATTACCAGTGTCCCTTGCCATCAGGAGAACCCACTCCTACTTCTGAGGTACTTGTAATTTACGTTCCAAGTCAAGGACGAGGTATATATTTCATTTGGTAACTGCTCTCTTTTCTATTCATTGTTTGAGTATATTTCATTTTGTTACTGCTCTCTCTCTCTCTCTCTCTCTCTCTCTCTCTCTCTCTCTCTCTCTCTCCTCTCTCTCTCTCTCCCTCCCTCTCTCTCTCTCTTTCTCTCTCTCTCTCCCTCCCTCTCTCTATCTCTCTCTCTCTCTCTCTCTCTCTCTCTCTCTCTCTCTCTCTCTCTCTCTCTCTCTCTCTCTCTCTCTCTCTCTCTCTCTGTTCTCTTCATTGTTTCTAGTATATGTCGTGTCGTATCTTTGCGTCCATCGCCACAGTTCATAAACCCAGCTATGTTGAATGTCTCTAGTTCTGGTCCTTGTTATTTGACCAATCGGGTTTCAGAAAGAACAATGGTGGAAGGCATTGCTGTTGGGGGAAGAGGCTAGGGCGGACCAGCACGAAGAAGGACACGAGACATTGAAGACTCCCTAGGACATGAACACCACGAAACAGGGAAACTCACACAGGGATTGAGGATCTTGTTGTCACGTCGTGATACGACGCCGTTCGGGACAGCATCTGCATCATGATGATGATGGATAGAATATCTAACTGTGATAAATTCCGTTGCGTCAGTCATTACCGGAAATGACAAATACCTAAAGCCAGTGCATTATTTATCAGTACGAAAGCTAGATGAAAGCTAGACAGCATTCTGTCAGCTAAATTATAAAGCACTTTCCATTGTCGTCACGCATTCAGCAGTACTAGTGAAAGGTCTACTCTCGGTGATGAGGTGCAATTTGGCCATTTTATGAAGTGTGTGTACTTTATAATATATGCGACCTATATAGGCAGACTTAGGGACCTATTCAAATGGCTGCCCGCCAGTGTGGCGAGGTAGTTAGTGCGGTTGGTTATTAAGAGTGGTCTTTGTCAAATCTTCAGCATTTGCACCATCATCATGTGCCATACCGATAAGCGTGGGTGGTCATGTTACGCCATATCGCGCGATCACCAGAGTCGTGGATCAGCTCCGTATTCTTGTCTCGACCTTACCACTTGGCCAAGCCATCCAAGTATTTACTTCTATGCCTTCTCCTTGTTCTTTTCCCCTCAATCTTGCCAGTTGTCATCGAGTTCTCCAATTCATTTCTTCTTATAACGTGTCTAACAATTGTAACTGTCTACGTTTAATTTCTCTAATCAGTTTACAGTTTTCATTTGTTTCTTGTAGGACTTGGTCATTGGTTTTTCTGTCTGTCCATCGTATTTTTGTATTCTCCTCAGAAACCGGATCCTCATAGTCATCAGATGATTTCCAGATTGTCTGCTCATTTCCCACGCTTCAAATCTATACAAAAGTACAGGTTCTATGTAGCACTTCAACACTCTTTTTCTCGTTGCAAATGACATCTTTTAATTGGTCAGTATCTTTTCCATCTTGCAAAAGGCCACCTTCGCCATGGCAAGTCATGTTCTAATCTCTTCAAGGCATCTCCCATGAGATGTTATGACTGTGCAGCATGTCCAGGAATGTTGTTTTACGTGTAAAGAAAAGACGACGCAGACAAAGAGAGTCACATCTCCCATTCCAGACGTGAGTCGCGTTAGCGAGATTCTAGCACAGAGAGCATGGGTTGAAGCCCGCATAGAGAGTCATATTCTGTCTTCTAATTCTATGAGCGTCAAACAATACCTGTGATTTCCCCATTTATATTTTAAACGTCCAACCTAAGCCATCTCTCAACACCTGTTAAACTGCGGCAATACAATTAATAAAAGAAACTCGTTTCGTGAACTTCATTCGACAAACAATAAACAATAGCTTAAATAAACGGAGACCATAACAATTATGCGTAGAATACCGGGGTTATAGCGACAGAAAGACTTCATAGTAACTGCGTTCACCGCGGTGGAAAACGTTGCTCCACATTTCAACAGTATCAATGACTATGCGTGTTATGTTTTTCAGCTAAAGTATAATTCAACCAACTCATCCCGTCATAGCCATATCTGCGAAGAATCTAACCAAATCAGGAACACGTCTTGAAATGAAGTTTCACAGTGGTTGGTTGAGGAGTATTGAACCACAGGGAGGTATTAGGCGGACGACCACGAAATTTAATAAGGAGGTGGTTGATCAGTTTTGTACTACTAGAAGATGATAGTCGGACAACCAAGAAGTTTGACAGGGGTTGGTTGCGGAGTTTTGCACCACTGCAGCGATTTGTTGTGGGGTTGTGCACCACTGGAGGTGATAGGGAAACGACCAAACGATTTGACAAGGATCTGTTGTGGAGTTGTGCACTGCTGGAGGTGATAGGGGGAAGGCCAAGAGATTTGACAGGGATCTGTTGTGGAGTTTTGCACTGCTGGAGGTGATAGGCGGACGGCCAAGAGATTTGACAGGGATCTGTTGTGGAGTTTTGCACTGCTGGAGGTGATAGGCGGACGGCCAAGAGATTTGACAGGGATCTGTTGTGGAGTTTTGCACTGCTGGAGGTGATAGGCGGACGGCCAAGAGATTTGACAGGGATCTGTTGTGGAGTTGTGCACTAAGACGGCCAAGAAGACAGAAGGAGACTACGAAGGACGTTTCGTGAAATGATGTTACCTTGAACGGAGAATATCGCCAAACCAATGCAACATTCTGTTGCAGATCACGACATGTGGGTAATTATTTTCGCCAAAGCCTGTTGCCAAGGCAACTGATAATGATATTACTAGTAATAACGATTATTCTGGTAACACAGACTTGACCCTCGGCTTGTAATCGCGTGAGATGACGAATGATTATTGCGGGTTGTCATGACCTAGACTGAGTAGACAGACACAAGTAGACAGACACAAGTAGACAGACACCAGTAGACAGTTAATATCAGGAGAAACAGTTGGGGTGAGTGGACACAAGCAACAACAACACAACATACCACATAAAGGGAGATCAGATAAGCTGCGACTGTCTGACCTATCACAGTAATAGCCACGTCACGTAGGAAGTAAGGGGAGAATGGTTGATAGTGGCTTTTTGTTTCATTATCTCATTTTGAAATCAAGAATAGTGATACAACAACTTTTAGCATGAGAACCCATCCATCATGTGCCATGCCGGTAAGCGTGAGCAGTCACGCTTCGCCATTTCACTCGAACACCAGAGTCGTGGATAAGCTCACTGTTCTTGTCTCGACCATGCCACGTGGCCAAGCATTCCAGGTATTTACTTCTCTATCTTCCCTTTGTTCTATTCCCCTCGATCTTGCCAGTTTTCACCAAGTTCTATAATTTATTTCTTCTCATATCATGTCCAAAAACAGTTTGACTGCCTACATCTAATTTCTCTAATCAGTTTACGATTTTCATTTGTTTCTTGTAGTACGTGGTTGTTGGCTTTTCTGTCTGTCCATGGTATTCTTTACATTCTCCTCAGAAACCACATTTCCACAGCCATCAGATATTTTTCAGCTTGCCGTATTTCGTTCTTCCTAGTGACGACCATAATCTGTGAATACCACCCAACATTTTTACGAGGAGATGGGCAACTCACAGGCAGGTTATAATAATTTGGTTTTGTCGTCTGTTTGTGCGGCTAGAACTGTTACGATAGATATACCTGTGGATCTAAAGTGTCTTAGTTTGAAACCAGCTAGTATCTTACAGACGGAAGATGATTTACAGAGATCGAGAACAGACAGATCAAGCGACATCTGCATTTTATAACATGAAACAAATCGTATGCAGTAAATCTTGTCTTAGGAAATCAGAAACAGTATGATTTCGGGTTACATAGTACCAGTTCTTAAATCTCTGATCGTTAAACTTGCCTAGTACAACAGCAGCTGAAAAATTGCTAGTGTTGACTGCAACGTTCTGTAAAGGATATGCAACATAAAAAAGAACCAGTTCTAACATATGGCCGCAAATCATGGACAATTAGCAAACAAATAACATAAAATAAGTTGAGAATATTCTTTTGTGGTTTCACAAAAGAATGCTAACATTTTCATTAGACAGCCAAAATGAGTATTCTGAATGGTTTGAAAGGGGCTAAGATACAAAGACACTTAGACAACTTAGTACACACATCACAAAAAGATGGTCATTACTGTTGGCCCATTACGAGAAGACACACAAAAAAAAAAAACTTGACCATGTTAATCGTTGCCGGCTTCGTGGCTTAGAGGTTATGACTTTTCTCTGTAATCTCGTATACTCTCGTCGGTAACGTGATGACGGTGAGAATCAGCAGTGGTTCGAATCGCATCGGTAACTTACGGGGTATGTGAGCCGGCTGCTCAGAAAGCAATGGCAAACTACTGAACGTAATCTTGCCAAGAAATCAACATACATTTGAAAGATGCTGGTGTTGACAGCGATGTCATGTAAAGGATATGCAAAAAAAAAAAAAAAAAATGTTAATCGTTAGTCGCAGTTCCAACTTGACGACAACACGGTCACTCCAAAATGCTAACTTCCCCGCCAGTGAATTTCATACAAAATGCAAATTTCCAGCGCCAGTGAATTTCATACAAAATGCTCCTCGCTGCCCCATGTAAAAAGTGGAACAGATAGCTGTTGCGACAAACCAACAGCACGCCTAGCATACATGCATAAAGCTGTTGCCAGAATGCCATAACAACAATCCGCCACTAAAATTGCATTATCGATGGAAGCGACATTCACTAGAAAACCAGCAACATGTATCACATGGAAATGGGGTTTTACTAATTCTCTTCTGCGTGTCTTTTACATTATCCTCTATTTCGTTTACTGTGTGGGTTGAGAACAAAGGTCTCTCTAATTTACTATTCTCCAGTTTACTCAGTGTATGTTCTTCCAGCGCCATTCTCTTTTCCTCGCTTATTGATTTACTGGTATGTGTCTAGTTCTGGCCATGAGCTAACATTGGTAACGATGTTTCATACCAGTCTTAGATCTTAGTCTGCAATGGCACCAGTTACTGAATTTTAGATTGTATTTTATTGTAGATTATTTGTTATTGTTTGATTCGTTTTGCCATGTTTTTTTTTTTTTTATCGTGTACTGATTTAACTAAATGTAGATGATCATGGCCAAGACAAAATAGTGTTTCTGGAAGTGACCGGAGGATCTAACCGACACTTGGGACTCTAAGGAAAGGTCAGACTGACACATACTCACTCAGGCCGTTACTGATAGCATTAGTATTGTGACTCTTCGCTGGCTGTTGAAGATAACGGAGCACGTATGGGAATGTTCCGAGTGCCCTGTTGTCGGTTCTGGACTCAATTCAGCTCAACTTAACGATGGAGTTTCGTGTTCGCAGACTGGCCAGACTTTGTCCTGATATGCTACTGATCGCATCTCTCTAAAATTGCGTCCTAATCTGTGGGACAGTGTAATACACTCCCCAGTAACTGTCGCTTAAAAGAAAGTCGCTTTAAAGTCCCCAGTAACTGTAAGTGGCCGCAAAAAAGGAGCAACATAATTGTCTTGTTTGTGATTGAAACGTGAAGCAGAACAAAAAAGGAAGAATAAAGAACGAAGAAGAAGAACATTAAGATGGAAAACATGAGGAGGGAGAAGAGAAAGAGAAAGAAGGAGAGTTAGAACAAACAGAAGTGGAAGAAGTAATAGAAAAGGAAGAAGACAATGAAAAAGTAGAGGAAAATAAAGACAGAGAAGCAGATATAAAGATTGAATAAGAGAAAGACAAAGAAGAAAAAGAAGACAATTAGAAAGTAGATGGAGAAGTGGGCTGGAAGAAGAAGAGAAAGAAGAAGCGGGAAAAAAATTGGAAGAAGAAAAGTAAGTAGAATTTGAAGAAGAAGAGGGAAACGACGATGAAGAAAAAAGGATGAAAAGAACAAACAGAAGAGAAATAAGAAGAAAAATAAACACACCACTGAAGCAACAAGAGGGTAACAAAAAGCAGAGTGACAAAGATTTCTCCCAATCAAAACCAACGTGTTCCATTCGTGAATTGATACGCAGACGCATAAACATTGCGTATAGCGTATGTGTTTACATTTCTCACATGCCTATGTTTTTCGTCACAGCAGGGGAAAATGTGGACTTTAGAATATCGAGATCTGTGTCTGACCATTTGAATACATCAGCGGTCAGTGCAGAGCCGGAAATAGATGGGCGAGATTTATCTGTGAAGTTGTCTGACTGCCTGTCTGCATTCACAGAGATCACCATAACCGGATATGACGCGAATAGCGAGCATAAAGAGAAGCCCTTAATCTGGCATAGCCAAATAACAACTGCCTCAATTTAGAGAGCCCGAAGTTGTACTTAAGTATTTATGTTCACGCTGGACGTAGCCAGAACTGTGTTATTATTTAACGGCCTTGTGAACCAACTGTGAATATGTTGTAGGGGTTATAGCAATAGAAGTGCATATGCTTCCTCTTCTTCGTTCACCTTCATTATCTTCCACTTTCGCTATGAAGCCTCGCAGGGAGAAATAATTGACACCCGATCTGTGGCATTGAATAGTGTATTTCGTGTGACTGTACAATGTTTTTTGATGTCGTCATTGCTTTTTCTTCTCAGGCGTTCTCTTGCTCTCGTATCAGATCTTCTTTTGTTTAACGACAGTGCTGGTAGTTGATGATATTGAATTCTAACGAGATGGCCAAGCCAATTGATATTCTTCCTGTCGGTATATGTGGCACGATACCAACCACTCACCATCTACCTAATCTTATAAAACTGGTGATAACAACCACTCACAATCTACACCATTTTATAGAACTGGTAGTATCAACCATTCACCATCTACAGCATCTTATAGAACTGGCGATACCAACCATTCACCATCTACATTGGCTGTGGGGACAACGAAAACTTGACCACTTAGAAGAGATGGCTGCAGGCACGATACAGACCGCATCATTCATCGAGTGCTAATTGCTCCATCAAAATTCTGATTCAGTGCCATATATATATAAAACTACTTCTTCTTCTTCTTCTTCTTTCTTCTTCTTCTTCTTCTTCTTCTTCTTCTTCTTCTTCTTCTTCTTCTTCTTCTTCTTCTTCTTCTTCTTCTTCTTCTTCTTCTTCTTCTTCTTCTTCTTCTTCTTCTTCTTCTTCTTCTTCTTCTTCTTCTTCTTCTTCTTCTTCTTCTTCTTCTTCTTCTTCTTCTTCTTCTTCTTCTTCTTCTTCTTCTTCTTCTTCTTCTTCTTCTTCTTCTTCTTCTTCTTCTTCTTCTTCTTCTTCTTCTTCTTCTTCTTCTTCTTCTTCTTCAGCGTTTCGAGCCATTGAGGTTCTTTGCTGCAGATACAATAGCTTGTAATTTGTGTTTCAACGGCCAACGCCTAATACCATCGAAAACAACGCACATCAGTCTGCATCCACATCGTCCACGGCAGAATGCGAACTTCAGACTGGGTGGTCCGGGCAATGATGATACTGTGTGTTTCAATCAATCAATCATGTGCTATGCCGTAAAGCGTAGGCGGTCATGACTCGCCATTTCACTCGATCACCAGAGTCGTGGATCAGCTCAGTGTTCCTGTCTCGTCCATGCCATGTGGCCAAGCCATCCAGATATTTTCCTTTCGGTCTTCCTCTTGGTCTGTTCCCCTCGATCTTGCCAGTTGTCACTAAGTTCTCCAGTCCATTTCTTTTCATAACATGTCCAAAAGATTTTGACTGTCTACGTCTAATTTCTCTAATCAATCTACGATTTTCATTTGTCTCCTGTAGTACTTGGTCATTGGTTTTTCTGTCTGTCCATGGTATTCTTTGCATTTTCCTCAAAAACCACATTTCTGCAGCCATCAGATGTTTTTCAGTTTGACTGCACATTGTCCAAGTTTCAATTGTCCAAGTTTCACATCCATACAAAAGAACAGGCTCTATGTATCCCCTCAACACTGTTTTTATCGTTTCAATTGACATCTTTTTATTGGTCAGAATGTTTTTCATCTTGCTTAAGGCTACTTTCGCCATGGCGATTGATTGATTGATCTAGGAACCGACATCTTGCTCTAATATCTTCAAGGCATCTCCCCTAAGATGTTATGACTGTTCCGAGATAATTGTATTGATTCACTTGTTGAAGAATATTCCCATTTACTTGTATATTACATTGTGGTACTTCGTTCTTCCTAGTGACGACCATAACCTGTGTCTTCTTACAATTTAATTCCAACCCCAGCTGCTCACTGTGGACAACAACCGCGTCTACTAATTGTTGCAGATCCTGTGCATTGTCTGCAATCAATACTGTATCATCTGCATATCTAATGTTATTTATGTTTCGTCCTCCAATGCTGATTCCAATATGTCTTCTACATTTCTGAAAATATTTTCACTGTATAGGGAAAAAAGATCTGGAGACATTACACATCCCTGCCTAACACCTCTCTTAACAGGTTGATATTGTCCCACTTCATTATCAAACCGTATGGCAGCTTGTTGTTTCCAATATATGTTTTTTTATAAGTCTAATGTCTTTCGCATCAATTTGTAGATCTGCAAGCATATCCACCATGTTGACATGTCTAACTCTATCAAAAGCCTTTGTGTAGTCAATAAAGCAAAGATGTATATCCTTGTTTACTTCTATAGTACGTTCAATAACTGTTCGCAGCATATACACAGCATTTACTGTACCCTTTCCTTCTACAAACCCACATTGTTCTTCCCCTATTTCAGGTTGTAGTTTCTTCCTCACTCTTTGCATGATAATTCGTAACAAGATCTTTGTGATGTGACTCATTATACTAATTGTTGTATGTTGATCACATTCCAAGGTTCCTGATTCACTACCACCCTAAGCTACAGGCGCCGGTTATATATTTATAGATAAATCTACTTGCTGAATACTAAATTCCCACGGATACGATATTACCTGAATACCCACATATACGATATTTCCTGAATGTCCACATAAACGATATTTCCTCATTACCCATATATACGATATTACCTGAATACCCACATAAACGATATTTCATGAATACCCATGGATACGATATTTCCTGAATACACATGGATACGATATTACCAGAATACCCATGGATACGGTATTACAATATACACACGGCTACAATATGTTTAGAATATCCATATATACGATTTTGTCAGAATACCCAGTGATACGATATTACCAGAATACCCAAGGATACGGTATTACCATAATACTAACGGATACGATATTTTCAGAATACCCATAGATACGATTTTATCAGGATACACAAAGTCCGCAAAGTCACCTTCATCTTCGTCCCGGGACATGCGGGAGTCGAGGGAAATGAACGAGCTGATAAATTGGCTGGCTCTGCACCCCCTGTAGATGGCCAGCCCATGGATCGTGCCGATGTTATTAACGCCCTTAAAGATATGGCGAGAACAGAGGATTTTGACGCCAGTGATTCCACATCGCTTTCCAGGATGAAAGACCTGGGAGTAAGAATCGGCACAGCCAGACGCGAGACGTACATCGGGAAAACAAAGCGCCTCGTCAACCAACACAGAACTGGCACTATTAGCCACCGGACGCTGATGCATATGCTGGGGGGAGGATCTGAGCACCTATGGACATGTCCGGAGTGCAACGAAGATACCCCAACTGATAACTAACTAACTAACTAACTAACTAATGATATTATCAGAAGGACTAGCCAATGACGATCGACTATACAGTCTCACCCTCTCACTAAACGGACAACGAACAGCACAATTTCGCGTATCAACAATCGAAATGAATACATTTAAAAATCAGCGACAATGAGAACGCGCGCGATGGCCCATTATGACAGATCCGATCAGAGTGTGCGCAAGAAACATGTAATTATCTAATGCATATACAGTAGAATATTAATGCAGTCTCGCCATTCAGTTCTGGTTGCCTTAGAGGTGCAGATAACTGATAAGCGGACAAATAATACAATTGTACTCGGTTTACGGCTGTTAGCGTATCGCACGCGGCAGTCGTTTGCTGACTCGTTTAACGTATGCGATCACTGGAACAATTTGTCTTGTGGTCTTATCTGTTTGCAGACATCTGCAGACACACATGGGATATAGAAGAATATGATCAGTCTTGCAAATTCCCCAACCCCGGCAGGTGGAAATACCCACACCCAGATATGCTTCTGTATAACCATCATCGTCATTGTTATCATCATCATCATCATCATCATCATCATCATCATCATCATCATCATCATCATCATCATCATCATCATCATCATCATCATCATCATCATTGTTATCATCATCATTATCATCATCATCACATTCAACATCGTCATCATCATATTAATTATCATCCCATTTGAAACCATTATTATCACTATCATAGCCATTATCATCTTCATCATCATCGTTATCATCATCAGGTCATGCTGTGTGAAGACCGGAGATGACGTTGTCCGGTCCCAGAAGTCCAGCCACTGCCCTACACTATCAGCAGGTATCTGCAGGTCGGCGCAAGTCTGTGCCCTACAGTACCATTAAGCTGGTGTGTCCACACATAGAGCTTACTCGTTATCTGTCCACTCACACACACACACACACACACACACACACACACACACACAGAGGCATACACACAGACATACACACAGACATATACACAGAAGCATACACACAGACATACACACAGACATATTCACACAGACATACACACAGGCACAAACAGACATACAGACAGACATACACACACAGACATACACACAGACATACACACACAGACACACACAGACACAGACACACAGACATACACACAGACACACACAGACACACACACACACACAAAGACATACTCACACAGACAGGCACATAGACACAAAGACACAGACATAGACACACTGACAGACACACAGACATACAGACAAACACAGACACACAGACATACAGACACGAACGCACGCACACACATACACAGACAGACAGACAGACAGACAGACAGACAGACATACACAGACACACACAGACATACATATATACACAAACACACACAAAGACATACTCACACAGACAGGCACATAGACACAAAGACACAGACATAGACACACTGACAGACACACAGACACACAGACATACAGACACACACAGACACACAGACATACAGACACGCACGCACGCACACACATACACAGACAGCACAAATACAGACACATAGACAGACAGACACAGACACACAGACACATAGACAGACAGACACACTGACAGACACAGACACGCACACACGCACGCACGCACACACACACATACACAGACACACACAGACACACACACACACAGACATACACACAGACACACACAGACATACACACACAGACAGACACACAGACATACACACACATACACACAGACACACACAGACAGACACACAGACAGACACACAGACAGACAGACATACACAGACACACACATACATACAGACAGACACAGACACGCACACACGCACGCACACACATACACATACACACAGACATACACAAGACAGACACACAGACATACACACAGACACACACAGACACACACACAGACAAACACACAGACAGACAGACATACACAGACACACACAGACATACACACAGACATACACACACAGACACACACACAGACAGACACACAGACATACACACAGACACACACAGACACACACACAGACAGACACACAGACAGACACACGTACACAGACACACACAGACATACATACACAGACACATACACAAAGACATACTCACACAGACAGGCACATAGACACACAGACACAGACATAGACACACTGACAGACACACAGACATACAGACACACACAGACATACAAACACGCACGCACGTACACACATACACAGACATACAGACATACAGATACACAGACACACAGATAGACACAAATACAGACACACAGACAGACACTCAGACATACAGACAGACACACAGACAGACACACAGACAGACACTCAGACAGAGACACAGACAGACAGACACACAGACAGACACACAGACAGACACTCAGACAGAGACACAGACAGACACTCAGACATACAGACAGACACACAGACAGACACACAGACAGACACTCAGACATACAGACAGACACACAGACAGACACACAGACAGACACTCAGACATACAGACAGACACACAGACAGACACACAGACAGACACTCAGACATACAGACAGACACACAGACAGACACATAGACAGACAGACACAGACACACGGACATACATACAGACAGACAAAAACACACACACACGCACACACGCACGCAAACACATACACAGACACACACAGACAGACACGTATATTCACAGACACATAGACACTCAGACAGACACAGAAACACAAACAGACAAACAGACATACAGACAGACACAGACACCCAGACACGCACGCACGCACACACATGCACAGACTCACACAGACACACGGATATACAGACGCACAGACAGACACACACAGACAGACAGACACGTATATTCACAGACACATAGACACTCAGACAGACACAGAAACACAAACAGACAAACAGACATACAGACAGACACAGACACCCAGACACGCACGCACGCAAACATATGCACAGACTCACACAGATACACAGACGCACAGACAGACACACACACAGTCACAGACACACACATAACTACACACGCATACACATAGCCACACACACACAGATTCACACACATAGACAAACACACACACACACACAGACACACACACAGATTCACACACATGGATAAAAAAGCACACACAGTCACACACACACACACACACACACAGACACCATACACAAACACACAGAGACACACAGACACACACAGAATCACTGACGCACACACATAGACACATACAGATTCACACACATAGACAAACACACACACAGACATACACAAACACACATAAACAAACACACAGGCACACAATCTCACACAGAAACAGACAAACACACATTCACACACACAGAAATACGCACACACCGACACACACTCAAACACACACATCCACACCACACATACCAAAAACACCACACACAGACACACACGTATACACACACACACCCACCCACACACACACACACACACACACACACACACACCCACACCTCCCTGTGTTCTCTCTACCTCATAGGACTTACCGTACAGTCTCACCTGAACAACACAGTGGCCTGTGACAAACTGGCTGGAATAATTGACGAAATACATGGCTGTAATACTTCATGTAAGACATGGCTATATACTTGGTGGAATACACAGCTGTAATACTTGATGAATTACAGAGCTGTAATACTTGATGAAATACATGGCTGTAATACTTGATGGAATATATGGCTGTAATACTTGATAGAATACATGACTGTAATACTTGATGGAATACGTGGCTGCAGGGAGTACATAAGTCATAGAGTCCATCAAGAAGTAGATCAAACAGTCAATTAATTACAAAATAAAAAAATAGGCTTAGGAGGTCGCGATTTCCTAGTCTGTAAATGTAGGCTTCCAGTCGGCGCGTTGCTGTAACGGTTCGGATGTTAACTCGAAAATGACACAAGCGCTGTTGGATGAGGGTTCAATGGCTGCACTCGCCGACAGACTTTTTGGTCCGATGAAGCGGTACAGCGGGTGGTGCATGAGTGGTTACACACGCGGCCAAGAGCATTTTTTTTGTTTTTCTACAGAAACCCAATCACCTTATCGGCGCTGGCTGACTAGCATTGAACGCAGTGGTGACTCCATGAAACAATGATATATTTGTTCTGTAATGTTTTAGAATATATTCACAAAAACAAAAAACAGAAGAAAAACGTGAATGTTATGGTTTTCGTTTGAATGCCCCTTGTATATAAAAGTGCCGGCGTTCTCTGGCGAACAGGTAGCAGTTGCAGGCGATGTGGAAGCTAACCGCATTGTGTACATTTTTGACAAATCGTATTAGGGTCGGTCGTTCAGAAAGCTGAATTACAAGACCACATGAATTGTCTAAACGAAATGTGTAGGGAACATAACATGAAAATTAGCACAAGTAAAACAGAGGTAATGACTGTAACTAAAGAAGAAAAAGCAACAACAATTCACCTAAACGAACATCCCTTGAAACAAGTAAAGAGTTTCATGTACCTAGGAAGTATAATAGCATCAAATGGCAGATCAAAAGACGAGATCGAAAATAGAGGCAATAAAGCAAACCAACTCATTGGACAAATGACACCAATACTAAAGAACAAACATGTATCAGTAACTACTAAGAAAGCACTTTACAACACAATCTTCCTACCAACTCTATGTTACTAATGGCAAACTTGGACAATGACAGAAAAAGTGAAAAGAAAAATCACAACAACAGAAATGAGGTTCCTGAGAAGAATACTCAATGTATCAAGAAGAGATAAGATCAGAAATGAAGAAATCAGGACTAAAGTGGGGGTTAAAGCAGCACTAGATTTTATTAGAAAGCAGCAAGTCAAATGGTTTGGCCATGCAAGTAGGCTACCATTCAACAGCATACCACAAAAAGCAATGATGTACAGACCAGATGGAAACAGAGGAAGAGGCCGACCACGTAAACGTTGGACGGAGGGAATAGCAGAATCCATGGGAATATCGATACATGAAGCCCATAATCGGGCACTCTCACGATGTTTATACTTCACCTCGACACCGCAAGGTACAAGAGGAACATGATGAGATGAGATGAGTTCGGAAAGCATTGGCAAACTACTAATATTATCTGGTAAATTACAATCAGGTAGTACATGCTGGGGTTGATTTCGACTTCCTGAAAGGGACATGAAGAAAATTTACTTGTATATGGAAACCTGAAAACTTGCTGACAATTAACAAATTGAGAAAAGAGCATAAGGAAGGCAAAGAGACAAATAGCTGAATGACTATACAAAATAACCATATCAGGACAATGCCATTGCCTGGATCCGAGATCTAGTGATACCGAGATATGGCCACACATTTCGTGTGTGTTTCCTGGCTGTGACCTCAAGCGTAATCCTTGAGTGTGCTATTATTTCTAATGCACTGAACTGATGTTTCTGGGGTATGGTACAGATTTCCCTATTACCAGTGTGTCTCGCCATCAGGCAAATCCACTCTGACTTTTGAGGTTTGTGAAATGTACGTCCCCAGGTCAAGGACGAGAAGTCAACATTTTAGCCCTGCTGACCCGTGTAGGGGTCACCGCACACTTGCCAGATAGCTCACTGATATCCACAAACTCGACCACACAAACACGACCACACAAACTAGACCACACAATCTAGACTACACAAACTCGACCGTAGAATCTCGACCACACAAACTCGACCACACAAACTAGACCACACAATCTCTACCACAAAAACTCGCCAACTCGACCAGACAAATTCTACCATACAAATTCGACCACACACACCAAACTCGACCAAACCAACTCTACCAGACCTACTCGACCAGACCAGCTCGATAGCAAAAAATTGACCACACAAACACGACCACACAAACTAGACCACACAAACTCGTCCACACAAACCCGACCACACAAACTGGATACAAAAAAAATCCCAATCCAGAAAAAATAAGCATATTTGTGTTCTATTGACCCCCACAGAAGCTGATCGTGTTTGTGCTGTCCCATGTGGGCCTCACCTTCCTGGTCGTGCTGTATGCCATCGCTGGTGGATTCATCTTTCTGGCCCTAGAGGGCAACCCAAGCCCACCCAATTCAACCAACACTGAGTCAACAAGTACAGCCCGGATCACCCCAGACTTCGCAGCCTCATTCAATCTATCCATTCAGCAACTCGGGTAGGCTCTAATGATGATATTGTTATCTGTTATCGTGTTATCGTTGGTCCCTGGTGTGCTATAACATCAGTGTCACGTCTAAATATCTGTTTCTGATTATTTACTATTCGTGTAGTTTGTAGTTGCGGTCCATTTCTCTTGAAAATTAACAACCCAATCTCCTATAATTTAATGTCGCTATCTTGTGTCAGTTACCTTCGCTATTTCTTATTATTTAGCGTCCCTATCACTGATAATTTAATGTACCTGTCTCTAGTACTGTAATGTCTCTATCTCTGGTAATGTAATGTCCATATCTCTGGTAATTTAATATACCTTTCTCCGGTAGTGTAATGTCCCTATCTCTGGTAATTTAATGTCCATATCACTGGTAATTTAATATCTCTGTCTCTGGCAATGTATTGTTCCTATCGCTGGTAATTTAATGTCCCCATCTCTGGTAATGTAATGTCTCCATCTCTGGCAATGTAACGTCCCATCTCTGGCAATGTAATGCCCCTATCTCTGGTAATGTAATGTCCCCATCTCCGGCAATGTAACGTCTCCATCTCTGGTAATGTAATGTCCCTATCTCTGGTAATGTAATGTCCCTATCTCTGGTAACGTAATGTCTTAATTGTCACTAAGTCTCCATTTGTATTGCCCCTTATCAGTGCCAGAAATTGTTGAAGATGAAGATTATATGTAGTTATTCCCAGGAGTCTCTTCTCCACAAGCATGGTGACTTCAGACATAGTAATAAGATCACTAACAGTCAAAAATGTTGGGGTTGACTGCGACGTCCTATAAAGGATATGTAACTAACGTAACTATAGATAAGGGTTAAAATTACAAAAATAGAAGAAACGAAGTCATGGCCGAATGGATGAGCACTCGCTCTTAAACTTCGATTGCGTTGATGGTGAGGTAGCGGGTTCAGTCCCTATATTGGTCAATTTGACTAAAATGTTGACTTTTCATCTATGAACTGGGGACGTAAATTACAAGTGTCCCAGTAGTCGGAGTGGGTTCGTCTGATGGCGAGGGACACTGGTAATAGGGAAAACTACCACACACGTAACATTTAGTCCAGAGTGGAATGGAAAATAAAATATATACATTGACAATTCTGGGACAATCCCCCCACCCCACACACCTAGACGTGCAGACCCTGCCATTTTGTCCCCCTGCTCGTTTCCCGCCACAATAGCAACAAAGTTTGTCATTTGAATAACTAAGACAAATATAGTTGTACATAATGTTTTAGTTTCATTAGCCTATTGCTGACAACAATTGTTAGTTACTCTGGCAGTCCAAGGAATTCACAACATTCGTCTCAGGAACCACAGAAACTGCAAACAATATAATAACAGTAATACCAACACACACACTATAAATCATTATTTGAGTGCTAATTATTGTTAGTAAATATTTTGGTCAAATCTTGCAAACGGGGTCCTGAAATCAATGTTTTGAGTTTTGGTCATTACCGAGGATAATATTACGTAATCAGTTACTTTATAATGTTCATAATTCTTTTCAACTGAAATTAACAGAGATTTAATAGTTTACACCACAAATGTTAACTTTAACTAACATTAGCATTAGCCACACCATTATTCAGCAAGGATGAGTTGAGTTGAGTCAAGAACCGACATCATAGTATCTTCAACAGCCAGCGAAGAGTCCCACCACTAATGGTACCAGTAGCAGTCAGGTCTGTCCTCGGAGTCCTGGGTGTCAGCCAGATCCTCTGATCACTCTCTGCGGCACCATTCTCCTCAGGCTGTGATGATCTATCTATCCTTCCGCACTAACACACATACGATTCCAAATGTCTCCCACCACATCTGCCTTATCATGCATCAATACCCCCCCCCCCCCCACCCCAGAGGTACAGACCCTGCCATTTTGTCCGTCTGCTCGTTTCCCACCACAATAGCAAAAATGTTTGTAATTTGAATAACTAAGTCAAAAACAATAGATTGCCCGATTTATTGCCTGGATTATTTGTATATACTGCAGAAATCACACAACATAAACTAAAGTAATTAGATAAATCCTTCAAGCTGAAATATACAACACACATATTTACATTGTAATTTTAATTGTCTGCCACGGTAATTTTTAAACTGACTATCGTGTCCTTTTGTTTGCACAAAGTTGGTTTCTGCAGATGAATGGCGATGGATTCTGCCAGCTTCTGCATAGTTAGTATTGACCAACAGATCCACAGGGATAACTGAAGATATTGCCGGAATCTGGAAAATCTCAGGGATAGAGAGGCACGCTAGGATAGTTCTGTTACAATAGAAACACATAGTTTAGTCAGGCACACGCCCCAAAAACGTTACTTTTAGAGCAGTGGTGCTCAATCGGCTGGGAATTCCCCCCGGGAAATTTTAGAGTTTCTAGGGGGTTGGGGGGGGGGGGGGGGGAGGCGAGGGATTAAGATTATTTCAAGATCGTGTTAATACAAGAACCGATTACTTGATATTGTTTTTCCCTTCATACTTTACGGTTCTGTACGTCTCACCATTCTAAAATTCATTTTATAAAATAAGTAGACCCACAAATCACGTTTTATGTGGACGTCTAAACTTGTTTTGGTATGTGCTATTAAATTTAGCTTCCTTTATTACGTATACTGTGTAAGAAAAAAAGAGAGGGGGGGGGGGGGTTAGGTAGGAAATATGAAAGGAGGAGGAGGATTGACGTTCTGAAAATATGGTGAAAAAAGGGGGGGGGGGGCAAAAAAGGTTGAGAATCACTGTTCTAGAGAGATCCTCTGGTAAACCCGATGAGAAATCTGACTGACATTGACAATTTTGAAAAGAAAAATCAGATTTCTGTACACGGAACTTTACTCTGTAACAACAAACACCTCCCATTCCCCCAAGCACGCTGTTAATAGGCAGACACGAGTACATAAACATAACTCACTGACGTTAATGTCTAATATTTGTGTCTAATATTGATTGGTTGTGTCTAATGTTGATGTTTGTGTCTAATGTTGATGAGTTGATTCTAATGTTGATGTTTGTATCTAATGTTGATGGTTGTGTCTAATGTTGAAGTTTGTGTTTAATGTTGATGTTTATGTCTAATGTTGATGATCGTCTAATGTTGAAGTGTGTGTCTAATGTTGATGTTTGTGTCTAATGTTGATGCGTTGTGTCTAATGTTGATATTTGTTTCTAATGTTGATATTTGTGTCTAATGTTGATGGTTGTGTCTAATGTTGATGGTTATGTCTAATATTGATGGTTGTGTCTCATGTTGATGGTTGCAGGTGGCAGTTTGTGGAGCGAGGATGGTTGTTTCTAATGTTGATGTTTGTGTCTAATGTTGATGGTTGTGTTTAATGTTGAAGTTTGTTTCTAATGTTGATGTTTATGTCTAATGTTGTTGATCGTGTCTTATGTTGAAGTTTGTGTCTAATGTTGACGTTTGTGTCTAATTTTGATGCGTTATTTCTAATGTTGATATTTGTGTCTAATGTTGATGTTTGTGTCTAATGTTGGCGGTTGTGTTTAATGTTGATGGTTGTGTCTAATGTTGATGGTTGTGTTTAATATTGATGGTTGTGTCTCATGTTGATGGTTGCAGGTGGCAGTATGTGGAGAGACTGTGGAACAACACTATATCCTACAACATCCTGCACCCCGGCAACTGGAGCAGGGACATGAAGCGTGAGCTGGAGATGTTTGCCTGGCAGGTGTATCACACGGTAACTCACAGGATCAACCGTGTCAGTGTCTTTCTTCTAGAGTATCGGGGTCACAGTATCAACCGTGTCAGTGTTACCCTTTTAGAGTATCTAGGTCACGATTGGTGTCCTTTCTAGGTTATCCGAAAACATTGAAGTAACTATTGGTGTCATTTCTATGTTCATTGAAATCGTTGAAGTAACTATTGGAGTAATTTCTAGGTTCACCGAAAATGTTGAAGTAACTATTGGTGCCATTTCTAGTTTAACTGAAAACGTGGAAGTAACTATTGTTGTTATTTCTAGCATCAGTGATTGATTGATAAATTGATTGGTTGATTGATTGATTGATTGATTGATCTTTATTGTAGAAGGGTTACAAATGTGAGGACATTTAGTGTGTTGAGGTAACTATTGGAGACATTTTTATGTTGAATGAAGACGATAAAGTAATAATTGATGTCATTGCAAGGTTCACTTAACAAGTTGATGTAACTATTGTTGTCATTGCTAGATTCACTGATTATGTTTGGGGTATTTGGGTAACTATTGGTGTCATTATGGTGAACACCAACGACGCCATTTCTGTGTTGGATGACTATTCTTCTTTGTCGTCCAGTATTATACATGTTCTTGGCTACAACCTTATGGAACTTGATGTTGTTGTTGTCTGGTTGATGGATGCACATTCCCAACCCACACCTGATACTAGGAATTACGTTTCGCAGTCTCTGGCCATTTCTCCCGCCTCCTGCACCCTCAGATCAATAGTGTCTACGAGGGTAAGTTAATAAGTAAGTCACAAATGGCTGTAGAAAAATAACTACATACGACAACAACTTGAAACCAGTTTATTTTTATAAATACATTGTCCCTTTATTTCTCAACATAATTTCCACCAACATTGATGCACTTATCCCATCATTTTATCAGTTCTCCAAAACCCGCTGCATAGAACTGCGTGCTTTGTTTTCATTTACCGGCCATCCCACAGAACCGTGTAACTTACTTATTGACTCGCTCGCGTAAATTTTTCTACCCCGATGCACCGTTTTACGGGACAAACATTTGTCAGCATAAACACTTGACAAGTCACCTTGGCGGGAGACATTTCGCGAATGACGCCGAAGTTGAATGTGAAGTGAAAACGTGGTTTAGAAAACAAAGCACGCAGTTCTATGCAGCCGGTTTGGGAGGACTGATAAAACCATTGGATAAGTGCATCAATGTTGGTGGTAATTACGTTGAGAAATAAAGAGACAATGTATCTATGACAATAAACTAGTTTCAATATGTTATCATATTTAGTTATTTTTCTACAGCAATGTGTGACTTACTTATTGACTTACACTCGTACATTGTCCTCTGTCCACCTAAGTGCTGGTCCACCACTCTTCATCCAGGAACAATGCTTTCTATCACTGTTCTTTACAAGCTCATTTTGATATTCTTGGGATGAAAAATGTATAAGTTCCCCTTGCTTTCCACGTCTGTGGCTCTGTGGGCCAGGCCCTCAGCATTTAGCAACGTGACAAGTTGCCAGGGTCAGAGGGCACCCTGTTCTGTGAATCTCGCTAACAGGAAAGAGCGCTCCAGAGATGCCTACACCAACCAACCATTATAACTGTTGTAGAGGTGACGGTTGTTGTACACAGTGACGGTTGTTTTAAACAGTGATGGTTATGGTACACAGTGACGTTTGTTGTACAAAATGACAATTATTGTACACAGTGAGTGTTATTGTACACAATGACAGTTATTGTACACAATGACAGTTATTGTACACAGTGAGGTTTATTGTACACTGAGATTATTGTACACAGTGAGGGTTATTGTACACGGTGAGATTATTGTACACAGTTAGGGTTATTGTACACAGTGAGGGTTAATGTACACAGTGAGATTATTGTACACAGTTAGGGTTATTGCACACAGTGAACAATTTCGATTTGAATAACAGTGTGATAAGATAGAGATTTTGGTTTTCTCTAAGAAAAAAGAAATGCCACAATGTAATATACCGGTGAATGGGAATATTCTTAAACATGTGAATCGGTACAGTTATCTCGGAACAGTCGTACCATCTTATGACAGACATCTAGAAGAGATTAGAACAAAAATCGCTATGGCGAAGGTAGCCTTTTGCAAGATGGAAAGCATACTGGCGAATAGAATGATGTCATTTGCAACGAGAAAAAGAGTGTTGAGGTGCTACATAGAGCCTGTACTTTTGTATGGCTGTAAAGCGTGGACAATGAGCAGACAAGATGAAAAACATCTGATGGCTGTGGAAATGTGATGTCTGGGGAAAATGCAAAGAATACCATGAACAGAGAGAAATACCAGTGAGCAAGTTCTACAAGGAACATTTGATAACCGTAAACTGATTAGAACAGTGGTTCTCAACCGGTGGGGAATTCCCACACCGCACCCCCCCCCCTCCCAGGGGGGAATTTTAGGGTTTTCGGGGTGGGGGAAATTAAGATTATTTCAAGATCGCATTAATACAAGAACCAGTTACTTGATATTGTTTCTCCCTCTAAATTTTACGGTTCTGTACTTCTCACCCTAATGAAATTCGTTTTATAACGTAAGTAGACCCGCAAATGAAGTTTTATGTAGATGTCTAGACTTGTTCTAGTATGTGTTATTAAATTTGGCTTCCATTTTTATGTACACTGTGTAAGGGTGGGGGTGGGGGTGGGATTTATAGGGAGGAAATTCGAAAAAAGGGTGAGGGAGGGGGGGGGGAATGACGTTCTGAACATATGGTAAAGGGAGGCATGGGCCAACAAAGGTTGAGAACCACTGGATTAGAGAAATTAAACGTAAACAGACAACATTTTTGGAGCATGTTATATTAATAAATAAATTGGAAAACTTGGTAGCTACAGACAAGATGCGGGGAAAAGAACAAGAGGAAGTTAGAGGTGTAAACATCTTGACAACTTGGCCACATGATAAGTTCGAGACAAGAACACACAGCTGATCCACGACTCTGGTGATCGAGTGAGATGGCGAAACATGACCGCCCACGCTTATCGACATGGTACATGATCGTGGTGAGAGGTAATAGAATGCTTTTTATCCTTATTGTGCAGGCGCTTCAAGATATGGAAAGTAATGATACAGAAGATGTTGACACGACAACCGCCGTTGACACAGCGGCCAATGAGAAAATACTCTACAATAAGCAAAGAGGCCGGGTAAACGATGAAGTCATAGAATGGACGTACCCTAGAGCGCTGCTGTTTGCCGTCACAATTATAACCACTATTGGTAAGTAAAGGCGTGCGACATGAGGTGCCCGGTGTCGGTAAGTAGAATGTTTGTCAGTTTTTACAAGCGATGCGAACACTAAAGACAGTGTGACCGCGTGACTCAAAATTGATGGAGCTTGAAGTATACTCCCTCGGGTTAACTTATTCCATTCATAACGTCTTTTGAAAGAAGCGTAGTTTGTCGTGAATATAGTAACGGCTAGTAATACGTATCATCATCATCATCATCATCATCATCATCATCATCATCATCATCATCATCATCATCATCATCATCATCATCATCATCATCATCATCATCACCATCATCATCTATCATTCTTGCGGCCAAGCGTCATTGTGAGGAATAGTTGGCGTTCCAGCGTCCTACGGTTGGCACCCGATATAGTCGTTCAATGTGATTGTGCAATGTCTTTGATGTCATCAATCCATTTTCTTCCCGGACGTCCGCTTTCTCTCGTATCGGATCTTCTTTGATGTGGCGCTAGGGCTGGTAATTGATGTGTTGCACTCTAACGAGATGGTCGAATCATTTGATCTTCTGACTTTCAATGTATGTGTGGCACAATGTTTTGATCCCACTGTCTGTATGATAAAACCATTTCTTATTCGGTCTCAGATAGTAAACTTCTTCTCAAGCATCTCATATTGCAGGTGTTGATTTCGCCTAAGTGTGCTTTGGATAATGTCCAAGTTTGACACTGGTAGCTTCTGATTTGTGTGAATATGCTATTGTTTTGCGGACGTGGGTATATTTTAATGTTTCGGTGTAGTTGATAATTGATATATACACGCACTTACTTTTAGACATCGGATGTCGATTTCTTTGCCTCAATGCTAGTATATAGTTGTGCTCAGTAACTCGAATTTTCCTATATCCATAATACCTTTGTGATCGATTTTACATAAGAGTATTTCCAATCTCCTACTCTAATGCATACATGCATTCTTTAAAAATGTATGTATACATCCAGTCTACTGTTGTATATGTGCACATTCAGTCTCCAACTCTATGTGTGTACATCCAGTCTACTACACTATATGTGTACATTCATTCTCCTACTCTGTATGTGTACATCAATTCTCCAACTCTATATGTGCGCATCCAGTCTCCAACTCTATATGTGTACATCCAGTCTCCTACTCTATATGTGTACATCCACTCTCCTACTCTATATGTGTACATCCACTCTCCTACTCTATGTGTGTACATCCAGTCTCCTACTCTATGTGTGTACATCCAATCTCCTACTCTATGTGTGTACATCCAGTCTCCTACTCTATATGTGTACATCCAGTCTCCTACTATATATGTGTACATCCACTCTCCTACTCTATAAGTGTACATCCACTCTCCTACTCTATGTGTGTACATCCAGTCTCCTACTCTATGTGTGTACATCCAATCTCCTACTCTATGTGTGTACATCCTGTCTCCTACTCTATATGTGTACATCCAGTCTCCTACTATATATGTGTGCATTCAGTCTCCTACTCTATATGTGTATATTCAGTCTCCTACTCTATATGTGTATATTCAGTCTCCTACTCTATATGTGTACATTCAATCTCATACTGTATATGTGTATTTTTAGTCTCCTACTCTATATGTGTACATCCATTCTCCTACTCTTTTTGTGTACCTCTACTCTCCTACTCTATGTGTGTACATCCATTCTCCTACTCTATGTCTGTACTTTTACTCTCCTACTCTATATGTGTACATCCAGTCTCCCACTCTGTATGTGTACATCCAGTCTCCTACTCTATATGTGTACATCCAATCTCCTTCTCTTTATGTGTACATCCTGTCTCCTACTCTTTATGTTTACATCCAATCTCCTATCTATATGTGTACATCCAATCTTCTACTCTATATGTGTACATCCAATCTCCTACTCTATATGAGTACATCCAGTCTCCTACTCTATATGTGTACATGCAATCTCCTACTGTATATGTGTACATCAAATCTCCCACTCTATATGTGTACATCCAGCCTCCCACTCTATATGTGTACATCCAGCCTCCCACTCTATATGTGTACTTTCAGTGAAATGTGAGAGGTAAACGATGAAGTACATTAACACAATTTACTACGTCAATGACTCCCCTTATGTCCAAAGTTTAATGATGAAGTACATTAATACAATTTACTGCGTCAATGACTCCACTTATGCGCAAAATTTAATGATCCAGAACACTAACAAAATTTACTGAATCAACGCCGCTTTCTGAATGCATGTATAATAACGAGGAGACATGGCTAAACCATACACATACACGATCTATGTTTGGCCAAACATGTAACGTGATGATCAATACACACCAGACCGAAGAACTGTGGATATGCAAATGTCTAAACTCACTTACCCTATTTCTACATACGTTCTTCATCTCCGGGTGTCCGACGTAGCGGAGACATCGGACATCATAACTCACCAATCTTCTCCCTGAGCTGATGTTTTGATGTAGTTGGTGTTATGTTAACTTCTGTTGTCCCGCTGCTTGTGTTTTCCATATGCATATCTTTCTGTATCGTCCTTTTGAGTCTCGCGCTTCGTATATTTCTCTTCATCATCATATGACAGACTGATAAGCGTGGGCGGTCATGTTTCGCCAGGTCAGACGATCACCAGAGCCGTGGAACTACTCTGTGTTCTTGTCTGGCTTATGCTCTGTGGGCAAGCCGTCGATATATTTACCAGTCTGTCTTCCTCTTGTTCTTTTCCTCTCAATCTTGCCTATTTTCCTAGGTACGGTTAAGTACTCTATTTCCCCTCTTCTGTTCAGAATAAAGAAAAGTTTAAAAAAAAAAAAATGTCTATGTTGCTACAGTTGTATGTTCTAGACAAACCGACACTCAGTTGGTGATGTGTTCAGTAGCAAGCCGATAGCCTTTACTCACGAAGACACGAAGACATTTCCAAGGGCTCGTTGTTAGGCCTGGTCTAATTGTTATCTCAGGTCAATTTTATATACTTGCCTAAATGTTAGGCCTGGTCGACGTGTTATCTCAGCTCAATTTTATATACTTGCCTAAATGTTAGGCCTGGTCGACGTGTTATCTCAGCTCAATTTTATATACTTGCCTAAATGTTAGGCCTGGTCGACGTGTTATTTCAGGTCAATTTTATACCTCAATGTTAGGCCGGGTCGACGTGTTATCTCAGGTCAATTTTATATACTTGCCTAAATGTTAGGCCTGGACGACGTGTTATCTCATGTCAATTTTATATACCTGCCTCAATGTTAGGCCTTGTCGACGTGTTATCTCAGGTCAATTTTATATACTTGCCTCAATGTTAGGCCTGGTCGACGTGTTATCTCAGGTCAATTTTATACCTCAATGTTAGGCCGGGTCGACGTGTTATTTTATATTTATATTATATTATTTTATATTTATTTTATATTTTTACGTGGTCAATTTTATATACTTGCCTAAATGTTAGGCCTGGTCGACGTGTTATCTCATGTCAATTTTATATACCTGCCTCAATGTTAGGCCTGGACCAAGTACTACAGGAGACAAATGAAAATCGTAGATTGATTAGAGAAATTAGACGTAGACAGTCAAAATTTTTTGGACATGTTATGAGTAGAGATGGACTGGAGAACTTAGTGACAACTGGCAATATCGAAGGGAACAGGCCAAGAGGAAGACCGAGAGGAAAATATCTGGATGGCTTGGCCACATGGCATGGACGAGACAGGAAAACTGAGCCGATCCACGACTCTGGTGATCGAGTTAAATAGCGAGTCATGACCGCCCACAGTTTCCGGCATGGCACATGATTGATTGATTGAGTTTGCCATTGCTTTCTGAACGACCGGCTCACATAAATCCGTAAGTAACCAGCGCGACGCGATCCGCTGCCGAATCTCAAGCAGCTGCATTTCGTACGAGAGTATACAGATTACGAACAACGTACTCAACACCTTTGCCAGGGAGACTGGCTTTCGGCCTGTCCGTATTGGTCAATATTGTTATTAAACATGTCAAGAGTATTAAGCGCGTGACGTTACGGTGCAGAAGAAAACGGTGACATTATAAGGATAGCTTTGAGATGGCCGCCCCACTTTTGACATTCACCAAAGAGGAGTGGCGTTCTGTTATCCGTTTAAAAAAAAAAATCAGTTAAGGAAGTATAGAACTGCATCGGCAAATAAAGGTCCAGTATGGTGATGTATGTCTGATGATGTAGACTAGGAAGCTTCAAAACGGCGTGGTTCTGTTACAGAACTTCACTGTTCAGCACACCAATTCATTCATGTTGTATTCAGGATGTATCAATCAATCTATCTATCATGTGCCATGCAGGAAAGCGTGGGCGGCCATGACTCGCCATTTCACTCGATCACCAGAGTCGTGGATCAGCTCAGTGTTCCTGTCTCGTCCATGCCATCCAGGTATTTACTTCTCGGTCTTCACCTTGGTCTGTTCCTTTCGATCTTGCCAGTTGTCACCAAGTTCTCCAATTCATTTCTTCTCATAACATGTCCAAAAAATGTTGACTGTCTACGTCTAATTTCTCTAATCAGTTTACGATTTTCATTTGTCTCCTGTAGTACTTGGTCATTGGTTTTTCTCTCTGTCCATGGTCAAAGTGTCTGCTAGGTGGGTGCCACGGCTTCTTACTCCAGAATTGAAACAACGATGCATTGATGCTTGTCAAGGAGGAGTACCAAGTTATTTCCACCAGTTTGGACAACTCATTGAGAGGAAAGACATTTCGATTCAATGAAGAAGTACAGCAGGTGGTGGATGAATGGTTGGACACCCGACAAAGAGAATTAGTTTCTACAGGAATCCAAGCACTTTCTCGGCGTTGGAGGAGTTGCATTGAATGCAATGGCGACTACATAGAAATTTGATACACTTGTTCTTTACATTTTTTTCAGAATATATTAAAAAAAAAAATCACACACACATTTAAGATTTTTTTTTAAAATTTGGTGCGTGTCAATGTCAAAAGTGGGGCGGCTGCCATTAAACTGTTCGTATGATGTCACCGTGTTCGTCTGTGCCGTGATTTCACGTGCTTAACACTCTTGACATCCTTAACAACAATATTGGTAGGTTACAAGACAATTGCATGGTTATTATTGCATGGTTATTGTGATGTCGATCACACTTTACAGATTTTCATTTGAAGCCCCTTCGTAAATATGAAGCAGCGGGGAAAGAGCACACATCCCCGGTCTCACTGCCTGTACTGACCGTGAACAAGTTCTAATCAACTGTCATAAATGCTCAATAGCTCGAATTTAAATATAGGAATCACAGGGCGCGTAGGTATTAATCAGTATCTTTGTTGTATTGCACAAGGCTTGTGAAGTATTGGGAGAACAGAATACGGATCATATAGGGTGTATTTTTAATGACTGTGTAGTGTTTGAATCTATTTTTGTTTAATATTGGAAACAACAAGCTGCCATAAGAACTGATAATGAAGTAGGTCAATATCAGCCTATTAAGAGAGGTGTGAGACAGGGATGTGTAATGTCTCCAGATCTGTTTTCCCTGTACAGTGAAAGTATTTTCAGAAATATAGAAGATATGGAAGGAATCAACATTGGGGGACGATACATCAATAACATTAGATATGGAGATGATACAGTCTTGATTGCAGACAATGAACAGGACCTGCGACATTTAGTAGATGCGATTGTTGCACACAGTGAACAACTAGGGTTAGAATTAAATTGTAAGAAGACACAGATTATGTCGTCACTACGAAGGAAGAAATACCACAATGTAATATACAAGGAAATGGGCATATTCTTAAACAAATGAATCGGTACAGTTATCTTGGAACAGTCAAAACATCTGATGGGAGATGCCTTGAAGAGATTAGAACAAGAATTGCCATGGCAAAGGTAGCCTTTTAGAAGTTGAAAAACATAATTACCAATAAAAAGATATCAAGTGAAACGAGAAAAAGAGTGGCGAAGTGCTACATAGAACCTATATGTTTGTATGGATGTGAAGCGTGGACAATGAGCAGACAAGATGAAAAACATATGATGGCTGTGGAAATGTGGTTTCTGAGGAAAATGCAAAGAATACCATGGACAGACAGAAAAACCAATGAACAAGTCCTACAAGAAACAAATGAAGATCGTAAACTGATTAGAGATATTAGACATAGACAGTCAAACATTTTTGGGCATGTAATGAGAAGAAATGGATTGGAGAACTTGGTGACAACTGGCAAGATAGAAGGGAACAGACCAAGAGGAAGACCGAGAGGAAAATACCTGGATGGCTTGGCCACATGGCATGGACGAGACAGGACCACTGAGCTGATCCACGACACTGGTGATCGAGTGAAATGGCGAGTCATGACCGCCCACGCTTTCCGGCATGGCACATGATTGATTGATTGATTGAATGAGAAGAAATGAATTGGAGAACTTGGTGACAACTGGCAAGATCGAAGGGAAGAGACCAAGGGGAAGACCGAGAAGTAAATAACTGGATAGCTTGGCCACGTGGCATCGTCGAGACAGAAACACGGAGCTGATCCACGACTCTGGTGACCGAGTGAGCTGGCAAAACATGACCGCCCACGCTTATCGGCATGGCACATGATGGATGGTGTGCTTGAAAATATTGCCAGTCCAAGTTTTGTATTCACCCTCTGTAAAGATCATGCAACGTTAAAGGGGACCTTTTAACAAAAAAAAAAAAAAAAACATGAACCCGGTAATATTTTCAAACACTGCACAGTCATTAAAAATACGCCCTGTAGAAACAGAGACACGATCAGCAGACACAGAAAGGAACTAAGCAAGAAAGCAACAACTCGTATAGTTTTGATTTTCGTAGCTGAGATTATATGTTCCAGTTGAAGGTACGGGAAAAAATAAAGGAATCAGTTTGTACAGGTAAAAAGGACTAGACAGATAGTAATGAAGAAATCAATCGAGTGTTACTGGACTGTCAGATGTTTTTAGTTTCTGTTTGATACCATTTGATCTTGTCTGTGTTGTAGCTGTGATTGAACAATGAGTTCTGTGATATATGTGGGTTTCATAGTTTTAGTCATTCCCTGACACGTTTATTAGTCGTCACTTAGAGAGAAACAGAGGGGAAAACAGACTAAAGAAGAAGAAGAGGAGAAGATAGGAAGAAGAAGAAGAAGAAGAAGATGATGATGATGATGATGATGTAAATAACAGTGTTAATAACAGCGACGTTGAATCAAACTCCCACTTCTTACTGCCTACCAACGTTAGCGGGCTGAGTGGTCTCGAGGTATGATGTCCGCCTCGAGTGCTGGAGGTCCCGGGTTCAGGCCTCGGAGAGGATCGGGATTTATTAAAAAAATCCACCTGGACTTCCAGTAATAAAATTTCCCCTGGTCTCTGGGTAGTGAGATCGGACGCCCGTGTGTATTGTTGCGCACGTAAAAAATCCTTTGGCAGTTGGAAATCGAAAAAGAGTAGCCTAACGGCGCTGCCCGGGCAAAATTTCTAGTTAAAAATCTACCCAAAGTATTTCAGGATCCTCGCCGATGCAACGGAGTTTGTGCATTGAGCTGAGTTTCTCCAGACTCAGGTGTGAGTTAGGAGGAGAACGGAGCACTTATGGGTTGCACCCGTGTGCCGTGATGTTGATCCAACGACTAAACTAACTAAACTAAACTACCGTCTATCTTCTACAGGCTACGGCGACACAGTTCCC
>OY992890.1:8571225-8616225 GCA_963921405.1 Cepaea hortensis
ACAATAACAACAATAACCGAGCTATTATTGTGTGATGTCTTCAGAAAGGGGACACCTTCGAGTCCAACACCAAGCGAGTCGTGTGTGCCCTCTACCTACTCTTCGGGCTGGCCCTTCTCTCTATGGTTTTCCAGTTGATTCAGGACTCGGTCCTAGAGATAGTCAATCGCTACGCTAGTCTTCTAGGACTCAGCGAATCCAAGATCGAGAAGGACATCGAGGACTGCACCGGCAATGAAATCCCACAGGACATTAGAAGTGATGATGCTAGCAAGGACACGCCCAAGTATACCCTGGAGACTACCTATGGTGAGAAGACGATCGCGTACCCGATTCAGGAGTCAGCTGATCCGAGTTTATCCGGAGAGACTTATAAACGGTTTATAGACGTTGCTACAAGCGTCAAGGCGAATCAACAGCAGTCAGTCTCTCCCATGCCGGAATGCCAGAAGAAACAGTTGAAAGTCACGTACAGACTCCATCCGGAGTCTAAAGACAGATCCTCCAGTCAGGGTTACAATAAGGTGAATACAGTGTAAGGGTTTTGTACTGGGCAAGTCCGAGAGTCTTGTCTCCACGTGTGGGCATGTCCGGGTGTCTTGTTTCCACATGTGGGCAAGTACGGGTGTCTTGTCTCCACATGTGGGCAAGTAAGGATGTCTTGTCTCCACATGTGGGCAAGTAAGGATGTCTTGTCTCCACACGCTGAAGATATTTGTTCAATCTTGGATACAATATGACAGGAATGATCGTAAGTGGAGGAGTTCTTCTTCTGATTTCTAGCTATGGAAATAACAACATCAATAACAATAACAGCAGAACGAACAATACAAACAACAACAACAACAAGTAATACACTTAGAACAACTATTATTACTACTACTAAGCAACAACAACAACAACAACAACAACAACAACAACAACAACAACAACAGACAACAACAAGTAATACACTTAGAACAACTATTATTACTACTAATAAACAACAACAACAACAACAATTACTACTACTACTACTACTAGTACTACCACTACTACCACTACAACTACTGCTACTATTGCTGCTGCTACTGCAACTACTACTACTACTACTACTACTACTACTACTACTACTACTACTACTACTACTACTACTACTACTACTACTACTACTACTACTACTACTACTACTACTAACCACCCCTATACAATTACAGCAAAAACAAGAATATTAATAACAATTACTACTGATGTTATGATATGATGTGGCAGATGACCTCCAAATGGGTGTCTCGGTCGCGGGACATCTTGCTTATGATCGACAAGTTTTGCGGAAGGTTGTTAAGGAAGCGAGGTTCTGCAAGGAACATGCAACTGAATGAATAAATAAATGAACTGATATTACTACAACAAAAACAACAATAAAAACTAATATTAATATTACCAAAACAGGAACAATAACAGATACTACTATTGATATTACTATTATTATTACGTCAACAACAGCAGCAACTAATACTTCTACTATGTCTACTACTATTGCTAATACCGTAATTACAACAACAACAACAGCAACAACAACAGCAAAAACAACAAAAACAACAACAACAACAACTACTACTACTACTACTACTACTACTACTACTACTACTACTACTACTACTACTACTACTACTACTACCTACTACTACTACTACTACTACTACTACTACTACTACTACTACTACTACTACTACTACTAGTAGTAGTAGTAGTAGTAGTAGTGCAATAACTACTACTACAACAACAACTTCTAACACAACAACTACTAATACCACTACCAGTACTATTACTCACACCCTTTGAGCTAAAAATAAATCTGTCAATACTCTATGATCAATCTCTCTGCTCGTCTGTCCAGTATTATATATATATATATATACTAGATTTGAAACACAGAGTCCACAAACAATATGCTGTATGATTTATTGCCTGGCACATTTCGCTGTAGCTCGTCAGGTGCATACTGCAGAGGTATAAATCATAATTAATGAATAAACTGATAATATTTAAGCTGAAACAATTAAAACATAGTCGCAGGTATGGTTCGAATGAGATACATCTGTTATCCCCACGGTAATTCCAAATGTAAACCGAGCTATGTATGTTTGCATCAAACTACAAGTATTAACTTCCTATTATCAAAAGTATTAACTAATGTACTAAAGTCCTTTAACATTGTTGTTGTTGTTCGAATATCCTTTTACAGAACATCGCTGTCAACATCAGCATCTTTCAGCTGATTGTTGATTTCTTGGTAAGATTACGCCCAGTAGCTTGCCAGCATTGCTTTATGAGCGGCCGGCTCGCATACCCCTAAGTCACCAACGCGGCGAGAACGGCTACAGATTCTCTCGTGCGTTACGTTACTCCCGAGAATATATGGGATTACGGAGAAAGTCGCTAACCCCTAGACCAGAGAGACGGGCCCTTTAAAATTACTCTACATAATTATTAATTGATTAACTTTACGTGATATATAACTCTGTAGCTTACACCTGACGACATACAACGAAATGTGTCAGGCAATAAATCGTGCTAAATATTTTTTGTGTCTTCTGTGTTTATATTCATTAAGGTAAAACATTGATTTGAATATGTCAAATTCTAATTATATTTTCCATGTATGGTTTCTGGTTTCTGGCATTTATCCTGTGCATTTTTCAATAATTATCCTGCTCCTTCCTGTTTGTAAATTGTGTAACTATACATTCAGCTCTTTCTTGATTGTTTACATTGTGTAACTGTATATTTTGCGAGTAAACTATATTACCTGTGCTTGATTATATGTCTGCAATAATTGAGAATATACATTTGTGTATTTGCTTCATGTCACTATCGAGTTGTAAATTTCTGATCACTTTGTTGTTTACTTATGTGTATTGTGTATGTATCAGCCTCGGTGGCATAGTGACTAGATTCTCGCCAGTCAACCTGGTGGCCTTGGGTTCGAGTCATAGCTGGGCGAATTTGAATTGGTTAGAATTTATTTCTTCTCCCAGGTTGACCCAGCCTATAATGGGTAGGAAGAAAATCTTGGGAAATAAAGGCGGCCTGGTGACACTGATCGCATTTCCCATCAAGTATCTATGGGTCTATAAACATTGAGTCTAGGACGCGGTGCGCCTTAAGTCGTCTAGCTGGATGATTTACTGTACTTGTAAATTGGCATATTCTTAAACAAGTGAATAGGTACAGTTATCTCGGAAATGTCATAACATCTGATGGGAGATGCCTCGAAGAGATTAGACCAAGAATTGCCACGGCGAAGGTAACTTTTTGCGAGATAACAAACATACTGATCAATAAAATGATATCAACTGAAACGAGAAAAACGATATTGAAGTGCTACATAGAACCTGCAATGTTATATGGACGTGAAGAGTGGACAATAAGCATACAAGCTGAAAAAACATCTGATGGGAGATGCTTTGAAGAGATTAGAACAAGAATTGCCATGTCGAAGGTAGCCTTTTGCAAGATAACAAACATACTGACCAATAAAAAGATATCAATAGAAACGTGAAAAAGAGTGTTGAAGTGCTACATAGAACCTGTGCTTTTGTATGGTTGTGAAGCGTGGAGAATGAGCAGACAATCTGAAAAACATCTGATGGCTGTGGAAATGTGGTTTCCGAGGAAAATGCACAGAATACCATGGACTTCTTCTTCTTCAGCGTTCCGAGCCATTGAGGTTCTTTGCTGCAAATACAATCCGTCTCCATTCGTCTCTCTGGTGGACCTTCTCTTGCCAGTCGTTGATTCCAAGTGCTTGTAGGTCTGTACATGTATTATCTCTCCACCGCCTTCTTGGTCTACCTCGGGGTCTACGGTCATTTATTTCCTGAGTGTAAGCGAGTTTTGTTTCCCTATTATCTTCCATTCTTTCTATATGCCCCAGCCATTGTAGTCTATTAGCCTTCATGATACCAGTGATTAGCGGGGACTTAAACAGATCATAAATGTCTTTGTTACTTCTTCTTTTCCACTCTCCACTTTGTGTATCCCTAATGGGTCCAAAGATGCGTCTTAAAATTTTGTTCTCAAAGGTTTGTAGCAAGGCCTCGTCTCCTTTCGTTGTACTCCAGGTTTCAGAGCCATACAGCACAACTGGTCTGATCAGTGTTTTGTATATTGTGATTTTGTTGGTACGAGATAGCGCCTTTGATTTTAGTAGATGTTGTAGTGCATAGTATATCTTATTTCCAGAGTTGATTCTAGTTTGTATTTCTTCCCTTATGATGTTGGAGAAGTTGAAGATCGTACCCAGGTATTTGTATGTTTCCGTTCTTTTAATGGTCATATTATCTATTTGTATGTGGCCAGAGTTTCTAGCCATTCCGTCTCTTGAAATTACCATATATTCTGTCTTATCTTGGTTGATAACCAGCCCCATCTGTTGGGCTTTTCCCTTTAAGTGAGTCAATATTTCCAATGTCTTTTGTTCACTTTGCCCTATAATATCTATATCATCTGCATAACCAAGCAGCTTGGATGTTCCTCCAATATCACATTCCTCCTTTACCTTCCTTACAACTTTCTCTAGAGCCAGATTGAAGAGTAGCGGCGATAGTGCATCGCCCTGTTTCAAGCCAGATGTTATTTGGAAGGGGTCTGATTTCCTGCCTTTATATGTTACTATATTATAAGTATCTTCCATGCATAGTCTGGTCATGTTGATTAACTTCCTTGGTATTCCAAATTCCTGCATAGCATTCCATAGACTATTCCTATGGACACTATCATAAGCCTTTTTAAAATCCAAAAATGTTATGGAGATCTCTTTTATATTCCCAATGTTTCTCGGCTATTTGTCGTAAGATAAATATCTGATCTATTGTTGATCTGTTTTGTCTAAAACCCGCCTGGTAGTCACCTAATATGTCTTCTGAATATGGTTTTAGTCTATTTAGTAATACTGCGGATAGTATCTTATAGCTTGTGGACAGTAGTGATATTCCTCTATAATTTCCACATTGGAACTTGTCTCCTTTCTTAAAGATAGGTATCAATAATGACTCTTTCCAGTCATGGGGTAATTCTTCTGTCCTCCAGATTTTTATTATTAGTTCGTATAGCTTTAGATGTAATGCATGGCCACCTGCCTTTATAAATTCAGCAGCAATTCCATCAGTCCCAGTTGCCTTATTGTTTTTAAGTCGTGTGATAACAATAGGATTTCTTCAAATGTAGGTTCTTCAATTTGTGGTTCGCATGTTAGAACCTCTTCCTGTGAGAAAATGTTACTTGGAGCTTCACAATTTAGTAATTCAATAAAATATTCTTTCCATGTGTTGCACATTTCCTCATTGGTATTTATCATATTCCCATTTTTGTCTTTTAAACCATATGTGTTTTGTTGGTGCCCTCGTTTCATTGACTTCAGTTCTTTAAAAAATTTTCTAGATTCATTTTTCTGGTGATTAGTTTCCATATCTTTGATTATATTACTCATATATTCTCGCTTCTGCTGTCTGACTATTTTTGTAGCCTCTTTACATTCATTTCTATAATGCTCTTACTTTTGGATGTTATTGATGTCATTTAACCATACATGTCTGGCATTCTTCTTCCTAATGACTGCTTCTTCACATTTTTGATTGAACCATCTGTTCTTTCTATGCGTGGTTAACACACCGAGACATTCTTCTGCGGTAGATTGAATTGTATTCTTGATGTTCAACCAAGTTTGGTCAATGCTTTCCTCCAAAGGGTTTTGCAGAGTTTCAAGTTTACATTTTATTTCATCTGTAAATTTCTCTTTGACTGTAATGTCTTGCAGTTTTTCTCTGTTATATGTTGGGTGTAATCTTTGTAATTTAGTATAGAAAGCTCTCTTAAGTTTTATTTTAAATTTTGCTCCAACGAGGAAGTGGTCACTGTGGCACTCAGCTCCTCTATAACTTCTAACTTGTTGTATGTTTGATGCATTTCTGTTGTCAATTAAAATGTGATCTATTTGATTATAGGTTCTCTTGTCACATGATTTCCAAGTTTGTTTGTGTATATCCTTTCTTTGTAGTCTGGTACTGCTAATCTGCAGTCCTTTGGCTTCTGCCAGGTTGATGACTCTCCATCCATTATTATTTGAAGTTGTATGTAGGCTTTCCATACCGGCCACTTTTTTTTATTAGTTTGCTCTCTACCTATTTTTGCATTGAAGTCTCCCAGCACAATCAGGATGTCCTGTTTGGGGGTTTCTTCTATGACATCTTCCAGATCATTATAAAAGTCTTCTTTAATATCATCTTCTTTCTCTTCAGTAGGTGCATGTACATTAATCATCGTTATATTTTTACATTTACCTTTTATTCGTAATTTACTAATCCTGTCATTAAAAGCTTTAAAGTTTAAAACGTTCCCCCATAACTCTTTTTTGATGACAAATCCTGTTCCTAATTCATGTTTATTTTGGGTGTTTCCTCCATATATTATAATCATTCCATTTTGCTCTAAAGTACCCTCTCCTGGCCACCTTATTTCTTGAATTGCTGTTATATCCATTTGATATTCAACCAGCTCCCGGGTTAGTTCTTCGGCCGCTCCAGCTCGATATAGTGTCCGTACATTCCATGTTCCAAATCTCAAAAGTCCTTTAACGTTCCAAGGTCGTTGTCCAGATAAGTCAGTCCGATATCGAGGCTCATGTATTTGTTTCGTAACAAAGAAAGGTTTTTACAAAGGTGGGGATGTTAACCCCACGCTTCAACCCCCAACCTGGAGGACCAGGGTGTTTCTCTTTGTCTGTTCTCTACCCTTTGACCTGTCCGGCTTGGGAGGCCCTGCTGGTAGCTACGCTACCGCCGGCATAGCTCTCAGGGTCATTGAGAAACTCAAGCTCCCCCACCACGACAAGGTGGAAACACCATCGGGGGAGAATACCATGGACAGACAGAAAAAACCAATAAGTCCTTCAAGAAACAAATGAAGATCGTAAACTGATTAGAGACATTAGACGTAGACAGTCAAAAAAATGTTGGGCATGTTATGAGAAGAAATGAATTGGAGAACTTGGTAACAACTGGCAAGATCGAGGGGAACAGACCAAGAAGTAAATATCTGGATAGCTTGGCCACGTGGCATGTTTGACACAGGAACACGGAGCTGATCTACGACTCTGGTGATCGAGTGAGATGGCAAAACATGAACGCCCAGGCTTATCGTTATGGCACATGATAGATGGATTGTACTTATATATGGCAATATAGCAACCTATACCAGCTTACAAACGATCATTTACTATACTTATGCAGGATGTTTGTAAAGTCTCACTACACTTTGTATGTAGAACTGCTGTTTTTTTTAAGAGTATATTTTCCATTTGCGAGACGAAAAACATACTCTCCAACTAACAGCTGTTCTACACACAAAGTGTAGTCAGACTTTACAAACACCCTGTTTATTGTATTAAAGCATCGTACGAGTTCACAAACGACCATATACTGCACTTATATATGGCATTATAGCATCGTCCGGGTTCACAACGACAATATACTATACTTATTATTATAGCAACGTACCCGTTTAGAAGAAGCTCTACGGTGAAGGGGTTACGGACGCAATTCGTAATCCCGCATACTGCGTTCGAAACACAGCTGCGGGCGATTTGGAAGCAGACCGCATAGCGCTGGTTTTTATAAAAGCGAAATGAGTGCCAATCGTCTCAGAAAGCAATGACAAACTACTGAACATAAATTTGCCAAGAAATCACAATCAGCCAAAATAAGTGCTGAGGTTGACTGCACATATCATGTAAAAGATATGTAACTAACTTTTAAACCATGCTAGAAACGATCATTTACTGTACTTATAAACAGTAGTTTAGAAACGATCATTTACTGTTCTTGTTAATGTTATTGTTGCAACGTGCCAGTTCTCAGGCGATCACGGTGTCGGAGGCGCGGGCCTGGAAGAGATTCTAGCGTGCGAGGAGATGGACAAGCTCAGGGGCAGAGGTCCATACTGGAGACATTTCTGGGTGCTTTAACAGAGCGGTATAGGAGAGGAGAGACTACAGAAGTGAGTGGGTTATTCACACTGTAAGTTAGAAGATGAGAGACTACAGAACTATTGTGTGGGACATTCACACTGTAAGTTAAGAGAGGAGAGACTACAGAACTGTGTGGGACATTCACACTGTAAGTTAAGAGAGGAGAGACTACAGAACTATTGTGTGGGACATTCACACTGTAAGTTAAGAGAGGAGAGACTACAGAACTATTGTGTGGGACATTCACACTGTAAGTTAAGAGAGGAGAGACTACAGAACTATTGTGTGGGACATTCACACTGTAAGTTAAGAGAGGAGAGACTACAGAACTATTGTGTGGGACATTGACACTGTAAGTTAAGAGAGGAGAGACTACAGAACTATTGTGTGGGACATTCACACTGTAAGTTAGAAGATGAGAGACTACAGAACTGTGTGGGACATTCACACTATAAGTTAAGAGAGGAGAGACTACAGAACTATTGTGTGGGACATTCACACTGTAAGTTAGAAGAGGAGAGACTACAGAAATGTGTGAGACATTCACACTGTAAGTTAGAAGACCAACGTCTACAGCCCTCTAAGCATTCTAAACTCGACCAGGAAATACTACAGCACAATTTCTCTCCAACTAGAAAGACACAGCAATTACAACATACAAGTGTTCACAGTCCCATTACAGACATGTAAGTGTTCACATATTCACTCGAGACAAAAGCTCTTCTTGGTTTCTGGCACGAATGTTTAATCGTTACTATCAGGTACATTGCCCTATATACGCAATACAGTACAGGTGTCTGTAACATGTGAACTTAAAATAGTGAATCTTTCTCCAGATCTGCAGCAGATGTGCAGCTTTCATACCCATTAAAGAGGATCATCAGCATAACGTGCCGTCTTCGCACTGAAGCTCTGCAGTAGTGAATCTCCATCACAAATCACCTGTGTCTTCACGAGGCACTTACATAGTCTTCTTGCAGTCTGGCACTTGATGCAATGCCCAATCATGTTGTCACATCTTCCTGTCCGACTCTTGATATAATGTTGAATCACATTGCCACGTTGTCTTCCAATCCGCACCTTGATACAATGTCCAATCACATTGTGGCGTCTTCCAGTCCGCCCCTTGATACAATATCCAATCACATTGTCGCGTCTTCCAGTCCGCCCCTTGATACAATATCCAATCACATTGTCGCGTCTTCCAGTCCGCCCCTTGATACAATATCCAATCACATTGTCGCGTCTTCCAGTCCGCCCCTTGATACAATATCCAATCACATTGTCGCGTCTTCCAGTCCGCCCCTTGATACAATATCCAATCACATTGTCGCGTCTTCCAGTCCGCCCCTTGATACAATATCCAATCACATTGTCGCGTCTACTAGTCCGCCCCTTGTTACAATATCCAATCACGTTGTAACATTGTCTTCGCGTCTCTCCCACGATGGAAGAACCAATCAGATTGCTACACTGTCTTCAAGTCAATCTCTTGATGTAACAACCACCCACTATAACATTGTCTACAAGTCCGTCTCTTGAATTAACGCACAATCATATTGTAACGTTATCCCCATCTGTTTATAGAGCAGTTGCTAACTGAACAATGATGTAACTGACTTCTCACCGGTTACTTTTACTCTCCAAGCCATTTATATTAACGAGTGAGGGTCGAAGAGTGTGCAGAGGCCATTAACAAAATTTGCCTTAATGAGGAATCGAGCAAGTGAGCCCCGTGCGGGCAAGCAGACGTTCTAGATACCACGACCGCCTTCATTGCAGAATACAACAACATCAATACCACCAGAGTGTTGCAGTCTGTGCATGGTTACAGATCCACTTGAGACTCTAGCCATAACCAGTTTCACCTTGTGATGGTCAAGAGGATGGCTGGTACTAAGAATGTCTGTAAGCCACTTGTGGGCAGTCTGAGAGTGTGTGTGTGTGTGTGTGTTTGTGTGTGTGTTTGTGTGTGTATGTGTGTGGGTGTATGTGTGTATTTGCGTGCGTGTGTATGGGTGTACTCGCTACATACAGGTTTCTTATACTCGGTACATACAGGTTTCTCATACTCGGTACATACAGGTTTCTCATACTCGGTACATACAGGTTTCTCATACACGCTACATACAGGTTTCTCATACTCGGTACATACAGATTTCTCATACTCGCTACATACACGTTTCTCATACTCGCTACATACAGGTTTCTCATACTCGGTACATACAAGTTTCTTATACTCGGTACATACAGGTTTCTCATACTCGGTACATACAGGTTTCTCATACTCGTTACATACAGATTTCTCATACTCGTTACATACAGGTTTCTCATACTCGGTACATACAGGTTTCTCATACTCGGTACATACAGGTTTCTCATACTCGTTACATACAGGTTTCTCATACTCGGTACATACATATTTCTCATACTCGTTACATACAGGTTTCTCATACTTGGTACATACAGGTTTCTCATACTCGTTACATACAAGTTTCTTATACTCGGTACATACAGGTTTCTCATACTCGGTACATACAGGTTTCTCATACTCGTTACATACAGGTTTCTCATACTCGGTACATACAGGTTTCTTATAATCGGTACATACAAGTTTCTTATACTCGCTACGTACAGTTTTCTCATACTCGGTACATACAGATTTCTCATACTCGGTACATACAGATTTCTCATACTCGCTACATACAGGTTTCTCATACTCGCTACATACAGGTTTCTCATACTCGCTACATACAGGTTTCTCATACTCGCTACATACAGGTTTCTCATACTCGGTACATACAAGTTTCTTATACTCGCTACATACAGGTTTCTCATACTCGCTACATACAGGTTTCTCATACTCGGTACATACAGATTTCTCATACTCGCTACATACAGGTTTCTCATACTCGCTACATACAGGTTTCTCATACTCGGTACATACAAGTTTCTTATACTCGGTACATACAGGTTTCTCATACTCGTTACATACAGGTTTCTCATACTCGTTACATGCAGGTTTCTCATACTCGTTACATACAGGTTTCTCATACTCGGTACATACAGGTTTCTCATACTCGGTACATACAGGTTTCTCATACTCGTTACATACAGGTTTCTCATACTCGTTACATACAGGTTTCTCATACTCGGTACATACAAGTTTCTTATACTCGCTACGTACAGTTTTCTCATACTCGGTACATACAGGTTTCTCATACTCGGTACATACAGGTTTCTCATACTCGTTACATACAGGTTTCTCATACTCGTTACATACAGGTTTCTCATACTCGGTACATACAAGTTTCTTATACTCGCTACGTACAGTTTTCTCATACTCGGTACATACAGGTTTCTCATACTCGTTACATACAGGTTTCTCATACTCGTTACATACAGGTTTCTCATACTCGGTACATACAAGTTTCTTATACTAGCTACGTACAGTTTTCTCATACTCGGTACATACAGGTTTCTCATACTCGTTACATACAGTTTTCTCATACTCGGTACATACAGATTTCTCATACTCGGTACATAGAACTTTCTCATTCTCGGTACATACAGCTTTCTCATACTCGGTACATACGAGTTTCTCATACTCGGTACATACGGATTTCTCATACTCTCTACTTACAGCTTTCTCATACTCGGTACATACAGCTTTCTCAAACTCGCTACTTATAGCGTTCTCATACTCGGTACATACAGCTTTCTCATACTCGCTACTTACAGGTTTCTCATACTCGTTACATACAAGTTTCTCATACTCGGTACATACAGGTTTCTCATACTCGTTACATACAGCTTTATCATACATGGTACATGCAGCTTTATCACACAATACAACAGCTTTATCATACATGGTAATCTCGCTTTATCACACAATACAGCAACTTCATCATACATGGTAATACAGCTTTATTACACAACACAAGATCTTTATCATACAGCACACAAATATGTTATAATACAACAGCTTCACCATACACGTTATATACAGCTTTATCAGACGCTCTAACACAAATGCTCCTGTCTCCTTTTTTAACATCTGAATCCAAGTGTCAATCAGTGCACGACCTGCACGAATGCGATCACCCAACAATATAGTTCCTGGAATATATGTTCAGGTCGTCAGAAGTGGCATCACTACTCTACACTTGCTTTAGTACAGTGCTGTTGAGAAACTCCAGGGGCACGTTGTCAAAGTCGAAGATGGCGTTGCCAACCGTTATTGTCATGGCAACTAGAATCGGCACCGCAAGGATGTTCATTACCAGCCCTGTCACCGCCTGCGGAGGAGAAGAGTTGTCTAGGATATATAAGTTTGTTGAACCTACAATTATATTCATAAAACTGGAAAAATCCATTGTGGGGGGGGGGGGGGGGGGCGTCGGGGTGGGGGACGTTTGAGTAGGGAGGGGGGGGGGGGGTGTTCTTTACATTTATATTAATAAAACAGGGAAAACCCATTGCTTAGAACTGTTCTTTACATTTGTAAAATGTATAAAACCACTATTTAAGAGAGTTTTATTTTAACATTTATGTTCACAAAGCCAGGAGAAACCAATGTTTAGGAGGTTTTTTTTTTTTACATGTACATTCATTAAAGTGGGAAAGTCCATTATTTATTAATATCGTGTTCCCCCGAAAATAAAATCGGGTCTTATATTAATTTTATCTTAAAAAATGAACTAGAGCTTATATTCGTGGAATGTCTTATATTTTAATTTCCAGATACAAAAAACTACATTTATGCTAATACAAAATGCTACATTTATTGAAATACAGATATGTCATCTTTTTCTGCAACATCGTTATAACTCTCCAAATCCCGAATTCCGGCCTTAATTTTTTGCGACTCGGTTTCCTGTAGAACCGTTTGCTCCAGTCTCTGATGTACAGCCATAACGATTTTCTTAAATAAGCATTTCTTGTCCACGTTGCCTGTTTGTAGTGCATCGGTAAATTTATTTCATACGAGTGACGTATTGAATGATGAACCACATCCGTTCATTATCAAGTGCGCACCAGTGGCGTCTATACTCCGACTGGCCATTCAGCAAGTCTCTCATTCTAGCTGGGGATCTTAACTAGGGCTTATTTTAGGGGTAGGTCGTAAATTAAAAGCACCCTGAAAAATCGTGGTAGGGCTTATTATAGAGGTAGGTCTTATTTTCGGGGAAACGCTGTATGATGTTTATATTTGCAAGATCTATAATAATTCTAAATGAAAACACGTAGGCACGTTCATACCTTACAGCGAACACAAATCCGGCAAACGTTGTAAGGTATGAACTCTGTGTCTGAGTTTATTATCTGTCATTTATTCGCAGGAGCCACACATACCGAAGTGTTTTCATTTGTATTGTTATATCCTGCTGCAGATGTTACTTATTCCCACTACAATAATTGTTGGACGTTACAGCAATAGAGAGTTTGAAAACCAATTATTTCCCCTGATTATTAAGAGACCAGAAACTATGATTTGTGGTATGAAAATGGAAAGAAAATTACTGACCAAGATAATAAATGTTAATTATTGGGGGAAATCATAAAATCTCATAGAAAATATATGATCAAGCAAAAGTTGCATATCTGATGCAATAAATCAACGTAGTTGAATGTCAGAATGTGAGTACTGATATGTTATATAGAAGTTGTTTTATTGTATGATTGTGAATTGTGGAGTGTGAATGAACACATAAAGAAGAATTTGAAAGTGACGGAGATGTGGTTCCAGAGACGAATGTTGCGAATACCATGGGCTGCCAGATAAAGTAACACAGATTGCGTCGTGGAGGCTAATCAGAATACAGTTGAGTATTATAGGCAGCTGTAAGAGAGAGAGCGAGGTGAGGGAGAGGGAGGGGGAGAAAAGGAGAGAGGGACAGGGAGAGATAGGGAAAAAGAGGGAGAGGCAGAAGAGAGGCATAGGGAGGGAGAGGGAGAGTCAGAGAGATAAAGAGAGAGGCAGAGAGATAAAGAGAAACGGAGAGGGAGATAGATAGAGAGAGAGAGAGAGAGAGAGAGAGAGAGAGAGAGGGAGAGAGAAGATAGAGAAAGAGAGAGAGAGAGAGAGAGAGGAGACAGAGAAAGAGAGAGAGAGTGTGTATGTGTGTTAGTTTATCATATAATGTGAATAGAGGCGCGTGGATACAATGTGGCGACTGAACAGATCGGGAGAAGAAGGGGTAGGCAGGGAGTTGTCTGTGTAGTGGGTTGTCTATTTATTGAGTTGTCTGTGTAGTGGGTTGTCTATTTATTGAGTTGTCTGTGTAGTGGGTTTTCTATTTATTGAGTTGTCTGTGTAGTGGGTTGTCTATTTATTGAGTTGTCTGTGTAGTGGGTTGTCTATTTATTGAGTTGTCTGTGTCGTGGGTTGTCTATTTATTGAGTTGTCTGTGTAGTGGGTTGTCTATTTATTGAGTTGTCTGTGTAGTGGGTTGTCTATTTATTGAGTTGTCTGTGTAGTGGGTTGTCTATTTATTGAGTTGTCTGTGTAGTGGGTTGTCTATTTATTGAGTTGTCTGTGTAGTGGGTTGTCTATTTATTGAGTTGTCTGTGTAGTGGGTTGTCTATTTATTGAGTTGTCTGTGTAGTGGGTTGTCTATTTATTGAGTTGTCTGTGTAGTGGGTTGTCTATTTATTGTGTTGTCTGTGTAGTGGGTTGTCTATTTATTGAGTTGTCTGTGTAGTGGGTTGTCTATTTATTGAGTTGTCTGTGTAGTGGGTTGTCTATTTATTGAGTTGTCTGTGTAGTGGGTTGTCTATTTATTGAGTTGTCTGTGTAGTGGGTTGTCTATTTATTGAGTTGTCTGTGTAGTGGGTTGTCTATTTATTGAGTTGTCTGTGTAGTGGGTTGTCTATTTATTGAGTTGTCTGTGTAGTGGGTTGTCTATTTATTGAGTTGTCTGTGTAGTGGGTTGTCTATTTATTGAGTTGTCTGTGTAGTGGGTTGTCTATTTATTGAGTTGTCTGTGTAGTGGGTTGTCTATTTATTGAGTTGTCTGTGTAGTGGGTTGTCTATTTATTGAGTTGTCTGTGTAGTGGGTTGTCTATTTATTGAGTTGTCTGTGTAGTGGGTTGTCTATTTATTGAGTTGTCTGTGTAGTGGGTTGTCTATTTATTGAGTTGTCTGTGTAGTGGGTTGTCTATTTATTGAGTTGTCTGTGTAGTGGGTTGTCTATTTATTGAGTTGTCTGTGTTGTGGGTTGTCTATTTATTGAGTTGTCTGTTTAGTGAGCTGGCTATGTAGAGGGTTGTCTATTTATTGAGTTGTCTGTGTTGTGGGTTGTCTATTTATTGAGTTGTCTGTTTAGTGAGCTGGCTATGTAGAGGGTTGTCTATTTATTGTGATTTCTGTGTGGAGAGTTGTCTGTTTAGTGGGTTGTCTGTGTTGTGGGTTGTCTGTTTATTGACTGGCTCTGTAGAGAAGTGGTAACAGACGCAGCTGCGGATTATTTGGTAGTAGACTGCCTTAATTTAGTTTTCATACAATGGTATGAATGAAGATCGTTCAGAAAGCAATGCCAAACTACTGAACGTAAAGTTGCCAAGAAATCACAACCAGCCAAAAAAATGATAGGGTGAACTGCGACCTTCTGCAAAGAATATGCAAATAATTACTGTTTAGTGGGTTGTCTGTGCGTGGCTGCCATCACAGAGTGTTGCCAATATGGAGGGTTGTCACTGTGGTAGGTTTGTCAGTGTTAGGTTGTCACTGTAGGATGGCTAATATTACCCTTTGTATCAGTCTAAAGGGTTGTCATAGAGATTTGTCAGTAAAGATGAATACTACTGTGTTAGGGTTGTCACTGTAGGAGGGTTGTCAGTATTAGAGTTGCCTCTGTAGGAGGGTTATCAGTATTAGGGTTGTCACTGTAAAATGGTCGTGAGTATTAGGGTTGTCACTGTAGGATGGTTGTGAGTATTAGGTTTGTCACTGTAGAAGGGTTGTCAGTATTAGGGCTGTCACTGTAGGAGGGTTGTCAGCATTAGAGTTGTCAATGTAGGAGGGTTGTCGGTATTAGGATTGTCACTGTAGGAGGGTTATCAGATTAGGGTTATCGCTGTAGGAGGGTTGTCAGTATTAGGGTTGTCACAGTGTGAGGGTTATCAGTATTATGGTTGTCACTGTGGGAGGGTTGTCAGTATTAGGGTTGTGTCGTGGTAATGTTGTCATGTAGGGCAACCTTATGCAGAAGAAACACAAAGAGACAACACTATAGGGAAGCGACAGGAAGATATAGAGGACAGAATCGAACCCCAGACATTCAGCACGATGCCACTTACCATTTCTATCACCCGTAGATGACCATAGGCAAACACAATGGCGTTGGGAGCAGTGGAGACGGGTAGCATGAAGGCGAAGGACGAGGCCAGGCAGGCGGGGAACATGTAGTAGAGGGGGTGTACACCCGTGCTGATGGCCTGCAGGACAAAGGAAGTGTCGGTGTGGTTAGGGCATGGCAGTATCAGGGAGACGTCTTGTCCTGTCCTGTCCTGTCCTGTCCTGTCCTGTCCTGTCCTGTCTGTCTGTCTGTCTGTCTGTCTGTCTGTCTGTCTGTCTGTCTGTCTGTCTGTCTGTCTGTCTGTGCTAGCATTTCTTTCTTTCTTTCTTTCTTTCTTTCTTTCTTTCTTTCTTTCTTTCTTTCTTTCTTTCTTTCTGTCTGTCTGTCTGTCTGTCTGTCTTTCTTTCTTTCTTTCTTTCTTTCTTTCTTTGCTGTAGTTAGCAACATTAGAAACAGCAGCAATTGAAACTACGGTTATAATTAACAACATTAGAAACAGCAGCAATTGAAACTACGGCTATAGTTACAACAGTAGAAACAGCAGCAATTGAAACTACGATTATAGTTACCAACATTAGAAACAGCAGCAATTGAAACTACGGTTAAAGTTAACAACATTAGAAACAGCAGCAATTGAAACTACGGTTATAGTTAACAAAATTAGAAACAGCAGCAATTGAAACTACGGTTATAATTAACAACATTAGAAACAGCAGCAATTGAAACTACGGTTATAGTTAACAAAATTAGAAACAGCAGCAATTGAAACTACGGTTATAATTAACAACATTAGAAACAGCAGCAATTGAAACTACGGCTATAGTTACAACAGTAGAAACAGCAGCAATTGAAACTACGGTTATAGTTACCAACATTAGAAACAGCAGCAATTGAAACTACGGTTAAAGTTAACAACATTAGAAACAGCAGCAATTGAAACTACGGTTATAATTAACAACATTAGAAACAGCAGCAATTGAAACTACGGTTATAGTTAACAAAATTAGAAACAGCAGCAATTGAAACTACGGTTATAATTAACAACATTAGAAACAGCTATAGGTGCAAAATCACCAATAACAGTAGGATCATCAATAAGACAACATGACAAACAGCAGAAATAAAAGCAGCAACAATGGCTGCAACAGAACAACACATGCAACAGCAGACACAGTAAAGCAATAGCAGCAACAAACTCAGCAACCACAACAACAACAGACATTCAAATAACAACAACAGAAGCAACACATTCGGCAGCCACAACAACAGCAGCAAAACCAACAACACGATTATAAATGCCAACAACACCGACCGAGGAGCAGCAGCATCAACAACGGTAACAGCAGCAACTGTAGCGACATCAGCAATAGGATATGTTTATAAACTTTCTCTGGTGACCGCGGCAGGGGGTTCATTGAACTAAAATGTTGACTTCTCGTCCTTGACTTGAAGACTTAAATTACAAGTACCTCAGAAGTCGGAGTGGGTCACCTGATGGCGAGGAACACTGTTAATAGGGAAAGCTAATCTTCACTCACAATCAGACTGTACACTCACTAGTAGCAACTGCTAGTTGTAGCAACTAAATGAATTGGTATTGTTTGGCGCGCATAGAAGTGGAAAACAGAAGTGGAGACTAGAGGACACACACGACGATATAATATTGAAAGCTTTAGTTATTCCACCGGGATTCGAACCTGCCACCTGGAAGTGATGACAGCGCCTCTCTTCAGGAACAAATATAGTTTAGTTTAGTTTAGTTTAGTCGACGGATCAACATCACGGCACACGGGTGCAACCCATAAGTGCTCCGGTTCCCCCCTAACTCAAACCTGAGTCTGGAGAAACTCAGCTCAGTGCACGAACTCCGTAGCTCCGGCGAGAATCCTGAAATACTTTGGGTAGATTTTTAACTCGAAATTTTGCCCAGGCAGCGCCGTTAGGCTACTCTTTTTCCATTTCCAACTGCCAAGGGATAGTTTACGTGCGCAACAATACACACGGGCGTCCGATCTCACTACCCAGAGACCAGGGAAAATGTTATTACTAGAAGTCCACGTGAAAAAATCCCGGTCCTTACCGGGGCTTGAACCCGGGACCTCCAGCACTCGAGGCGGACACCATACCTCGAGACCACGCAGCCCCCCCCCCCCCCCCCCCATGCAGGAACAACTATACTTCGACGCATGACCAACTATACATCTCTAAGGTGTCTTCATAAATCTACTAGACCATGCTCGAGTTTAGAAGCGAGCGAAAGGAAGTAGGAAGATTAGCAGCAAAGCAAAGACATTTACATCGATTTGGACAACAGCAACAGCAAAATAGTAGAAGTATACACACTAGCAGCAACAACATGAACAACAATAGCAAAAGTTGCAGAAGTTATAACAATAACAACAGCAAACGTTGCAGAAGCGAAAACAATAACAATAGCAAACGTTGTAGTAACGATAACAATAACAACAGCAAAGGTTTACGGACGATAACAATAACAACGTGACAAGTATTAGAAATATAAATAATAGCAACAAAAACATGTATAGCAACAGCAAAAGCTCCAGGGAGGATAATAATAACAACAGCAAAGGTTGTAGAAAGGATAACAATAATAAAAACAAAATTTGCAGGAACGATATCGACACTAACAGCAACATTTGTAGAAACGATGACAGTAACAACAACAAAAGTTGTACGAACGATAACAATAACAACATCAAAAGTATTTAAATTATAAAAAAGCCCCCCCCCCCCCCCCCTCCCTAAAAAAAAAAACAACAACAACAACATGGATATCAACAGCAAAAGGTGCAGGAACGATAACAATAACAACAGCAACAATTGTATAAACGACAACAACAACAACAACAACAACAACAACAACAACAACAAGTTGCAGGAATGACAACAAGAACACAGATGAGACGACAGGGTGCAGTACCAGCTGAGCCAGGATGGGCATGAGCAGGGTCGCCACAGCAACGTTAGACATGACCTCGGTGGCGGCACTGGTGATGTAACAGACCAGGAAGAGAACCGCCAGCTTGTTCCAGTCGGTGAAGAACTGCAGCTGGTCTCCGATCCACTGGGACAGGCCAGAAACCTGTGTGGGAGGGACGAGTAGGAGCGGGCGGTGAGATGTGTGGGAGGGACGAGTAGGAGCGGGCGGTGAGATGTGTGGGAGGGACGAGTAGGAAAGGATGGTGAGATGTGTGGGAGGGACGAGTAGGAGCGGGCGGTGAGATGTGTGGGAGAGACGTGTAGGAGAGGGTGGTGAGATGTTTGAGAGAGACGAGTAGGAGCGGGTGGTGAGATGTGTGGAAGATACAAGTAAGAGCGGGCTGTGATATGTGTGGGAGATACAAATAGGAGCGGGTGGTGAGATGTGCGAGAGACACGAGTAAGAGCGGGTGGAAAGATGTGAGGGAGAGAGAGTATGAGCGGCGTGTGAGATGTGTGTGAGAGACAAGTAGGAGCGAGGGGTGAGACGTGTGGCTTACAAAAAGTGGCTTAAAAGTCCACAGGGTCGACTTCATTGCACCGGGTTTTTTTCCGATATGGCTAAGTCTCGTTCCGCAGCGTTGAAAGCGTCGCACGAAGCAAGAACTCCGTAGCTCCAGCGACGACCCTCAGGAGTCTCCGAAAAAGCGCACTCGTGAATCGAAGGACGCAGCCCGGATTCAAACCCACAACCTTCGGAGCTCGAGTCAGACGGCTTGACCACTTGAGAGACAAGTAGGAGCGAGTGGTATGATGTGTGGGAGACACGAGTAGGAGCGGGCAGAAACATGTGTGGGAGAGACGAGTAGAAGAGGGTGGTAAGATGTGTTGGAGAGACGAGTAGAAGCGAGCGATGAGATGTGTGGGAGAGACAAGTAGGAGATGGCACTGAGATGTGTGGGAGAGACGAGTAGGAGAGGGTGGTGAGATGTGTGGGAGAGACGAGTAGGAGTGGGTGGTGAGATGTGTGGGAGAGACGAGTAGGAGCGGGTGGTAAAACGTGTGGGGGAGACATGTAGAATCGGGCGGTAAGATGTGTGGGAGAGATGAGCAGAAGCGGGCCGTGAGATGCGTGGGAGAGACGAGCAGGAGATGGCGGTGAGATGTGTGGGATACAGACAGCCTAGAAACCTGTGGGAGACAAGTTTTCTTCTTCTTCTTAATCTTCTTCCTAGTCTTCCTCCTCCACCTTCTACTCCTTCCTCCCCCCCCCCTCTTTTTCTGTCTAGTTGGATGCAAACTGAAAAGGACATACAGAAATCTGTTGGCATTCGTACCCACCCCCTCGCCAGGTTCTAAGTCCTCAAGTGAACACACCTGTTGAAGAATGTTTTCGGCTTGATCCATCCACGACCTTCCTCTTTTTAACCTGCTTCTCTTTACCTTCTTAATTACACTGTGCAGTGGATCTTGTGCTTTTGAGTTGAATCTGAGGTAGGCACGTGCTCTGCAAATTTGTATTCTGTCTCCAATGGTTGGAAAATCAAAACGGTAGCGCATCGCCCTCCATGCTGCATCTCTTGTATAGCGAAGAATAATACGTATAGCTTCGTTCTGTATCCTTTCCATCCTTTCCATCTGCTTATGGCTGATAGTCAGGATCGCCATGGCATACTCGAAAACAGAAAGGGCCAGACCCTCGTACAGGAGACATAAATAGCGCTGCTCACAGTTTGCCGCCGCCATCACCCGCATCGCAGCCAAACCCCGCTTGGCCTCTGTTATCACCTGGTCTATGTGCTTATGATACGCAAGACTTCGATCAAAACGTATCCCCAGGTAGTTCACTGCCTGCGTTCTTTCCACCGTCTCTGAACCCAGATTTACAGTTGGTGTTGGAGTGTTGACAATATGGTTATTCAAAGAGAACCATGTCACTGCTGCCTTCGTTAAGTTGACCATTGCCCCAGATTCCACACACCAAGTGCTTATGCGATTTAGTTCTGTTTGTAGATCCACAGCTACTCGATCTCTATACTAACCCTGACGATACACTAACACATCGTCGGCATATGACAATGTCCTCCCCTGTCCAGTGATCTGCTCGCTGGTAATTCTCACAGTATAGGCGTTGAACAGCTCTGGAGATATTGTTGTTGGTTCCGAAGTCCAACTGCCACATCTAAAAGCGACTTTCCGTTGGAAGAGAGCTGCAGCGATCCAACTAAGGAGGAATAGACTTATCTTGAGTTCAAGAAGCTGAAGCATGAAGAAATCCAATGGTATTCTGATGTACGCATCCTCAAGATCAATCGCTGCAGCACATGTTTCAATGCCTGAGTGGAAACTTACCTAGACGTCATCTGCAAAAACTGCTGAGTTGGTCCAGGTTTCTATGTTTGGACGGCACCCTCCAAAGGTAGGTGGAAAACAACCTTGCCACTCTAGCTGGATTGATTTTTTTCCTGGCAATTAACTTCTCCAGCTGCTTGTCTATTGTATTTTGTATCCCTGATTTTTGTGTGGTCTTTGCCAGGCTTCGGCAAGGGAATCAGCTAACTGTATAACCACTCTTCCTTGATGGTAGCACTCCCTATGCTGTTGTTGTGCATATCTGCTATTTCTTATAGCTCGTTGTCGGTAGACATATTAATGTCGTCATATCTTATACAATCTGGCTGTCAGAGTCTAACAGGGGACAGCGATGCAGGGACATCGTTACGACCGCCAGGCGACTTAGTTCCCAGTAAGGGATGCAACAACTTCGTTGCGCCGCCAGGCGAATAGGAGTTACCGGCCTGCGAGATCGCTGGCTGACCAGCGGTCAGGCCGCCAACGCAAGACGCACGCCTGCCACGTGACGCCACGTCAGGCAGGAGGCAAGTTGCGAACCAGGTCCAGACAGCTCTGGGGACACGGTACAAGACGGACGTGTGATTGAGAGAAAGGCGTTGTATGGTTTCTGTATTGAAAGGCGAGTTTCTGGACATCTTGCGAGTCAGACTTGTGAACTGTATTGTGGATGTAAGTTGTAAAGTATCCATTATATATTGTTATGATCATCATTCTGTATTTGATATGTTAATAAATCCATTGAATGGTGTATCGTTGAGTCTTACGTCAAATCACGTTGTATTTGTACTGTCTCACACTTGTTAGGAAAGCGAGCCAAGTTTAAGACTCTGACATGTGTGAACGTGGAGGGCTCGTCCCACTTTAATTTAGTTAGATTTGAACGTAGCTCGTCCTTTTTGAACGTGAAGGTCTCGTCCAGCTTTAATTTAGTTAGATTTAAACCTAAATGTGATCATGGAAGGCTCATTTTTATTGTTACTACATTATTTAAACATGTGTAAGACCATTTGTAAACGTACAATGCATACATTTTGTTTGATCCTGTAAACGTGTAAAACATTTGTGATTTGTGAAACTTGTCACCGTTTTGACCTTGTCGACATTGTGATCTTGTCGCCATTTTGACCTTGTCGCCATCTTGTAAACTTGATGTCTATGTCCTTACTGAATGTCATCTTGATGTAAGTGATGTGTCATCAATGTTGTAGAGTGTTAAGATACTTGTAGATTGTCTTTGTGCATTGAGTTTGTGGAACGCGGTAAGTGTTTGGAAAGAAAGTAACGTGTATTGTAAAAAAACTGTTGACGGACAAACTTACGACATACAATTACACTCAACGCCATACAAACCTAATCAACACTTAGTGACAAGCAGGCACACACCAACAAATAGACGCTAATTTATCTTCTTCCAAAATAAAAGCAGGTTTTTCCGTACCATCCGAAACCTTGCCGTAGAGGTCATTTACGATTCGAAGTAGCGACCCTACAGTTCCTAGCCCGATTTTCAACCGTTCTTCACCGCATCCAGGGCACTTGAGTATATTTTTTTTCTTTTCGAATACTTTAAAAATGTATTTTTAGGCACATATCGTCCATTTAAACAAATTGTAAATTGTTGATTACTAACCACTTATTACATATTGTGTGTGGCTGGTATTTCATTGACATTTTTCCATCATGTCTTCATTATTTGATTTCATTGATATGGGCATAAAGTTACAGTTACATGGTGATGAACTAACACGTTGGAGTGAGCAGAAGTACGCTGAATACCTACTAGTACAGGAGAAAGCTACCGAACGCGATGACAGGGCAGCAGAACGCGAAGAAAGAGCAGCAGAAAGGGCTGCCAAGCAAGCCGAATTAGAACTGGCTGCAAAGACAAAGCAAGCTGAGATGGATAGCGAACTAAAGAAGGCAGAAATAGCAGCTCAGAGTAAGAGAGAAGAACTGGAGTTACAGTTGAAGATAAAACAACTTGACACTGAGACTGCAATTAACAAAGAGGCTAAGAAATCTGAGAGACTGGAGAAAGAAAACCAGTTTAAGAAATATCAAGGTATTGTACGTAATTATACCTCGGGTGACTGCATCGCAGCCTTTACCCAAAATTTTGAAACTTTAATGGAACATTATCAAGTTCCACTGTCTGAATGGAATATTGTGTACATGAGGAGTTTGTCAGGGGAACCTCTTAAAGTTATTGAAACCATCCCCAAAGACCTCAGAAAAGATTACCATTATCTGAAATCCAAGATTATGGCACATTTTATGTTAGATGAGGCAGGTTACAGAGAACAATTCAGTAAATTGAGCCCAAAACCGACTCAAACGTTCTCTGACTACCTCTGCTTAGTCCGAGATATTTTCACCAAATGGACGTCAGCAGCCAAAATTGAAAAAAGTTATCAGAGATTGGAAGATCTAATCATTAGAGACAAAATTGTATCATCTATTCCTTCAGCCTTTGCTAAATTTTTGTTAGAGAATGAATGCTCTAGTGTGGATGAGATTGAAAGACGTGGGTCGGCTTACTACACAGCCAACAAACATTGCTTTGCTACTGAAGATACTAACATTAACTTTGTAGCAGCGGCTAATTATGACAAACAACCCTATAGTAGGCAGAAACTTCATAGGCCTACCTCTGAGAAATTTAATCATTGCATTTATTGTAAATATTCACATCATCAGGGTGAAATGTGCGATCAGAACCCAGGGTACCATACTTACTTATTAAACATGGTAAACAGACAAGACAAAGAACGTAAATCCTTTAAAAACTCACGAAAATGTTTCCTCTGCAAGGCATGGGGACACCACCGGAAAGATTGTAAGGGCAGGCATATGACCAACAAAGCAAATGCCGCCTTGTTTGATAGTTCGTCTTCTGATGAAGAAGAGCCAGAGAAACATCCTGTGAACTCAGCACAGGCGTTTGACATATTCAACGCAAACCATTGCTCTGTTTGTAACACCTTCTATGAAGATGGTATTTTAACATGCGGTCATGCCATCCCTATTGCCAATGAAGAAGCTAATTTGGTAGTAGACTCAAAAGGCAGAATAAACATCCATCACGGATATGTAAATGGCAAATCTGCTACAGTCCTTCGCGACACGGGGAGTTCACTCATTGGCCTGAAGAGAACGTTCATAATGCCTACAGACTATACAGGCAGGCACGTAACATGTAGAACATTCTCAGGCAATATTGAGAAATACCCATTAGCATGGGCATATATTGAAACACCTTTCCTCACTGGGAAAGTAAAGTGCGCTGCACTAACCAGTCCAGTTTGTAATATAATTATTGGTAATTTACCTGAGGTAAATGATAAACCTCATGACATAACATCTGTATGTATTGATGATACCATAACATCACCATCAAATGTCATCATTGAAAATGTCACACCACCTATTGATTATAAAGTAGCTAATGTAGCACTAAGTTCTCATGACATCATTGAAACTGTTGTTCCATCATCATCTGACATCATTGAGTGTGTGAACGCAGTAACGAGAGCTACTGCTAGAGTTCAAGATGAAATAAATCAAACTGAGGCGATACAATTGCTCAGCCCAGTTTCACTACCTACTAACACCATGAAGGAAGCATTTATAACAGCCCAAAAAGCTGATCCTTCATTGTCAAAATACTTTGACCTGATCGGCCGAAAGCCAAAAGTAACCAAGAATGCAGAATGGCATTTTGCTATGAAAAATGATATACTCACCAGGTATTACACCAGAGGTGACAATACCACAGAGCAAACTGTTTTGCCAACTAGTTATCGCAAGCAAGCCTTACATCTTGCACACGATATACCTCTTGCAGGACATATGGCATACGTTAAGACCAGATCAAGGTTATTGACACAATTTCACTGGCCAAAATTTTGCAATGACATTAAAGAATATTGCAGAAGTTATGACACCTGCCAGAAACTGGTTAAAAAAGGTAAACACCCACAGGCAAAGTTACAAGTTACCGACTTAGCCAGTCGACCTTTTGAAAAGTTATCGGTTGACATAGTGGGCCCTCTTAGTCATACAACAACTAGAGGGAATAAATTTATTCTAACTGTTATTGATACATGTAGTCGCTGGCCAGAAGCTATTCCGTTAAAGAACATAACTGCCAATGACATAATGGAAGTGTTCTTCCATATTTTTTCTAGGATAGGTTTTCCAGATACTATCCAATCTGATAGGGGCACTCAGTTTATTGCCGCATCCACCCAAGCTTTCACCAAAATGTTGGGAGTGAAGCAGTGTTTCAATTCACCCTACCACCCTCACAGTAGCGGAGTAATAGAGAAGTTTAACGGGGATCTCAAGCACATGCTTGCAAAAGTAACGCAAGAACACCCCAACAACTGGGATGTATATCTACCAGCTATTCTTTTTGCTTATCGCGAGGTACCACATGCTAGCACCGGTTTCTCTCCTTTTGAACTCATCTATGGTGCCAAACCACGTGGCCCATTGACCATTTACCACCAAATGTTAACTGACTCTACACCAGTACTTAAACCCATATCATCATACTTATATGTTACATCATTGCGTGAAAGAATCATCAAATCTTGTGTTATTGCAAAGAATGCACTAAAACTATCTGGTGTATGCTGACACTATCAGACAGTATGCTGACAAAGGTAACCGGACAATAACATTGACACCTGGACAGGACATTTTTCTGCTACTACCTAGTGACAGACACCTACTGACTGAGTCTTGGCAGGGACCTTTTAAAGTGACGAGACAGATTTCACCTGTAGACTACGAAATCCTTATAAAAGACAAACACAAAATATTTCACATAAATATGCTAAGACCATACCACAACAGAGACAACGAACAGGACGATACGACAGCTTGTACAGTGATAATAGATCACGAAGACGACGATGCTAGTGACGAAATTCCAACACCTGCATTAGACACGACAGACTGCTTGAAGGAGATCAAAATCAACCCAAAGTTAACTCAAGCAGAGACAGACAGGTGCAAACAACTTATACAACAGTACAACAACATCTTTTCCAACAACCCAGGACAAACAGAATTAGTACAGCATCACATCACACTCACATCAAACACACCCATTAGATGCAGACCATACACCATCCCATTACATTACAAAGAGCAGTTACATCTAGAAATCATCAACTTAGAGAAAAATAACATCATAAGACGATCCCAATCAGACTACTCATCTCCCATGGTCATAGTACGTAAAAAGGACAATACAATAAGACTTTGCATCGACTACCGAAAACTGAATAAAATAACTGTTCTAGATCTTGAGCCAATGGCAAACACTGACGATCTTTTGACAGAACTGACAGACGCTAGGTTCTTTACGACGGTAGACATGACGAAAGGTTATTGGCAGATTGCTGTAGACGAACAGAGCAGACATCTGACAGCATTTGCCACACCTTGGGGACTGTACGAATGGTGCAAACTTCCATTTGGGCTTGTTAACGCCCCAGCCACATTTGTACGGATGACACGACTACTTCTAGTAGACATTCCTAACATAATCTGCTATATCGACGACATATGTATTCACACAGAGACAATGACTGAGCACATTAAGACTTTAGACCAGACATTTGAACGGATCAGACAGCACGGACTGACAGTGAAGCCTGCAAAAGTAGACATAGCCTACCAGGAAATAACATTCTTGGGTTACAAAATATCCAATGGCTTTGTCACGACAGACGATAAAATTGTGTCCAAGATACTAAAACTCTCACTTCCGACTACTAAAAAACAAGTCAGAAGTTTGTTGGGCTTAATAAATTACTACCGGCAGTTTATTCCTGATTTTTCTGAACTGACCGAGGTATTTACTAATCTACTAACAAAAGATAAACCAGAGAAAATTGTACACGATCAATGCCTAAAAATTGCATTTCATAAAGTTCTATCATGTTTTTCTGATAAGAATGAACGCAATCTTATCCTTAAATTGCCCGATATCCGTTTACCTTTCAGATTACGCACAGATGCTAGCTCCGTGGCGATTGGAGCAGTCCTGTTGCAGGAGTATAACAACATTCTCCACCCCGTTTATTTTGTATCCAGGAAGCTGAAGGCCCGAGAGCGGGCATGGTCCATTCCTCAATTGGAAGCCCTAGCTTTAGTAGTAGGTATTACAAAATTGTCTAGATTTCTTCTAGGACGCCATTTCATCGTAGAATCGGACAGCAGCCCCTTACGATGGATGAATTCAGGAGTGCCGTCGAACCATATGGTAGCGCGTTGGTCTTTGAAACTCCAAGATTATAGCTTTGAGGTTCGACACATCCCAGGCAAAACCAATTCAATTGCCGAACTTTTGTCACGTTGCCCGACCGACCCAGTGAGCACCAATGTCTGAGTGCAGTATGTAGAAATACACTCAGACCGACACAGCCATTTAGCAGTGAATAGTGGTTTTTCATTCACAAAAAGCTGTGTAATGTCTACAATATTGTGATAGGGATTACTCCCGTTATATATAGTATTCTTATTTTACTAGTTCATGTAATGATTGTCGTGTATAAATGTGCAGTATGTGGTAGAAAGCGAACTATATTAATTGTAGATAATACGTACAAGAACAGTGTCACATTCGCACTTACCTGAAGCGAATTATCCAACTTCACAGTGACAACTTCGTGTGGAATTTTCCAGGAACATTTTAATTACGAGTGTGAAAGTAAAAACTGAACAGTGACGACTTTTCTACACCTTTGCAGTGAACCGAAATCTTTAATGTTCGACTGAAACATCTAACACATGAACATTCGATCCGAATTCAGAAGATTGTGTAGCAACATCTAACACGAACTTTGAGAACATTGTACCTTCCTTAAACTACATCAAACCGGAACAGGTGTGTTCTACAAGCTTTACCATCAGCTGATTTTAGTGTTCGTGTGTACTTCCGGATTAATTAGAAATTTAGAACAAAAATAGCAGACAACATATAAAAGAAAAAAAAGTTTTGACGATTCTAAAATGTTTAGGATTCTATAAAATTGAATACACGAATTGTGTGTTTATTTATTTCTCTAATGTAATCTTAGAATCATATCTTGATTAACGTATTCATATTACCGACCTTTTTCTCGTTAATATGAAGAAACGTCAAGCAATGACACTAAGAAATTAAATAGTTATTGTAAATTATTGTGTGTCACTAATGTTAAAATTACTTCCCTTTCATTTATTGTTATTACATTTTCACACAAAGGGCCATAATTTGAAATGTATATGCTAATGTGTTGTGTGTAATATAACATGTTGTTGTTAAAGTGTTGACACCACAGGCAGGCATCTACTGGGCATGGCAGAGTGTTGCCAACATTGTATGCCAACACAAAAACTCCTGGCCAAGTAGGGACAGGGTTGGAGTGTTTTATACGACTTATATAAAACCGTATTTCAGTCTGGCTAGATGGTTTTTGTTCCAAGAACCATATTATTCTTTTTTTTCAAATTGCTGCGAGGTAGATGCGTGAAGCTGGTACTACTGATCTGACTGGGTGATAATACAATTGAGGTAACCAGCCATCGAGAGGGTGAAGCCTGATATGTGTTAAACATGAAGCACCACATATCTTTGTACCCAACTCCCAGTGCTTATATATTTCTATGCCATGTGTGTATTTTGATAACGTTGTGTATAACAATAGAAAGGTAGACTCTGACAAGGGTATACTATTAACCCAACAGGTACAGACATTATACATGAAAGACGACATCTTTCATGGATTTTAGCGGGGGAGCGTGTCAGAGTCTAACAGGGGACAGCGATGCAGGGACATCGTTACGACCGCCAGGCGACTTAGTTCCCAGTAAGGGATGCAACAACTTCGTTGCGCCGCCAGGCGAATAGGAGTTACCGGCCTGCTAGATCGCTGGCTGACCAGCGGTCAGGCCGCCAACGCAAGACGCACGCCTGCCACGTGACGCCACGTCAGGCAGGAGGCAAGTTGCGAACCAGGTCCAGACAGCTCTGGGGACACGGTACAGGACGGACGTGTGATTGAGAGAAAGGCGTTGTATGGTTTCTGTATTGAAAGGCGAGTTTCTGGACATCTTGCGAGTCAGACTTGTGAACTGTATTGTGGATGTAAGTTGTAAAGTATCCATTATATATTGTTATGATCATCATTCTGTATTTGATATGTTAATAAATCCATTGAATGGTGTATCGTTGAGTCTTACGTCAAATCACGTTGTATTTGTACTGTCTCACACTTGTTAGGAAAGCGAGCCAAGTTTAAGACTCTGACACTGGCCCTGGTGCTCTGGTTTTTGTTCGTCGAAGCACAGCCTTGATTTCTTTCACCGTCACTTTGTCTTCAATTGCAATGTTCCGGGCCTTACACCTATCTGAGGTTACCGTCTTGGCTAAATTTCGGCCTCTCATGTCTTTCTGGTTGCTCTGCTCAAGATAGCTTTAAAAAGGGCAAATTCTAGTCAGACCTATGCCAGATAAGGTCAGCACTTTGGAAGTCAGGAATATTCTTATTCTTGACTACCCGATTCATACGTTTATGCACTCGCCAGAACAATTTCAGTGACTTGTCTGTGCTAAGTTTTTGACACAACTCTGCCCACTTTTCATTTTTAACGACTTTAACCAAATTTTTGAAATAGCTAACTTTTGTGTTCATCTCTCTTTCCAAGTGCACGATAAGACTAGGATGAGAAACTCTGGTCTTCTCTGCGTTTTGCCATTTACTTACATTCATGAAGTAATGCAAGAACACTTTCACATGATTATTTAATGAAGTAATGTAAGAACACTTTCACATGATTATTTCATGAAGTAATGTAAGGACGCTTTCCCGTGATTATTTCATGAAGTAATGCAAGAACACTTTCACATGATTATTTAATGAAGTAATGTAAGAACACTTTCACATGATTATTTCATGAAGTAATGTAAGGATACTTTCACATGATTATTTCATGAAGTAATGTAAGGACACTTTCACATGATTATTTCATGAAATAATGTAAGGACACATTCACATGATTATTTCATGAAGTAATGTAAGAACACTTTCACATGATTATTTCATGAAGTAATGTAAGAACACTTTTACATGATTATTTCATGAAGTAATGTAAGGACACTTTCACGTGATTTTTTCATGAAGTAATGTAAGGACACTTTCACGTGATTATTTCATGAAGTAATGTAAGAACACTTTCACATGATTATTTCATGAATTAATATAAGGACACTTTCACATGATTATTTCATGAATTAATGTAAGGATACTTTCACATGATTATTTCATGAATTAATGTAAGGGCACTTTCACATGATTATTTCATGAAGTAATGTAAGAACACTTTTACATGATTATTTCATGAAGTAATGTAAGAATATTTTCACGTTATTATTTCATGAAGTAACGTAAGAACACTTTCACGTAATTATTTCATGAAGTAATTAAGAACACATTCACATGATTATTTCATGAAATAATGTAAGGACACATTGACATGATTATTTCATGAAGTATCGTAAGACCACTTTCACGTGATCATTTCATGAAATAATGAAAGACCACTTTCACGTGAATATTTTATGAAGTAATGTAAGAACACTTTCACGCGATTACTTCATGAAGTAATGTAAGAACACTTTCACGTGATTATTTCATGAAGTAATATCAGAACACTTTCACGTGATTATTTCATGAAGTAATATCAGAACACTTTCACGTGATCATTTCATGAAGTAATATTAGAACACTTTCACGTGATCATTTCATGAAGTAATGTAAGAACACTTTCATGTTATATGTGGGGTATCGGGTTAATGATTCTAGCCCAATATTTGTATCTCCCAAGCGACATTCGGTGTCTGGTGTGTTGTCAATATCTCCCAATCGACACCCAACGTGTGGTGTGTGGTCAGTATCTCCCAGTCGACACCCGATGTGTGGTGTGTTGTCAGTATCTCAATGACCGATTATACTTCCCAGAAGACCTACTGGTACTCATGTAAGTTGGGTGGAACTATAACCCAGCCTAATTAGAAAAACAACTGTTCTTGGCGATTCCAAAATGACCACCGGTTCTGCAGGCAAGCGTTTTAGCCACTACGCCACGATGATGACAATGATATTGATGAAGATAACGGTACTGGTGATTATGACGCTAAAAGTGATGACCATGAAGAAAACAATGCGATGATGATGATGATGATGATGATGATGATGATGATGATGATGATGATGATGATGATGATGATAATGATGATGATGATGACGAAAAAGAAACCGATGATTATAATGCTAATGATGATGGCCATGAAGAAATCAGTACGATGATGTGGAAGCAATACTATGTCGATGATGATGTGGAAGCAATACGATGTCGATGATGATGATGATAATGATAATAAAAATGATCACGCTGATGGAAGAGGCACTGCAGGACAATTACCTCACATCCTTTAGACATGGCAAACCCGCCTCCAACCAGCAGAAACAGTTGCCAGGGCATCTTCTCGTGAACCACCTTCCAGTGGATGAGCGGCTTGATCTCCAGAGGCCCAACTTAGAGACAAGGACACTTCAATAACTACATACCATACAAATATCAATAACTGCAAGCTCTACAGGATATACAACTATATACCATACAGAATCCATAACTGCAAGCTCTACATAATATACAACTACATACCATACAGAATCAACCACTGCATACTCTACATAATATACTACATACCATACAAAATCAACCGCTGCATACTCTACATAATATACTACATACCATACAGAATCAACCACTGCATACTCTACATAATATACTACATACCATACAGAATCAACCACTGCATACTCTACATAATATACTACATACCATACAGAATCAATACCTGCATACTCTACATAATTTACAATTATTGTGTGACGGTTTATTCCATGCTCAGTCTTCGTAGACTTAGATGGATAGGACATCTTAGGCGGATGGATGATGGTAGAATACCAAAGGATATCTTTTTTGGTGAATTACTGATGGGTAAGAAATCTCAGGGTCGGCCTCTACTGCGATACAAAGATGTGTGCAAACTGGACATGATTGATACAGGCATTGATAATGCACATTGGGAGCAAGTCGCCACCGAACGTGTTGCATGGAGTGCAAACATCAGAAATGGAATAAAGACAAAGGAGAAAATTATTGCAGATAAGTCACACACCGAGCGTGTGAGACGTAAGATGGTGCATGATGGTGGAAATGACTACGTGTTCACATGCACCCACTGTGAACGGACATTTACAGCGCGAATTGGCCTTATCAGTCACATTCGCTACCGCTATGGGTAAAAGTTATTATGCCTTTTTGAAGCACAAACTGTCGTCTGCCAAGACGGCAAGGTGCCAATGAATGAATGAATACAACTATATACCATACAGAATCAACATCTGCCTCCCCTTTCTCTTTGTCTGTTGTCACGCGCACACCATCCTCTCTATAAATTGTTCCCACTGTCATAGACCGATCTTTTCTTTGCATTTGTTTGTGCAGTTTCCAGAATTTTCGCAGTGTTTTATAACCTCCAATCTCCTTCATGAAACATTCCCATTTTGCGTTTTTGGCCTCTGCAGCACAGCGCTTGAAAACCTCCATCTTGTCTTTCTTGACATTTTCCGCTGTGTCCACTTCCTCTCATGAGCTTCGGAGTGTCTGTTGCACTTTCTTTAGCTGCTTCACTGCAGCTCTCTTTGCTTTCCAAGCATGATCTACTTCTGGGGTCCACCATGGGGAGGGGGGGGGGAGTGGGGCTGCAAAAAAGGAATTTTAACAGTCCTGTTGCAAGCCCCCTGTCTGAGGCGTCCAAGAGGGCTATCGGTCCACTCATACCGGAAGGTCTTGCGCGCTCTTCCAGCCTTAACTTTCCGGGATTTAGAGATCAGGATTGAGCATGGCATGTGATCACTCCCATGGTCTTTCAAAACAGTCCACTTTACATCAAGGACTGATGACTGGGAGACAAGTGCCAAGTCAATAGCTGTGTCTGCATCGCCAGGCCTCATTGCCATTCTTGTCGGCCTCCCATCATTTATGCAGACCACATCGGAGTCCACCATGGCATCCGCAAGGGCAATTCCCTGTCGATTTTCTCCACTACTGTCCCAATCTCTGTTCCTCGCATTGAAGTCTCCACATATGAGTAGCCTATCTCCTGGTAATTTCTCCAATTCCTTAAGCAAGTCTCAGTGTTCCTTTCTGACAAAACAGTCCACTATGGCATATACATTTATGATGTTCCAACTTAAGCCACCAATCTCCATGTGTATACCCTGGACTTCTCTTGCACTGTGATTCTACTGGCTCAAGTCAAGTACCACATGCTTCACTCCTTCCTTCACCAGCAGACCTTGTCCATGTCTCCTCTGCCCAGTAGGGTTTATATAACTGACGTACCCAGGGCAATGGTATTTGTCTGTATTTAGCTCCTGGAGCATGAGGACATCAAAATCATAAATTAGCCTCTCCAATACAGGACCGCTTTGCCTGGCACTACGACAATTCCAGTATCCCACTCTTACATGGTTGAAACCGAGTATCTCCACTTTTCGTCTTGTTCTCCTGGCGCCTGCCCTCCTATTTCTATGCCCTATTCTCACACCATTTCCTCGTCTTCATCTTCTCACTCTCTCTTCGCTAGCCTCTGAAAGATGTATCAAGCGTAGAGCACGTGCTCCGTAGCTCCGGCGACGATTCCCATGTTTAATTAATTCCATAAGCAAAGATTGGATATTGCAAGAAATAACTCGTCACCCTAGCATTGCCTGCTTGCTAGGGAAGAGGCAGGGGATGTCCCGCAGGAGTCCAGACGCCTGGTGCCGCCCCGCACGCATGCCAGACGTCCAACATTAACGACCATTTTACCAATAGCCATCCAGTTCCTCAGCATGCCTGTCCACCTTGAACTTGGGGTTTATATTTGGAGTTTTCCGTCTCCTAGATGGACTGCTGTCCAAAGCTAAAGGGTTCCACCTACCCGGGGGAGGGGTTAGAGCACCCCTGATTCGCTTGGCAAACACGTCTCCGAGCATATGAGGTATTTTCTAAGGAACACAGATCCCACCCTGAGATCCCGCATCGTCCTCTGTGCCCAGCGCCAGTTGGTCCGCGGCTGCGTATTGGGTATTGTCAGCTAACCTCTATATCTAGAGGCGTTCCACGATCCGCCACCTTGGACGCGCTGGGATGGGGATTGTCGCCACAGCTTTACCCAGCATTTCTCCAGAGATTTTTAGTTCAGACCAATCATAATGATGCGGAGACCAGGGATGCTGTTAGAGAGGAGTTATCTAGCACCGTGAAGAATATGCATTATGAAGACATAATACTGGTTGAAGATGTTAAACATACTTTGAAAAAGGTAAAAGACACGGCACCAGGGCCCGATGGGGTTAGGTATAGCCACATGAAGGTTTTGAGTGATGCAGACCTGAAGGAGATGACCGACTGCTTTAACCAGAGCATTAGGACAGCATCAGTACCGCAGGATTGGGTGCACAGCTATGTCATCCCTCTCCCAAAACCATTCAAGGATCAGTCAAAGCTTAGCGGCTTTAGGATCATCACTCTTCTAAAGAGATTTGGGAAGGTTCTAGAGAAGATAGTCGCTGTCAAGCTGCAATAGTTTTTGGAAAGGGGGAAGCCACAATAACAGACATGAGAACAGCCACAATCACAGACAGAAGTAATACAGTTTGCCAACATAACAGCCACAATAACAGACAGGAGTCTCTCAAAACGTCAGCTGGACAGAACAGCCACAAAACCAGACAGGACAACAGCCACAAGTAAAGGTACTTGCACAGATGTTGGGACGTAAAGTATTACATCTTCGCATATTCTAGGTCTCGACATGAAGACCCACAAATCACACCCCACCCAACATTTACCTCTGACTGTGTTCTGTGCTGCGCTGCTGGTTGTGGCCTTGTCCCACTTGCTGGGGTGGGCTGGGTCGCTGTAGGACTTCAACCAGGGCAGGGTGGAGGGCAGAGCAAACAACAGGAGACAGACCAGAATGGATGCCGCCCCGTCCTTTATCCTTGAGTTAGCCAGGTGAAAATAAAAGAAGTCGAAAAATATCGGCTACAGAATGTGAAAATATCTATCACAGAAGATCGTAATAAAAGAACACGGGAGATATCAGTTACAGAAAGTGGAAATAAAAGAACATGGGAATTAGCCGTTAAATATTGTGATAACTCAGCGACTCTTGTATGTATGTGAACACTGGGTCTATTACATCACAAAGAAGGACAAAGATAAATTAAGCAAACACAAATGGGTGACCTCAGCACTCCATTTCATCAGATCACGTGAGTTTCGGATCGGGACTGTCCCCCTATTGGGGTTAAGACGTGTGGTCAAACTACCTAGGATGCCTTGTGCCATGTTGGATTCACGCGAGTGGACAGAGAAACACGTGATGGCGTCCGACACATGATCCATACCACAAGGCTGGGGCGCGTGACCGAATCAAGCAAAGTTGAGTTAAGTCAAGAACCGACATCTTAGCAATCGTGACATTCCCATAGTGCTACGTCCTCATCTTCAACAGCCAGCGAAGAGTTACACTGCTAATGGTGCAAATGGCCCTACCGCGTCTGTCTTATCATGCACCAATACTACACACAGTGTTGTGCAGATCCACACAATATACCTGCTCATTTCCCAACACACCAGAATGTGATGCTCAATATTTTTGATTGTTGACCTGTCACTCTGCCCGTAGCATGTCTGTCTTCGCCTTTCTCAGCATTCTCTGTCAGTCCATTAGAGTCACGCCATGCTTGTGTTGTTTGACCTCCAACTGGCGGAGTACCGCTGTGGATGCCTCCGCTTTCATTTCAAAAACTAAATGTTATGGTATCATATGCCAGACTCTCCTGCACCACACACGGACCACAAGCCTTCACTATGAACCCCGAGGCACTTCTTTCCCCAATCCATCCGTGTAGATGCTTGCATCACATGGGCACATTGTGCATCAGCTTGTTAGCACAGCAAGAACATCACATGAAGAACACTGTGCATCAGTCTTGTCAGGCACACCAAGAACATTGTGCATCAGTCTTGTCAGGCACATCAAGAACAGTGTGCATCAGTCTTGTCAGGCACACCAAGAATATTGTAGATCAGTCTTGTCAGGCACATCAAGAACACTGTGCATCAGTCTTGTCAGGCACACCAAGAACATTGTGCATCAGTCTTGTCAGGCACATCAAGAACACTGTGCATCAGTCTTGTCAGGCACATCAAGAACATTGTGCATCAGTCTTGTCAGGCACACCACGAACATTGTGCAGCAGCTTGTCAGGCACATCCAAAACATCACATCAAGAACATAGTACAGCAGCTTGTCTAGCACATCCAGAACATCCCATCAAGAACATTGTGCAGCAGCTTGTCAGCACAGCAAGAACATCACATCAAGAACATTAATGTGAAGTAGAAGACTTGGTGGCCACGCCTTGCTGCCCCTCCCATCAGCTTAGACCGTTCAGTACTGGATGAATGATGCGGCCAGTTTTGTATCGGCCGCCTTCACTTCCCAGAAATCCGAGACTGCCTGAGAACCCAGGACTGTGAAGACAACTTCACCGCCTCAAGGCGGGTTCGAATACAAGAACAGCAGGCCGAGAGGTGACCGTTCTGGCAACTCCATCCTCATTCTGTCATAATGACGTCAACTCAGTGTTAGCGACGTGTGAGTGTGTATATATATATATATATGTGTGTGTGTGTGTGTGTGTATGTGTGTGTCTTTGTATGTATGTGCGTGTGTTTGTGTGTGTTTGTTTGTGTGTGTGTGTGTGTATGTGTGTGTCTTTGTATGTATGTGCGTGTGTTTGTGTGTGTATGTATGTGTCTTTGTATGTATGTGCGTGTGTTTGTGTGTGTTTATGTGCGTGTGTGTGTATGTGTGTGTCTTTGTATGTATGTGCGTGTGTGTGTGTGTGTGTGTGTTTGTATGTATGTGCGTGTGTTTGTGTGTGTTTGTGTGCGTTTCTGTGTGTGTGTGCACCAAGAAGACACCAAGAATGTCATTCCATCCATCCATCATGTGCCATGCCGGTAAGCATGTTCTGCCATCTCACTCGATCACCAGAGTCGTAGATCAGCTCCGTGTTTCTGTCTCGACCATGCCACCAGGCCAAGCCATCCAGGTACTTGCTTCTAGGTCTTTCTCTTGGTCTGTTCCCCTCGATCTTACCAGTTGTCACCAAGTTCTCCAAATAATTTCTTGAGAATGTCATTACAACTCAGTAAACCTTAAGCATAGAGTGATCGGTTATACAATTACGTATTGATAGCTTATTGTGAAATACAGAGAGAGAGAGAGAGAGAGAGAGAGAGAGAGAGAGAGAGAGAGAGAGAGAGAGAGAGAGAGACAGACAGACAGACAGACAGACAGAGAGAGACAGAGACAGAGAGAGAGAATTAGTGATCACATAAATAATTCAGTGGCTGAACAGGAGTGAGATAATGATCGTGTAAAGGACTGCGAAAGTGATCGAGTAAGGAGTAAATGAGTAATCGATCAAATGAGTGGGATACTGATGGAACAAGTGAGCGATCAATCAAGAAAGTCAATGATTTAGTAATTTGGTGAAAGAGTAAGTCGGTGAATGAGTAAGTCTGTGAAAGAGTAAGCCAGTTAAAGTATTTAGTGAGTAAACTTACTCAAGCTTGAACGATTTCCCCCAGCCAGCAACGCCTCCAAGATCACGTGTTATCCATAAGGCCAGTAGAATGAGGAACAGAACTGATACCATCACTTGACCTGTGCTGAAGAAGGTGGCTCTCAGTTGAATGCCATATCTCAAATCTCTCAATTATATCTCCCTCTCAAATCTATACATTGTATCACTCCACTATAAATCACCTCATAAATCGACCCTCTCAAATCTATACATTGTATCACTCCACTATAAATCACCTTATAAATCTCCCCACTATATTTCATCTCTCAATTCTCCCCACTATATCTCACCTCTCAAATATCCCATTGTTTCTCACCTCCCATATCTCTCCTTTGTATCTCACCTCTCACATCTCTCCATTGTATCTCACCTCTCACATCTCTCCATTGTATCTCACCTCTCACATCTCTCCATTGTATCTCACGTCTCAGATCTCTCCATTTTATCTCACCTCTCATATCTCTCATTGTATCTCACCTCTGACATTTCTCCATTGCATATCACCTCTCATATATCTAATTGTATCTCACCTCTCATATCTGTCCAATGTATCTCACTTCTCATATCTCTCATTAAATCTCACCTCTCATATCTCTCATTAAATCTCACCTCTCATATCTCTCATTAAATCTCACCTCTCATATCTCTCATTAAATCTCACCTCTCATATCTCTCATTAAATCTCACTTCTCATATCTCTCATTAAATCTCACCTCTCATATCTCTCATTAAATCTCACCTCTCATATCTCTCATTAAATCTCACCTCTCATATCTCTCCATTGTATCTCACTTCTCAAATATCTCCATTTTATCTCACCTCTCATATCTCTCATTATGTGTCACCTCTCATATCTCTCTTTATATCTCACCTCTCATATCTCTCGTTATATCTCACCTCTCATATATCTCATTATATCTCACTTCTCCTATCTGTCCATTGTATCTCAACTCTTGTATCTGTCCATTGTATCTCACCTCTCAAATCTCTCCATTGTATCTCACATCTCGCATCTCTCCATTGTATCTCAGCTCTCATGTCTCTCCATTATATCTCAGCTCTCATATCTCTCCATTATATCTCAGCTCTCATGTCTCTCCATTATATCTCAGCTCTCATATCTCTCCATTATATCTCAGCTCTCATATCTCTCCATTGTATCTCACCTCTCATATCTTTCCATTGTATCTCACATCTCGAATCTCTCTATGGTATCTCACCCTTCAATTCTCTCCATTGCACCTCACCTCTTGAATCTCTCCATTGTATCTCACCCCTCAAATCTCTCCATTGTATCTCACCTCTCGCATCTCTCCATTGTATCTCAGCTCTCATGTCTCTCCATTATATCTCAGCTCTCATATCTCTCCATTATATCTCAGCTCTCATGTCTCTCCATTATATCTCAGCTCTCATATCTCTCCATTATATCTCAGCTCTCATATCTCTCCATTGTATCTCACCTCTCATATCTCTCCATTGTATCTCACATCTCGAATCTCTCTATGGTATCTCACCCTTCAATTCTCTCCATTGCATCTCACCTCTTGAATCTCTCCATTGTATCTCACCCCTCAAATCTCTCCATTGTATCTCACCTCTCGCATCTCTCCATTGTATAACACCTCTCAAATCTCTCCATTGTATCTCACCTCTCATATCTCTCCACTGTATCTCACCTCTCAAATCTCTCCATTGTATCTCACCTCTCGCATCTCTCCATTGTATCTCAGCTCTCATGTCTCTCCATTATATCTCAGCTCTCATATCTCTCCATTGTATCTCAGCTCTCATATCTCTCCATTGTATCTCACCTCTCAAATCTTCCCACTATATCCCATCTCTCAAATCTCCCCCATTGTATCTCACCACTCAAATCTCCCTACTGTATCACATGTCTCGAATTTCTCCCATTGTATCTCATCTGTCACCTCTCCCCATTATATCTCACCTCTCAAATCTCCCAATTGTACCTCATCTCTCAAATCTCCCAACTACGTCTCACCTACATTCTAATATTTTGCATATTCCCTGTCTCAACACACATGTGAATTAAGGATTATTTAGCTAAATAAACATAAAAAGACAATACCGTGGACCGAAAGATTAGATTAAAAATACCGATGTTTTACAAAATCTGAGAAATCAACAAACCTGGACCATAAACAACACCATGGCTCGGGATGAACCTGTTTGGCCACATTAATCGGCAAAGTGGGTTAGAGATATAGGTCATGGAGGATAAAGTTCTTGAACGAACAGACAGGGATCGACCAGCACGAAGATTGGCACAGAGGCGAAAATTGACACAGGTGAAGTTTGACACAGGGGCGAAGAAGCATAGGGGTGAGGTTTGACACAGAGCGAAGATGGGTAAGGGGTGAAGTATGGCACACAGGTGAAGATGGATACAATGGTGAAGATGGACACAGGGTTGAATTTGGACACAAAGGTGAAGTTGGACATAAGGGGTGAAGTTGGACACAGGAGTGAATTCGGACACAAATGGTGAAGTTGGACACACAGGTAAAGATGGACACAGGAGTGAATTCGGACACAAATGGTGAAGTTGGACACACAGGTAAAGATGGACACAGGGGTGAATTTGGACACAGGGGTGAAGTTGGACACACAGGTAAAGATGGACACAGAGATGAAGATGGACACAGAGGCGAAGTTGGAAACACAGGTGAAGATTTGCACAGGGGTGAAGCTAGATAGAGGAACAATGTTGGGCATAGAGGGGAGATGGACACAGGGGCGAAGATGGACACAGAGGCGAAGATGGATACAAGGGTGAAGATGGACACAGGGGTGAAGATGGACACGGGGGTGAAGATGGACACAGGGGTGAAGATGGACACGGGGGTGAAGATGGACACAAGACATTCAAGACAAACTGTCATGAACATGCATGGATGTGGAGCTTACAAAGGACGGAGAGCCATGTTGTCTGGCCGTCGTGAGAGCGCCGTTCTGTCACATGGTGGGGTAGCAGGCTGGTTGACTGGTTGCTTTTTTGTTTGGCTGCTTGTTGTTTGTTCGTGTTTTCACTTGATGTTAAGATTGCTTCTTGGTTCTTATTTATTTTTCTCTGCTATTCACTGATTGTGATAATTAATGTAAATATTGGTTTTGGGAAAGTGCAAAAATTCAATTAACTTTTTAAAAGTCTTAAGAGACGACGGGATCGACTTCATTGCACCGCGTTTTATCCCACATAGTTCGGTCTCTTCCCACAGGCCGGCCTGCCGAAAGCGTTGCACATACACTCCGTAGCTCCAGCGACGATCCTCAGAAGTCTCCGAGAAAAAAATCACTTGTGAACCGAAATACATTGCCCGGAATCAAACCCACAACCTTCAGAGCGCGAGGCAAACTACTTGACGGCAAACGGCAAACTTCGCCACGGAGCCTCTCTTATCAAATAACTAGGATGACAAGGATATCATCAGATGGAGGATGCATTACAGAGATGAAAAAAGGATAAGTAAATATTGCATTGTGTCAAATAGGGAACATATTATCCAATAAGTTCTTAACCATTGGAGGTTAGAAAATGAATTCTTGCATGCTATATAAACCAGTTCTAACATGTGGCTGCTAATTCTGGATAGTTTAGTAAATAACCGAACAAATCCATGGAATCTTTGGAGATGTGCTTTTATAGAAGAGTGCTGAAAATTCCTTGGAAAGCAAGAATGAGCAATTGGGACATTTTGGTGGAGGTTAGTTCAGAGAGACAACTTATCCCAAACATCAGAATTAGTTGGTAAAAATTTTTTTGCCACATTATGAGGAGACAACTGTCAGAGTCCAGAAAGGGTACAGTGATGCAGTGACATCGTTACGCCCGCCAGGCGACTTAGCTCCCAGCAGGGATGCAGCAACTTCGTTACGCCGCCAGGCGAGTGGTAGTTACCGGCCTGCAAGATTGCTGGGTGACAAGCGACCAGCGGTCAGGCCAGGACGACGCTAGACGCACGCATGCCTCGTGAAGCCACCTGAGGTGGGAGGCAAGTTGCGAACTAGCGGCAGACCGCTCTGGGACACGGACTTGGACGGACGCATGATGAGAGAAAGGCGTTGTGTGGTTTTCTGTGCTGAAAGTCGAGTGTCTGGACATCTTGAATGTTAGACTTGTGAGCTGTATTGTGGATGTAAGTGCATTGAAGTATTACATATATATTGTTGTGATCATCGTTCTGTATTTGGTATGTGAATAAATCTATAGAACGGTGTGTCGTTGAGTCTTACGTCAAATCACGTTGTACTTGTACTGTCTCACATGTGTTAGGTTAGCGAGCCAAGTTTAAGACCCTGACACAACAAATAGAAAACGCTGTGGGAACTGGAAATTGTTGTGGAAATAAGAGCCATAGGAAGACAGCGAAAGACAATTCTTGACAGTCTTGTGCCATGGTATGGAAGGGAATCAACACATGAACTGATGCAAGCCGGACATCTCAGGATGTGTTGAAGCATGATCCGCCATGCCAGTCGTTAAGGCACTTGATAATGATGATCATGAGGCGGAGGGTCAAAAAGTGTGGATACTTACACTATAGGGCCCAACTTCTTGTATTCATCTCGGATTGTTGCCTCGATTCTCTTGGCCCTTTCCTTCCTGTCTTCGGTACTTGTACGGCAGCTGCCACTGTGAGGTGAGAGCAAAGTCACGGTCAACAGATACATAGACCTGGGCCTTTGTCAAATGCATACTGACATACTTGTACCACAGTTGGCGATGTCACGTGAGAGTAAAAACAGTTAACAGAAACATAAATGTGGGTCTTTGTCAAAGACAGGTGAGAGCAAAGATAGTCAATACAAACATGGATCAAGGCCCTTGTCACAGACAGGTGAGAGCAAAGACACGGTCAACAGAAAACATAGATCCAGGCTCTTTTGAAAGACATGCAGACATACTTGTACAACAGTTGGTGTTGTCACGTGAGAGCAACGACAGTCAACAGAAATATAGATCGGGGTAGTTGTCAAAGACACGTGAGAACAAAGACAGTCAACAGAAACATAGACCCGGGCCCGTGTCAAAGACATGCAGACATACTTGTACAGTGAATAAATAAGTAAACAACCAGTGTACACACCTCGACACACGGTGCTAGACAAGTGTGTAAATACGAATAGTTTACACCCTGGTCACACGATGCTAAACATATGTGTAAATACGAACAGTTTACACCATGGACACACGGTGCTCGACATATGTGTAAATACGAACAGGCAGTCGGAGGTGATGTGTTCAGTGTCACACTGGGAGCCTTTACTGCCGGAGATATGTTTGGTACTCCGTGTAGCTGGGTCGACCTGGGATACAAGCACTGCTCTACAAGTTCGAATCCGTCCTTATGGAGGTGGAACACAAGACTATCGAGTCGGTAGTTGAGTGTCTAGCAACTGTGCCACCTTAGCTCCTGTGTGTAAAGTGTTACCTGCCTACAGGTGTAATGGTATATGGTGCTAACCTCATCTTTTTATAGTGAGATAGCCACTCAGTTGCTGGGGTGATCAGTAACAGACTGCGTCATGATCTCCCATACCTGGTGCCTATTTCAGACTGTGTCAGCCCGGCAGCTGGTGGTCAAGGGCTATAAGCCGCTGTGAGACGAATTTTCAAAATTTACGTGGTGTCCCAGTCGAACATGGGTACATGACATATTTTGGGAAGTGAAAGCAGCCGGAGATTGTCATGAAATGTGTGTGGTTGTCATGAACTGTGTGAGGTTGTCATGAACTATGGGTGATTGTCATGAATTATGTGTGATTGTCATGAATTATGTGTGATTGTCATGAACCATGTATGATTGTCGTTGACTGCGTGTGATTGTCATGAACTGCGTGTGATTGTCATGAACTATGGGTGATTGTCATGAACAATGTATGATTGTCGTCGACTACGTGTGATTGTCATGAACTATGTGTGATTATCATAAACTATGTGTGATTGTCATGAAATATGTGTGCTTGTCATCGACAGTGTGTGATTGTCATGATCTAAGTGTGATTGTCATGAACTGTGTGTGGTTGTCATTAACTATGTCTGATTGTCACGAACTATGTGTGATTGTAATGAACTAGGTGTGATTGTCATGACCTATATGTGGTTGATACGAACTATATGTTGTTGTCATGAACTGTGTGTGTCACGAACTATGTGTGGCTGTCATGAACTATGAGTGGTTATCATGAACTATGAGTGGTTATCATGAACTATGAGTGGTTATCATGAACTATGAGTGGTTATCATGAACTATGAGTGGTTATCATGAACTATGCATAGTTGACACAAACTTTGTGTATTTGTCACGAACTATGTATAGTTATTACGAATTATGTGTGGTTGTCATGAACTATATGTCATTGTCATGAACTATGTGCGGTTGTCAATGACTTGTGTAGATGTCAGGAACTATGTGAGGTTGTCATCAACTGTGTGCGATTGTCATGAACAATGTGTTGTCGCCATACAAACAAAGGAGCAAAAACACTTTAATTATACGACAATTACACACCAATCACAGATTAGTTAGTTAGTTAGTTAGTCGACAGATCATCCTCATTGCACATCGAACCATTCAGTCCATAAGTGCTCGGA
>OY992890.1:8626225-8655892 GCA_963921405.1 Cepaea hortensis
TCTGGCTACTATACTTTGTGACTGTCCAGCCTGTAAACGTCCAATAATGATACGTCGTTGTTCTGTAGTGAGACGAACCATACTTGCGCTTTGAATTTTCAACTGAATTAATTCGAGGAGCACCAATCTGTTATAGGCATTCAATAATATGGTCAGAGAGTTTTGTGTTCAGTAAGTGTCACTGGTTTATCATGAACCTGTCACGAGTTATTGTCAAAAATGTTGTTTTGACCTTTACCTCTTTCATGACCTCACGAATCATGAAAAAATAATGTTTGCATATCCTTTACAGGACATCGCTTTCAACATCAGCGTCTTTCAGCTGATTGTTGATTTCTTGGCAAGATTACGCTCAGTAGTTTGCCATCGCTTTCTGAGCGGCCTGCTCACATACCCCGTAAGTTACCGACGCGATTCGAACCACTGCTGATTCTGACCGTCGTCACGTGACTTACGAGAGTATACGAGATTACGGAGAAAAGTTGCTAACCTCTAGGCCAGAAAGCCGGCCACGCATCATGAGGTGAGTACAATCCAGGTAACCTAGAGAAGTTAATGACCAGATGGACACAGTCGATTGGTTGACTGATGTCCAATCAGCGAACATCTTTTATGAAAGTAACATCAAAAATGTTCCGTTTCTTTGTATTTTTAGTTTTTTATTTTAAACAGTATAATTCAAATATTGCACATACGTGTGAAGTTTATTGTCTTTGTCGTGGATGCTCCCATTGCTATGAGAAATGACCTCCAGTTCCACGGATGTTCCAACTGGAAAGATAAAGATGAGTTACAACCTGGCATCAAAGACTGGGGGTGCCCAATGTGCTGTGGCATCGTTAGATTTACAACATGAAATAAATGACAGACGTGTGAGTTTTCCAGCTTTTCATTTCAGGTTGTTATGATCAGTGTGACGCAGATGCGTGCAGACATATGCCTCCTGGTTTCCGCACTAGATCCATCTGTCTGTTTGTCTGTCTGTCTGTCTGTCTGTCTGTCTGTCTGTCTGCCTGCCTGCCTGCCTGCCTGCCTGCCTGCCTGCCTGCCTGTCTGTCTGTCTGTCTGTCTGTCTGCTTGCCTGCCGGCCGGGCGGGCGGGCAGGCGGTTAGTCTTCTTCTTCTTCTTCTTCTTCTTCTTCTTCTTCTTCTTCTTCTTCTTCTTCTTCTTCTTCTTCTTCTTCTTCTTCTTCTTCTTCTTCTTCTTCTTCTTCTTCTTCCTGTTCTTGTTCTTGTTCTTGTTCTTGTTCTTCTTCTTCTTCTTCTTCTTCTTCTTCTTCTTCTTCTTCTTCTTCTTCTTCTTCTTCTTCTTCTTCTTCTTCTTCTTCTTCTTCTTCTTTCTCTTCTCGACCAAGTGGTAAACCCGTCAGAAGAGTTAGAGTGTCTTGGGAAAGTGGTAAAGCCGTAAGAAGAGTTACAGTGTCTTGGGAAAATGGTAAAGCCGTCAGAAGAGTTAGAGTGTCTTGGGAAAATGGTAAAGCCGTAAGAAGAGTTACAGTGTCTTGGGAAAGTGATAAAGCCGTCAGAAGACTTAGAGTGTCTTGGGAAAATGGTAAAGCCGTGAGAAGAGTTAGAGTGTCTTGGGAAAGTGGTAAAGCCGTCAGAAGAGTTAGAGTGTCTTGGGAAAGTGGTAAAGCCGTAAGAAGAGTTAGAGTGTCTTGGAAAAATGGTAAAGCCGTCAGAAGAGTTAGAGTGTCTTGGGAAAATGGTAAAGCCGTCAGAAGAGTTAGAGTGTCTTCGGAAAGTGGTAAAGCCGTAAGAAGAGTTAGAGTGTCTTGGGAAAATGGTAAAGCCGTCACAAGAGTTAAAGTGTCTTGGGAAAGTGGTAAAGCCGTGAGAAGAGTTAGAGTGTCTTGGGAAAGTGGTAAAGCCGTCAGAAGAGTTAGAGTGTCTTGGGAAAGTGGTAAAGCCGTAAGAAGAGTTAGAGTGTCTTGGAAAAATGGTAAAGCCGTCAGAAGAGTTAGAGTGTCTTGGGAAAATGGTAAAGCCGTCAGAAGAGTTAGAGTGTCTTCGGAAAGTGGTAAAGCCGTAAGAAGAGTTAGAGTGTCTTGGGAAAATGGTAAAGCCGTCACAAGAGTTAAAGTGTCTTGGGAAAGTGGTAAAGCCGTCAGACGAGTTAGAGTGTCTTGGGAAAATGGTAAAGCCGTCAGAAGAGTTAGAGTGTCTTCGGAAAGTGGTAAAGCCGTAAGAAGAGTTAGAGTGTCTTGGGAAAGTGGTAAAGCCGTCAGAAGAGTTTGAGTGTCTTGGGAAAGTGGTAAAACCTTAGGAAGAATTAGTGGTAAAACCTTAGGAAGAGTTAGAGTGTCTTGGGAAAATGGTTAAGTCGTCAGAAGAGTTAGAGTGTCTTGGGAAAGTGGTAAAGCCGTCAGAAGAGTTAGAGTGTCTTGGGAAAGTGGTAAAGCCGTCAGAAGAGTTAGAGTGTGTTGGGAAAGTGGTAAAGTTGTCAGAAGAGTTAGAATGTCTTGGGAAAGTGGTAAAACCTTAGGAAGAGTTAGAGTGTCTTGGGAAAGTGGTAAAGCCGTCAGAAGAGTTAGAGTGTCTTGGGAAAGTGGTAAAGCCGTCAGAAGAGTTAGAGTGTCTTGGGAAAGTGGTAAAGCCGTCAGAAGAGTTAGAGTGTCTTGGGAAAGTGGTAAAGCCGTCAGAAGAGTTAGAGTGTCTTGGGAAAGTGGTAAAGCCGTCAGAAGAGTTAGAGTGTCTTGGGAAAGTGGTAAAGCCGTCAGAAGAGTTAGAGTGTCTTGGGAAAGTGGTAAAGCCGTCAGAAGAGTTAGAGTGTCTTGGGAAAGTGGTAAAGCCGTCAGAAGAGTTAGAGTGTCTTGGGAAAGTGGTAAATCCGGCAGAAGACTTAGAGCAGTTGTTCTCAACTGGTGGAGAATCCCCCCCCCCCCCCACCACCAGGGGGGGGGGGGGCGCGGGAAGTTTAGGGTTTTCAGAGGTGGGGGGAATTAAGATTATTTCAAGATCGCATTAATACAAGAACCAGTTACTTGATATTGTTTTCCCATCTATATTTTACGGTTTTGTACTTCTCGCCATTCTGAAATTCGCTTTATAACGTAAGTAGACCCGCAAATCACGTTTTATGTAGATGTCTAGACTTGTTCTAGTATGTGTTATTAAATTTAGCTTCTATTTTTATGTATACTGTGTAAGGGTGGGGGGGGGGGGGATTTATAGGGAGGAAATTCTAAAGGGGGGGGGGATGACGTAAAAAAAGGTTGAGAACCATTGATTTAGAGTGTCTTTGCCAAGTAGTAAAGCCGTCAGAATAGTTACAGGGTCTTCTTTGCCAAGTGGTACAGCCGTCAGAATAGTTACAGGGTCTTCTTTGCCAAGTGGTACAGCCGTCAGAATAGTTACAGGGTATCCTTGGCCAAGTGGTACAGCCGTCAGAATAGTTACAGGGTCTTCTTGGCCAAGTGGTACAGCCGTCAGAATAGTTCCAGGGTCTTCTTGGCCAAGTGGTAAAGCCGTCAGAATAGTTACAGGGTCTTCTTGGCCAAGTGGTACAGCCGTCAGAATAGTTACAGGGTCTTCTTGGCCAAGTGGTACAGCCGTCAGAATAGTTACAGGGTCTTCTTGGCCATGTGGTAAAGCCGGCAGAATCGCATTCTCAACGTCGTGGGTTCGTTTCTCAAACTGGTATTTCAGATCAGTATGCACATTGTCATGAGACTCCTGGAGCTACGGAGTTCGTGTTCTGTGTAATGCTCTTCGCAGACGGCTTACCCTTCTGTAGGGAGAGAATAAACCAGATTGGATATCACGCAGTGTATTTAAACCCGCTATCTCCCCTTCGCCGGCCTCCCTGATCTAGGGGTTACACGAATTTCTCCGTAATACCGTATACTATCGTGAGTAAAGTGACGTGCGCGAGAATTGGTAGCGGTTCTCTCCGCGTCGGTAACTTACGGGGTGTGTGAGCTGGTAGCTCAGAAAGCAATGGCAAACTACTGAGCGTACTCTTGCCAAGAAATCAACAATCAGCTGAAAGATACTGACGTTGACAGCGATGACCTGTAAAGGATATGCGAAAAAAAAAAAAATCTCCACTTCAGTACTGTAAGCACACTTGCGTCGTTATTTATGGCACTTTGATACTTTTTTTTTATTTCGTCAGGCTGTCCTAGGTTCTTGTTGTCTATGAACTTTCACTGTCTTCCATGTCATTACCCTGTATGTTAGAACGACGGACAGTAAAAACAGTGTCACATTTTACAACAATCTTACCTTTTGGCTTACTGGAGCTATTTCTCTTGAGCTGTTGCAAAACTGCCTCGGATATGGGAAGCATCATGGCCGTGGTGGCGATGTTGGAGATCCATATAGAGAGGAACCAGGTGGCTGTCATCATGCCGAGCAGCAGCCTGGACAGCAAGGGCGTCAATGTGAGACACGCACACACACACAAACACACACACACACACACGCACCTATCTGTGTGTCTGTCTGTCTGTCTGTCTGTCTGTCTGTCTGTCTGTCTGTCTGTCTGTCAGACAGGCAGACAGACATTACTTCTTCTTCTTCTTCTTCTTCTTCTTCTTCTTCTTCTTCTTCTTCTTCTTCTTCTTCTTCTTCTTCTTCTTCTTCTTCTGCTTCTTCTTCTTCTTCTTCTTCTTCTTCTTCTTCTTCTTCTTCTTCTTCTTCTTCTTCTTCTTCTTCTTCTTCTTCTTCTTCTTCTTCTTCTTCTTCTTCTCTTCATTCTCTAAAAAAAAAGTCGCTTAAAAGTCGACAGGGTCGACTTCATTGCACCGGATGTTTATCCCATATGCCTCTTCATTCTCTTCATGGTCTTTCTCATTTTTCTCTTCCTCATCTTTTAGCTGTTAACCTCCAATCGTAGCTAAACTATCAATTTACTCAATCAAAGACCAGATATATTTCTTTCATCTCTGTTCCTGTGATCTGTTTCGACGTTTGTTCGTCCTTGCCTGTAATTCTCGTTTTCATATTTACGGCTCGTGTATCTCATTCCACGGTAATCCCTTGATCGCTTTTACAATTACCTTGCTAAATTTAGGTATTCCTATTTGTTGCTTCTTATATAGATCTATTATGAGCATGTTATGTTGTTTATATCGATGTAATGCAAACTTACCATCTGGGTTCGGATCCAACTACCATAAGAATACGCATGGCCACCCGCTGATGAATCTTCCAGTATTCTATTGCGATGGCCATCACAAGACCACCGAGGAAGAGCATACTGGTGTCCTGGAAATAGAAGATGCAAGATTGCTGGAGATCTGGGCGAGAGAGCAGCATACACTTTAGTGCTGTCACATTACCACAACTGCAAGATTGATGGAGATCTGGGCAAGATGGAAGTGCACACTTTAGTGCTGTCACATTACCACAACTGCAAGATTGATGGAGATCTGGGCAAGATGGAAGTGCACACTTTAGTGCTGTCACATTACCACAACTGCAAGATTGATGGAGATCTGGGCAAGATGGAAGTGCACACTTTAGTGCTGTCAAATTACCACAACTACATTCCTAGACACACAAAGAAGATCGTGCAAGATCGATGTAGCCCTAGTGTAGACTACATCATACACTTTATCTACTACATGTAGAACACAAGATTGGAACAGTGGTGTTGTGGGACTATGCGACTGTAGGAAGTCTATGTGAGATTACATACAAGATTATCGTCTTCTTTTACTCGTCCTCCCCCATTAACTCAACACCCTCAAGCAACCCACTCTAATTCGTTGTATATGTATCTATCCCATGCACATTGGTCCATATTTTCCACGTATGAGTCATTTCTGTTTCTACTTCTATTATCCTGGCTTAAGGCCTTCCTGTACGTCTTTTGCCCTGTGCCTTCCACAAAAAGGTCTTTCCAGTTTTACTATTCCCAGGTTTCCTCAATTAATGTCGTATCCACTGTCTTTTCTACACCTATTGATTCACTGGTTTTTGTGTAATTCACTCCATAAACTGCACATTGATGAGTGCATCATATTAATGTAATCTTTATACTTTGCCCAGACATCAGTTAACGAATATTTGTAGTTCTTCTTCTTCTTAAGTTCGCCTGAAATATGTCTATAACTGCAATGTTGTCTCTTGTATGAATCTAACAGTATTTTTTAGTTCACTCAGCGGTCCATAGAGTTTATCTTCCACTGTTGTCTCTCTAGGCCAGAAGATTCGCCTGGATATGTTGTAGTTTGGGCAATCCTGGAGTATGTGCTCTGCTGTCTGCGACGCCAATTCACATGTGCACATGGCTGAGTCATCAATCTTGAATTTTGAATACATGTAGTTGTTGTATTCCTCCTCCATGTTTCTGATCCACCCAACACTGAGAACCCGACAGTGTCACCCAACTGTGATTACCTTGACCCCAGCGTAACAACAATGGTAGCAACAGTAGTTACATAGGATGTATTTTTAATGACATTGTGGTTTTTGAAAATATTGCCGTTCCAAGTTTTGTATTTACCTTTTGTGTTGCATGAACTCCATAGAGATCGAATACAAAACTTGAGAACGGAAATATTTTAATACAAAACAGTCATTAAAAATACACTCTATATATAGACTGGACACGGCAATGTGGAACTGACGACACAACACCAGGACAACAGTTCAAGTCAACATTTTGTAGCCATGCATCTTTCCTGTGGCAACATGCAGGCGTGAGTCAGAGACTATTTCGCTTTCATTACAGAAAACATCAGGGCCTTTGATCATACACTTTACCGATATAATCTTGGAATATCTTGGATCAAGACTTACAAGAATCCTGGCAATTTATAATATTTCAGCATCCTAGTAAACAAGTTAATTGCATATCTGACGTCGCAGTCAACCCCAACATCTTGTGGCTGTTTGTGATGTCTTGGCATATTTACGTTCAGTAGTTTGCCATTGCTTTCTGAACGACGGGCACTTATACCATTGTATGAATAAAAAAAAAACAGCGTTAAGCACTCCAAATCGGCCGCAGCTGTGTTTCCAACGAGATATGAGAGATTACGAAATACCCCTTCGCGACAGTGGCGGCCATGAAGTAAACAGACTGACAAGCAGAATCACGCCTCGGGGCCGCAATGACTAGGCATATGGCAAGGGAACTGACAGGAGATCCAGAACTTCTGAGATGAGATACGTGTTTAACACAGGACCAGAGACAGGAACAATGAAAGAACCAAACAAACGAAGCTTCTAACACGAAGTTTAAATGCAAATAGCAGTAACAAGATCAGAAATGATAACAGACAGACAACGCGCAAGGACACAGCTATGTAACAATACTACCACATTATCTAGTCTCTGTTCTAATTAAATTGAAATACTGGACACTGCATGAGATTGTCTAATCGTTGTTCTACTTACATTGAAATACTGGATACTATATGGGATTGTATAGTCTGTGTTCTATGTAAAGTAAAATACTGGAAACTATATGAAATTGTCTAGTCTGTGTTATTCTTAAGTGAAATACTGGACACTATATGAGATTGTCTAGTCCAGTAGTTCCTAAGCTTTCCAAGCAGAGGGCCATATCTACTATTTTCGGTAGTTAAGCGGGCCACAACGTTATACAATTATAAAAGTCGTGCAATATCATTCTTACCTTTTTTAATTTAAATTTTAAATCAGTTTCCAAAATCGCAATTAATGTAATTAATTTACTCTGTTCTTCATAACCAGTTACTTAAGTTCAGATGTCAGTTTATCAATGCCTGCGCACAAATCTGTCATGCCCAAAGTCATAAGCGCAGCTAGGTTACTGTCGGTGAGTCTGGAACGTTACTTGTTTTTTTAAAACGTTCATTGCAGAAAATGACTGCTCGAGGCCTCGCGTGCCACTTTCTGACAGCTGGCGGGCCACATGTGGCCCACGGGCCGTGGTTTGGGAACCTCTGGTCTAGTCTGTGTTCCACTTACATTTAAATACTTGAAGCTATATGAAACTGTATAGTCTTTGTTCTGCTTACATTGAAATACTGGACATTATATGAAATTGTCTAGTCTTTGTTCTATGGATGAATTTCAGTCAAAATGTGAGTCTTTTCTCTTCACTTCATATGATATATAACTCTGCAGTATGCACCTGGCCAGATACAGCTAAATGTGCCAGGCAAGCCATTATTTGAAATTGTCTAGTCTGTGTTATACTTACATTAATATACTGGACACTGTATGAGATTGTGAAGTCTGTGTTATACTTACATTACAATACTGGACACTGTATGAGATTGTGAAGTCTGTGTTATACTTACATTACAATACTGGACACTGTATGAGATTGTGAAGTCTGTGTTATACTTACATTACAATACTGGACACTGTATGAGATTGTGAAGTCTGTGTTACACTTACATTACAATACTGGACACTGTATGAGATTGTGAAGTCTGTGTTATACTTACATTACAATACTGGACACTGTATGAGATTGTGAAGTCTGTGTTATACTTACATTACAATACTGGACACTGTATGAGATTGTGATGTCTGTGTTATACTTACATTACAATACTGGACACTGTATGAGATTGTGAAGTCTGTGTTATACTTACATTACAATACTGGACACTGTATGAGATTGTGAAGTCTGTGTTATACTTACATTACAATACTGGACACTGTATGAGATTGTGAAGTCTGTGTTATACTTACATTACAATACTGGACACTGTATGAGATTGTGAAGTCTGTGTTATACTTACATTACAATACTGGACACTGTATGAGATTGTGAAGTCTGTGTTATACTTACATTACAATACTGGACACTGTATGAGATTGTGAAGTCTGTGTTATACTTACATTACAATACTGGACACTGTATGAGATTGTGAAGTCTGTGTTATACTTACATTACAATACTGGACACTGTATGAGATTGTGAAGTCTGTGTTATACTTACATTACAATACTGGACACTGTATGAGATTGTGAGGTCTGTGTTGTACTTACATTACAATACTGGACACTGTATGAGATTGTGAAGTCTGTGTTATACTTACATTACAATACTGGACACTGTATGAGATTGTGAAGTCTGTGTTATACTTACATTACAATACTGGACACTGTATGAGATTGTGAAGTCTGTGTTATACTTACATTACAATACTGGACACTGTATGAGATTGTGAAGTCTGTGTTATACTTACATTACAATACTGGACACTGTATGAGATTGTGAAGTCTGTGTTATACTTACATTACAATACTGGACACTGTATGAGATTGTGAAGTCTGTGTTATACTTACATTACAATACTGGACACTGTATGAGATTGTGAAGTCTGTGTTATACTTACATTACAATACTGGACACTGTATGAGATTGTGAAGTCTGTGTTATACTTACATTACAATACTGGACACTGTATGAGATTGTGAAGTCTGTGTTATACTTACATTACAATACTGGACACTGTATAGTTTGTTTAGTCAATGGATCATCATCACAGCTCACGCGTGCAACCCATAAGTGTTCCGTTTCCCTCCTAACTCAAATCTGAGTCTGGAGAAACTCAGCTCAGTGCACGAACTCCGTAGCACCGGCGATGATCCTGAAAATACTTTGGGTAGATTTTTAACTCAAATTTTGCCCGGGCAGCGCAGTTAGGCTACTCTTTTCGACTTCCAACTGCCAAGGAATTTTTACGTGCGCAACAATACACACGGGCGTCCGATCTCACTACCCAGAGACCAGGGGAAATTCTATTAAAGAAGTCCACGTGAAAAAATCCCGGTCATCACCAGGGCATGAACTCGGGACCTCCAGCACTCGAGGCGGACACCATACCCCGAAACCACGCATCCCCCATTACTGGACACTGTATGAGATTGTATAGTCTTTGTCATACTTAATTAAAATACTGGACACTGAATGAAATTGTCTAGTCTGTGTTCTACTTACATTACAACACTGGACACTGTATGAGATTATCTAGTCTGTGTTCTACTTACATTACAACACTGGACACTGTATGAGATTATCTAGTCTGTGTTATACTTACATTACAATACTGGACACTGTATGAGATTATCTAGTCTGTGTTATACTTGCATTAACACTGGACACTGTATGAGATTTTCTAGTCTTTGTTCTAAGTAAACTAAAATACTTGGAAACTATATGCAATTGTCTAGTCTGTGTTCTACCTACATTAAAATACTGGACAATGTATAAGATTTTCTAGTCTGTGTTCTATCTACATTGAAGTACTGGACATTATTTGAGATTTTCTAGTCTTTGTTCAACTCACATTTACAAACTGGACATTATATGAGATTGTCTAGTGTTTTGTTCTACTTACAAACACAAACTGGACATTATATGAGATTGTGTAGTCTTTATTCTACTTATGTTGTAGTACTGGACACTGCATGAGATTGTCTAGTCTTTGTTCTACTGACATTAATATACTGGATATTATATGCGATTGTCTAGTCTGTGTTCTACTTACATTGAAGTACTGGACATTATATGTGATTATCTAGTCTTTGTTCTACTTACATTGAAGTACTGGACATTATATGCTATTGTCTAGTCTGTGTTCTACATGCATTGAAGTACTGGACATTATATGCGATTAACTAGTCATTGTTCTACTTACATTGAAGTACTGGACATTATATGCGATTATCTAGTCTTTGTTCTACTTACATTGAAGTACTGGACAGCCACCTCACTTGACGACATGATACCCATCAAGGGAAAGAGAACCACAGGAAGCAGGGCTGTCACTGGGATGGGCAGAGATTCTGTCACCCAGTAGACGGCCATCAGGATAACCACGTACGCGCAACCAGTCTCCTAAAAGGAGTGAAAGCCAAGCACCAGGTCTCTCATTATATTGCTGATTTCACTACACATTTTAAATATTACGAGGGGAAGTTATTAAGTAAGTCATAAATGGCTGTAGAAAAATAACTAACAGTGATAACAACTTGAAACGTAAGAGGGTGAGTCAATAAGTAAGTCACCAGTTCTGTGGAATGGCAGATAAATGAAAACAAAGCACGCAGTTCTATGCAGCCGGTTTGGGGGACTGATAAAACGATGGGATAAGTGCATCGATGTTGGTGGAAATTATGTTGAAAAATAAATGGACAATGTATGTATAAAAATAAACTGGTTTCAAGTTGTTATCATATTTAGTTATTTTTCTACAGCCATTTGTGACTTACCCTCGTATTTTGACAGCAATTCCATACTGAACAACAGCTTCTCACTTGAAAGGTATTATCTGTTTCACTGCACATTACATCTTGAATATTACTGCTTATCATTGCTTATTTTTCGTTGCGTTCTGCCACACCTATAAGTGATCGTTTTGTTCTTGTTCTTTTCGTTATATTTAGTTCTTTGCTCTCACTCTTAATGTCAACGTCTTCACGTCACATTTTCACGGTTACTTATGTTTACATTGTACTTCTTACCACATTGTGAAAGTTATTCCTTATTGAACTTCATATCAAATTCTCAGAGTTTTTTTTGTTGTTTTTTTTGCATCAATCAATCAATCATGTGCCATGCCGGAAAGCGTGGGCGGTCATGACTCGCCATTTCACTCGATCACCAGCATCGTGGATCAGCTCAGTGTTCATGTCTCGTCCATGCCATGTGGCCAAGCCATCCAGGTATTTTCCTCTCGGTCTTCCTCTTGGTCTGGTCCTCTCGATCTTGCCAGTTGTCACTAAGTTCTCCAGTCCATTTCTTCTCATAACATGTCCAAAAAAATTTGCCTGTCTTCGTCTAATTTCTCTAATCAATTTACGATTTTCATTTGTCTCCTGTAGTACTTGGTCATTGGTTTTTCTGTCAATGGTACTCTTTGCATTTTCCTCAGAAACCACATTTCTGCAGCCATCAGATGTTTTTCAGCTTGAATGCACATTGTCCAAGTTTCACACCCATACAAAAGAACAGGCTCTATGTATCCCCTCAACACTTTTTCTCGTTTCAGTTGACATCTTTTTATTGGTCAGAATGTTTTTCATCTTGCTAAAGGCTACTTTCACCATGGCGATTCTTGTTCTAATCTCTTCAAGGCATCTCCCATCAGATGTTATGACTGTTCCGAGATAATTGTACCGATTCACTTGTTGAAGAATATTCCCATTTACTTGTATATTTCATTGTGGTCCTTCGTTCGTCCTAGTGACGACTATAACCTGTGTCTTCTTACAATTTAATTCCAACCCCAGCTGCACACTGTGGACAACAACCGCATCTACTAATTGTTGCAGATCCTGTGCATTGTCTGCAATCAATACTGTATCATCTGCATATCTAATGTTATAGATGTTTCGTCCTCCAATGCTGATTCCATTTATATCGTCTACAATTCTGAAAATATTTTCATATGTTTTTGCATAGGCCTACAAATTATATTGCGAGTGTTATTTCTTATACACATGTAGCTTTGTTTGTAAGAGATTGCTTTCACTGAACACACACACACACACACACACACACACACACACACACACACACACACATAGACACACACACATAGACACACACAGACACACAACGCACACACACATACACGCACGCGCGGCCGCGCGCATCCACGCAAAACGCGTAGTGTAGGCAAACCTAGTATATTTATTCCACACTCACTGCCTTTTCTCTCTCTCTCTCTCTCTCTCTCTCTCTCTCTCTCTCTCTCTCTCTATCTCTATCTCTCTCTCTCTCTCTCTCTCTCTCTCTCCTCCCAAAAATAGTAATACTTATATCAAATGAAAAGTAGTATAATAAACATTTTCTTGACTGTATACGTTACAACTCCCATGTCAAAAAATAGTTTAATTGAGTCATGTATTATTACTTATTGCACATTTTAATTGCGTTTTAATGTATATTGTTATTGCGGTTGTCGTTGTTATCTTTTATTAGCGTGCCCAATTTTTAACCCTTTGAAAATAAAGTTTGTTAGCTCTCTCTCTCTCTCTCTCTCTCTCTCTCTCTCTCTCTCTCTCTCTCTCTCTCTCTCTCTCTCTCTCTCTCTCTCTCTCTCTCTCTCTTATCTCTCGCGACAACACTCGGTCAATGAACCAACCATTCAACCCAGGAAAGATAATCCAAGTCTGACAGAACGATAACTCTGTCATATTGTTTGATCAGCTCAGCAGTGCTACAAATCTGTGTTATCTTTTAGCAATTTGTTGTTGCTTCTGTTATTATTAAACTGTCCGAACCACATTACTCCTTATCTATCCTCAGTTGTAGAGACAACTTGTTAGTTAGTTAGTTATAATGGTGAAAATATCCTCAGTGCACATCGAACTATTATAAAAACAACTAATACCCTGGCGCCTGTATAGATAAAACTAGTTGTAAAGTCAAACAGTTCCATGACATGGCGAATGCAGAAATGGATGGAACTGCAACAAAGATGTAAAGATCCAACTAGCAAATCAACGGTAAGTAGAATAAGTCAGCTTTACAAAAATATAATCGCAAGTGACAAAATAGACATTGCGGCTAAATCCTTCGTCAGCACATCAACAAATCTAATTTGACTGAATTTGATTCCAATTCGATTTGTATACCCGATGTGCACGTTATCACCAGGCCTATTTGGGTTGGGGATTCACACCGACTAAGTTACTTGTCTATATTTCTATGCTATTGTATATGTGTGTTTACTGTTTGTGCGCTGATGAAGGCTGTCGCCGCAACGTTAATTCTGTCATTTGTGATTGTCTTCCTGCAGAGCTGACCAGTTCTACTTCTCGTATCCATTGATGTACTCATCCTGACATCGTGCATTGTTTAGGCTGTTGTACTAGACCTATCTTTAATTGACCAAACGGCACTAGATGGCTGATACGGTCGGTAGCATATTGACTGCGTCATCACAAAATGCACGGTGCCTGAGATACAGACAGCAGTTGCTTACTTCGATCCGTTTCTTACACTAGAAAGATCACTGTGGACAGCACAAGTCGGTCTCACCGCGGAGCACGACGGACTAAATATCAATCTACAAGAGATGAAGGCAGTTCAGAGAGACAGCAGAAAGGCGAAGACGGTTCACGGCTCGGGTTAATAGCGGAGATCATCACTTTGTTACAACTGGTCAACCATAGTGAGCTGATCATAGAGGAAGAAGAAGGGGGGAGTAGGAGGAGGAGGAAGAAGAAGAAGAAGAAGAAGAAGAAGAAGAAGAAGAAGAAGAAGAAGAAGAAGAAGAAGAAGAAGAAGAAGAAGAAGAGGAAGAAGAAGAAGAAGAAGAAGAAGAAGAAGAAGAAGACGAAGAAGAAGAAGGAGGAGGAGGAGGAGGTTGTGGAAGCAGGAGGATATAAGAAAGAGGACTAGGAACAGGAAGAGGATGAGTAGAAAGAGAGGGAACTCCCATAAATGTATCTGATATTCATGTTATCATGCTGAATGGAACCCCCAAACCACGTGTTCTCCAACTAATTTCCATTTTGAGAGGAATTTGAACGTAATTCTGCAGGACCGACAGGTCCAGGTACTAGCTGGTGGGCAGAAAAGTCTCTAGACGAACCTCCCTCCGACAGATGTAAGCTATGTTCACGGCTGAGACTACCTGGGCGTCACCTGACCCGATGTAATAGGTCAACAGCAGTTTGTCACAAGACTTCAAACCTACGATCCGCGGAAAGGCCAGACGGATATAATTAATCAGACTGCTACCGCTAGGATTAGTATTGGGACTCTTCTCTGGCTGTTGAAGATCAGGACGCAGCACTTGTAGGGATGTCCGGTGTGCATGTTTCTTGACTCATCTCAACGCAACGCATCTCACCTCTTCCCAACTCAACTCAATCTTCCCAACTCAACTCAATCTTCCCAACTCAACTCAAATCTTCACAACTCAACTCAACTCTTCACAACTCAACTCAACTCTTCTAAGCTCACCTCAAGACTTCTCAGCAACCACGGACAGCTGGACTAAAATGTTGACCTGTTGTCCTTGACTTGGGACGTAAATTACAAGTACCTCTGAAGTCGGAGTGGGTTTGCCTGATGGCGAGGGATACTGATAATATGGAAATCTAATCCACACGCAAAATCCAATCCATCACTACTATAAATAATGTGTATGGAATGTGCTTGGGGTCAAAGCGAGCGAGCGCAAAATAAAAAAAAAAAAAAGACTTCTCAACTCAATTCAACTCAAACCCACCAAGTAACCAATCATGGGTCGTACCATCAGAAGATGTCATAATAATCATCTTGTGCCCATCCAGCAGCCTGAGACGTTTTGTCTCTCCACAGATCTATACCTCAGTCAACAATTGTATTATTCCTCCGTGCACGCTGCGTCAACCAATCAATCCAGCATCATTTGTCTCGTTCTGCCTCTGCCTCTTCTCCAACCGAACTTTCATGCCGTCGCGATGTTGTCCAATACCCCTCTTCTCATAAACTGACCTTTGTGAACAAAATACTGGGCAAAAGAAGGACAGGAAATTACAGACAAATGTATGTGGACACCTTAACTTTTTCGGTGCCAAAGTCTGACTCCAGAGAGGAATGGAGCCCTGATCGCCCACGACTGCCCCAGTACAATCACAAGATAAGGATGATAAGTCCGTTACAGTGGTGATTCGGCATGGTTCATATCATATACTAATTGTATTATGTGATAAGGTGATAGATAGACATGCACTTACACAAAACAAATATACGCACAGATAGGTATCACAAGGCTGCATGCAGATAACCACAAACAGAACAAACAAATACAATAACAGAAAATGATATAGCCATCGTCAACTCAAGAAAGTTGTTTGAATAACTCGAGAATTACAACTGCACACGTGTTTGTTTATCTTTTCCTAGTTCTTATAGGGAGATAACACGTTATCGCATGAATTCATTAGATAGACATGATAGCAGTTACAACCCTAGATGGAGCACACACCGGCCAACATAGGAACGCGGGCACATTAATGCAATACCGTAATCTTATATATAAATTAGGATGTGCGTCCGTATTTATGTATCTCTGTATGTATGTATGTATGTCCTTTATTTGTTCGCGAACGGCCCATCCGATTGAGATGAAATTTTCTACACGCCTTCCTTTCATTCCAGAGCTGTCAACTGTGATATTTTTTAGTGTGAAATCGCCTGCTTACTCAGTATTATTTCATTTTTCATTTTTCATCATAATTTCATATATCTCAGGGGACCTAACTCTGTAAAAGTTATTTCAAGGGGCATAACTTTTCTGTATAACTTATAGTCATATTGTGGCATCGTTTTCAAAGATTTATAAACTCTTTGTCCATAGTTATGTACCGGCATATGAGTTATAATAAATAATGATACAATCTGTAAGGCATTTTCAAAGTTTTCATAAAAATGATGCACAATGCATAACATTGTAACTCATCTTTTTTTGCTTAAGAAGTTACTGTAGTCATGCAGGTGATTAGAAAGAGTTTTCATTAAAAATAATGGATGGTGTGTGGTAGAACGTTCTTTTAAGTTAAATTTTTGTTGTTGTATGAATTTAATGAAGCCGGACAGGGTCAGGCAGACAGATAGACAGACAGACAGACAGATAGACAGTCGGGAACAGGAACTTATATGACTACTTATATAAATTTAATGAGATGCTTCACACCAGGAGCTGGGCGATGTCGGGCCGGGTCAGACAGACAGACAGACAGACAGACAGACAGACAGACAGACAGACAGACAGACAGACAGTCGGTAACGGGAACGAGAACTTATATGACTACTTATATGAATTAAATGAGATGCTCCCCACCAGGGTCTGGGCGAAGCCGGGCAGGGTCAGCTAGTAGTATATAATCTCCACCGTGGAGCAATCACGACATGAGCCACCCGATCGTCTGAATTGTTGTTTGTCCATCACGAATGATGGTGAATCATTCATTTCATCCAGTGGGGGTTGAAAGTATGGAGCCGTGAGTTCTAAGATCGGTGATACGGCCTATTTTGGCTCGAAATGTTCTTTGACAATGTGGGCAAATAATGCTTGACGTTTCTGGAGGAAGATCTCCTGCAGTGGTTTGTATGTCCAGCCTTTTCTTCACAGCTCTTGCAGTCCTGGTTGCCTCACACGTGACTGCATCCTTGCGTAATGATGTACGCCACGAATTTCTGTCTTTGGCAGCAGTCGCCCAGGTGTCAAGATGAATTCCAAATGCTTTCAGTGAGGTTTTCAGAGTGTCTCCAGGGAGGAGTGTTTGTCACTTGTTTTCCCGGGAGGAATGTGGAATCAACAAGCACATCTTCAAACTTATTATCTGTTGGGATTATTGACTGACTTCTGTCTACACTCCTCCCTTATGTCTTCCCTTCCATATATCTATTTCTTTCACTCTCTCTGTTATTCCCTCAACACATACTCCGACAACAGTTCCTTTCAACGATAAATACAAGATTTATTAAAAAAAACTATGTCTGGTATATGTATGGACTGTGTAAGCGTAGTTGATAGTGTATTTTATTGTTGGTGCCAGAATGAACTCTGAATGTCTAGCAGCGGTGTCACATCTCGCCCACTCATTATGCAAAACCACAGGACAGCACATCAAACAGGAAAGCTCTCACCCTGGATGATCTGTATGCTTGAGTCTGACGGTAAATCCGTTATTGAATGAAACAAAACTGTTCACCGCTGTATCACTGTACAGTACTAATAATCCGGTCAGTTTATGACTTCACCCGAGTCTGTTTCATGAAAGTATTTATCCGACATTGAAAAACACCACATCACCACAGTTCAGCATATTGTCTCTATGAGTAGCAATGTTTTTACTTGTCTATTGTCTATGCCTACAAGACGTAGGTATTTTTATTCTGCTTTGTTTTCTGCAAACTTATATTCCTTCTTTCCTTATTATGTTAGTTATCTGGATCTTCTTTTCCAAATTTCCTTTAAAAGTATAGTTTATTTCTTCTTTGATCCTGTCTAATTTATTACTTGGTTTATTGGGGTATTTGCTCTCCCCACAAATGAAATGCCTTTTGTTTTATCTTCAAAGCTTTTCCAGCACACACGAAGTATGTGTCTATCTTCTCGTTATATCCGGATAGGAGTTGAACCTGTGAAAAGTATAACAGATCCAGGGATAAGTGTCTGCCACTTAATACTACTTATGCAAGTGTCCTTCTCCAGCCATAATGACAAGGCTTCCGAAGTCAACACCCACATAAGACATATGAATTCATCAAAGTCTAACTTATTCACTAATAGAAAGCAATGATAAACGCTATGCTTACACATCTATGGTCCTATGCTAAACTATTACTCTAAAGTATTAATACCTTATATATGCACTTATCCTCCTGGAATCGAAATACACTAGCGAATAACACACTAATATCCCATCTTCTTTAAACCATTAGGGACGTGTATTTCTTTCCCCACTCAGGAGCATATCTCATTCAGCCCAGTTTGGAACACACACTAACTAGAAACCTCAGTTGCTACTATTTATAACAAGTGTCCAATCCTACGCTGATTGTTTGATCTACAATCAAATTTGCCGTATCCTTCCCCTCAAAAAGCGGTGAAATCACGTAGTGGTTAGTTGTTCGTTTCTCTCCGTTCTTACGCTGTTCTTCCGTTCATCGCTGGTCGCACTTCAAAGAAATCTATGCTTTGATCACCGTCTTTCTGTTCCCAGTTTTTCTGTCCGTTCGTTTTCCCGTCGGCCGATACGAGCGGCAGTCACTGACCTCGGCACGTACCTGTATCCTATTTTTATATTCGGAGGTCAATGTTCTTTCCTTTATTCCTCCTCTCAGAATGAAGTACACAATTGTTAACCCTCCTCCTTCATTGCATTTTGATATGTAAGTTATCAAGGAATCCCTAAACTGCAGTTTTTCCGTGACATAGGCCCCCTCTTAAGAGAGTTGACCGCGTCGACTCTTCATCACTGTAGTTTTGATTCCTATGATCCTCCAACTTATTCCTCTTCCTCTGGAGTTGGATGTCTAGATAAGAAATCCACTCCTACATTCTCCTTACCAGAGATGTATTCCACTGTGAAGTCCTGTTGCCGCAACAACGTCCATCACATTCACCGTGCGTTGAGCTTCTTTGAAGTAGCTATGAACATCACCTGTTGATGATATGATTGGATCCTCACATGGATCAACACCTCATCCAGTAGGCGACCTCATAGACACTCTACCATACTACTCATAACTGAAACTAGTTTTGGCTCATCACTCCTGTCCGTCCTGTCGAACTCCTTTCGACTTGCTTAAGCGACGGCTCACAATACAGACGGATTGTCCCATCCTGACTATAACACTGTTTCCATATTCTCTTGGTTTCCCCCGGCTTTTCCTCTGGGGTTGTTCCGCCTCGTCCGCGTTGGACCGAGTCGTCTTGCCCAAACATCCTGGACTTGTGCTTCCAGGACCATCTTGGACGATATTGAATCTGGTCAGCCCCTCTTCGGTTGGAGTCCTGGGTATTTCTCGCCTTACCCGACGTTACCCACCCCTTCTGAACTTGGTAACCGGTGAAACTTTCACTCTGGTGATTTCCCTCCTCCTTTCGTTGGGTAAATCTGACCTATCACGTACTGTCCCATATGCTCTCCTATGTTGTACTGGCGATCTCTGGTCTTCGTCTGGACTGGTAACTTTTGTCCCAATGGCTGCCATCACCATAAAGTGCGAAGCTTTGCTCCCGGATCTCTCCTCATATTTCCTAATGAGATGTCTAGGGAGATTTTTCTGCTCTTCCCCGATCCGTATTTTGTAGATGTTCTTGGACACCACCTTTTCCACAGGATAATGTCCTTTCCATCCTACTTGGAGTATATTGGTCTCTGCTGGACCCCACACTTCCACTTTGTCTTCCACTTTAAGAGCTATGTTACTCTTAGTCCGCTTGTTGGGTGGTGCGTTCTGGCACTCCGAACAAGACTTCAACCACCGGCGTACATCTCCGGTCATTCCTGGCCAGCAATAATGGCCGGAAATTTGCTGCAAGGTCTCTCTGACATCCATATGTCGATTCTCGCCTATGATGTGTCCACTCTGAAGAATGTGAGGACGGTGGGTCTCTGGAACCACCCACTGCTCGTGCAGGTTATCTCCCCTCCCAGCTCTCCGATAGAGTAGTCGATTCTTCAGAAAGTACTGTCCCCGTTCTGGTGGCTCAGCACTTCTTTGCAGCTTCCTGTAGCAAGGACGCAACGTAGTATCCTTCCTCTGGGCAGTATGCAATTCTCCTATCCCTGAGTTGTCGCATAGTGTTTCTGCCTCTTTTTCCTTCCCTTGAGATCCACTGACTACTGTTCCCTTGTGGGCTGGCTGTTTGGGCATCCCCAAAAAGACATATTTCGTGCCAATGATCATGGGAAATAAGGAGTCAGATAATACAGCAGCTGGAATAATGCCCGTGACGTACCTGGATTTAATCTCCACCTTGGCGATTGGCAGCGTCATGGTAACCGCACTCCTCATTGCCGGCTGTATTTCTATGGTCTCCCCTGTAAGTTGGTCTGGGCGTACCAAGCTGGCGTCTATCACAGCTTCCCCATCCAAACCGGTATCGTAGAGACAAACAACCTGCTGGCCATTGACTTCAATCAGTTCGACCACAGGTGGTCTCTCTTGGTCTTGAGTGTCTTTCATCTCCTTGACCGTTTCCTTGCCTTCCTCTTTTGATTCCTCGAGGTTGGTTATGCAATTGGCGTGTTTTGCCTTGCATCTGCAGTCCACAGTATTATGTGTTGTCGACTGGCAGTGAGTGCACCATGTTCCCTTCCTAGGTTTCCGTGTGTCCTTTTTGTTCCTTTCTCCTTCGCCGACCTCAGCCTTGTCTGTGATCACCGTCGTAGGAATCACTTTGCATGCTGCGAAGTAAGAACTTTTAGGTTTCGATCTGCAGTCCTTCGTGTTATGAGATGGCACCTTGCAAAATGAACACCACTTCTCGGACCACTGTCGTTACGCTGGAGAATTCGAGGTGTTCTGGTTTCCTTCCTTCACCTTCTCTGAACTCTCTTCTGTGTGCTTTATATAAGGTATTACTTTTTCTCCTTCCCAGTTTTTAGGTTTGTTTTTCTCTTGTTTCTCCTGACCTTTGGTTTGTGTACTTAGTTCCTCAGTCTCCCCATGTACCTCTACGAATCGTTCCGCCAGCTTATTCACAACATCAATCCGTTCCGCCCCTTGCTCTCCCAAGAAGGTTCTGAGAGGTTTCGACATTTGCTTTCGCATCTGGTCGACCACCATCATCTCTTCGAGACTCTCATAATCCCTCTTGAATTCTGCCAAGTCCATCCATTTCCGGAGATAGGATTTAAGCCTTAAACTGTAGGCGGCGAATAGCTCTCCCGGCTCTCGTCTAGACGATCTAAACTTCTTCCTATACGTTTGTGCTGTGATGTCAAAATGCTTCATCAAAGCGGCTTTTAATTCCTCGTAATTATTTTCCTGTCCTGGTGGTAAGCGTGTGTACACCTCGAATCCCGAGCCTATTAAGCCCTGGGATAATTCAACCGCCCATCTGCTCCTATCCAGCCCCATAGCGTCTGACATTGCTTCAAAGCGAGAAGCGTACTGGTCAAAGCGTTCCTTAGACTGATCATAGACAGCTAAGGGAAACTTCATGGCCTGGTACCCATGTCCAATCATGTGGGTTGCACCAGGTGAAGAAGAACTTCCTTCCACTCCATCTATTTCTCCCTTAGTTTGTGTCTTGATTTCTAACTCTTTCATACGGTATTCATGTTCTCTGATCTTTGTGGCTTCTTCTGCATCCAACTGGGCCTTTCGATCTTCCCTTTCTGCTTCCAACTGGGCCTTACGATCCTCCCTTTCCGCTTCCAACTGGGCCTTATGATCTTCCCTTTCCGCCTGGCGAAATTCTCGCTCCCTTTCCTGTATGAAATCAATTAGCTCCGAACCAGATAACCCAATTTCCTCTCCGTTTGCCCTCAGTTCAGCGGTAGTTATTTTGGGAGTGGCCATAGTTAAAGCAGGTAGGTCAGCAAGTTGAGTAAAGACCCCTCAAAGCAGTAAGAAGTACTCCCTATAAACAGATAATTTACATAGAACCTATATCATTTATCTATGTCTAGCTAATATTATTAATCTACAACACCACACAGTACATCACAACCACTCTCTCATCCACAAGAGGAGATATAGGATAAAGACCTATGTAGACGTGTGACCGTGTGACTAGGTATGTGATGTGTCTTAACACCTATCCACATTCACCCTGTCTGGAACCTTCTCACTGTAAAGTCACCAGCGTTAATGAAATGTTTCCACCATAAATGTAATGGCACCATATATCCAATGGACGTCCTTCCATTAAAAGTCATCAATGTTATTGTTATATTTATTCCAATCGGTATGTCCCAACATGCAGGTACTCCGCTATGCCTGTGCCAATATGCAGGTACCCCTCTATGCATATGCCCTGTTATGCCTCCAGGTCATATGGGTAATATATTGTACCCCGCTCGCTCCACCAATTATGTCACTTGTTTTCCCGGGAGGAATGTGGAATCAACAAGCACATCTTCAAACTTATTATCTGTTGGGATTATTGACTGACTTCTGTCTACACTCCTCCCTTCTGTCTTCCCTGCCATATATCTATTTCTTTCACTCTCTCTGTTATTCCCTCAACACATACTCCGACAACAGTTCCTTTCAACGATAAATAAAAGATTTATTAAAAAAAACTATGTTTGGTGTATGTATGGACTGTGTAAGCGTAGTTGATAGTGTATTCTATTGTTGGTGCCAGAATGAACTCTGAATGTCTAGCAGCGGTGTCACATCTCGCCCACTCATTATGCAAAACCACAGGACAGCACATCAAACAGGAAAGCTCTCACCCTGGATGATCCGTATGCTTGAGTCTGACGGTAAATCCGTTATTGAATGAAACAAAACTGTTCACCGCTGTATCACTGTACAGTACTAATAAGCCGGTCAGTTTATGACTTCGCCCGAGTCTGTTTCATGAAAGTATTTATCCGACATTGAAAAACACCACATCATCACAGTTCAGCATATTGCCTCTATGAGTAGCAATGTTTTTACTTGTCTATTGTCTATGCCTACAAGACGTAGGTATTTTTATTCTGCTTTGTTTTCTGCAAACTTATACTCCTTTTTTCCTTATTACGTTAGTTATCTGGATCTTCTTTTCCAAATTTCCTTTAAAAGTATAGTTTATTTCTTCTTTGATCCTTTCTAATTTATTACTTGGTTTATTGGGGTATTTGCTCTCCCCACAAATGAAATGCCTTTTGTTTTATCTTCAAAGCTTTTCCAGCACACACGAAGTATGTGTCTATCTTCTCGTTATATCCGGATAGGAGTTGAACCTGTGAAAAGTATAACAGATCCAGGGATAAGTGTCTGCCATTTAATACTACTTATGCAAGTGTCCTTCTCCAGCCATAATGACAAGGCTTCCGAAGTCAACACCCACATAAGACATATGAATTCATCAAAGTCTAACTTATTCACTAATAGAAAGCAATGATAAACGCTATGCTTACACATCTATGGTCCTATGCTAAACTATTACTCTAAAGTATTAATACCTTATATATGCACTTATCCTCCTGGAATCGAAATACACTAGCGAATAACACACTAATATCCCATCTTCTTTAAACCATTAGGGACGTGTATTTCTTTCCCCACTCAGGAGCATATCTCATTCAGCCCAGTTTGGAACACACACTAACTAGAAACCTCAGTTGCTATTATTTATAACAAGTGTCCAATCCTACGCTGATTGTTTGATCTACAATCAAATTTGCCGTATCCTTCCCCTCAAAAAGCGGTGAAATCACGTAGTGGTTAGTTGTTCGTTTCTCTCCGTTCTTACGCTGTTCTTCCGTTCATCGCTGGTCGCACTTCAAAGAAATCTATGCTTTGATCACCGTCTTTCTGTTCCCAGTTTTTCTGTCCGTTCGTTTTTCCGTCGGCCGATACGAGCGACAGTCACTGACCTCGGCACGTACCTGTATCCTATTTTTATATTCGGAGGTCAATGTTCTTTACTTTATTCCTCCTCTCAGAATGAAGTACACAATTGTTAACCCTCCTCCTTCATTGCATTTTGATATGTAAGTTATCAAGGAATCCCTAAACTGCAGTTTTTCCGTGACAGTGTTAGAATTAGTCACCCTACAACAACAGTTTCTTTGTCTTTAACTTATTGATATCCTCAGGGGCCATGGTTCTCTGATGTCTTTCTCCTGTCGTACATTAGCACCTAATTCCCAGCCCCGGGACGAGTTAATCGCTTGTCGTACTTATCCCACAAATACGCCGTTAGTTGTGCCTACCCACAATCTATCTTGCCCTTCAGGGGTGAAAACAGTACACCTGGCTCATCGCCGTCTGTTTAATTTTCACGGCGCCATTAATTTGACCGTGAAAAAGCCAACCCTGTCACTCCGCCGTTTTGCTTGTGTCGCCGTCTCCGCATCAGAGGTTCAGCATACTCTGTTAGATATCCTTAATTTATTATATGCAATGAATGAATAAAACATGAAAGAAAAAAAAAAGAAAGAAAAAAACGAGAAGTAGACGATCACAAGGAGACACGTAGATATCGTAGGAAACGATCACAAGTAACAAAAGCGGCTAAAGCCTTCGCCAGCAAACACACACCGACACAACTACATGAACAACTCTACATGGAATATCCTTCTTGGCCACCCGTCCCCAGTTTAAGAAGCCGCACTGCTGCCTTCCCCTGGCTCTTTCTCTGGACTAATTCACGTTGCTACTCGGTCTCGGACTTACCCCCTCCCCCGATCTTGCCCCTACTACAGAGCGTGGCCCTCCCCTGGCGTCTTAACCCATAGTCCCTGTGCTACAGGGGTTGAACCTCCGATTATCTTTACCTTAGTGATCACTATCGTATGGTTAGTCAAAGTTTGTTGAATATCCTTTGTAGGACGTCGCAGTGAACCCCGGCATTTTTTGGCTATTTGTTGAAAGATGCTGATGTTGACAGCGATGTCTTGTAAAGGATATGAGAACCAAAAAAACAAGTGTACCATCGCCGGTCTCCCTCCCCGAGGGGTTGAACGACTTTCTCCTTAATCCCGTGTATCCACGTAGGGTAACGCAGCGGACGAAAATTGGAAGCTGTTAACGCCGCGTTGGTAACTTACGGGATAAGTGAGCCAGCCGCTCAGAAAGCAATGGCAAATTACTGGGCGTAATCTTGCCAAGAAATCAACGACAGTGGCAAAATGCTGGTGTTGACAGCGATGTCCTGTAAAGCATATGCGAAAAAAAAAATATACCATCACTTTCTAAACGACCGGCACTCATACCATACTTGTGCTATCTCTGATAAATTACGTATATACCTGTTCACTTACAAACATACCGGCAGGTGTTCCTGAATTGTAACAATTCACAATGGCGTTTGTATGTATTTCGCATAATCTGTTTGTTCACATATTTAATCTACAAGCAGTAATGTTATAATCGTAGACACTCTAGCTGAGAATCGGTACATTACCTTTGTACCAACGACAAGCGGCAGCGGGAGAAGAACAATCGGTGCCAGAAATAGAATGATGATCGTCCGCCACACCCACACATGACGTAACACGTTTCTGAATCCAGGCGCCATTGTTGGGAACTCTTGTCTCACAACTAAAGTCTAAGCTGGAATACAGGACAAACAAGTGATGTTACAGGCACAATTTGACATCACAGATGATACGTGACACCACAGGGAATACATGACATCACAGGGAATACATGACATCACGGGGAATACGTGAATTCACGGGAAATACATGTCATCACATAGACTACGTGACATCATAGGGAATACATAACATTTCAGGGAATACGTATCATCACGGGGCATACTTTACATCACGGGAACATATATATGACATCACAGGAAATACTTGGGAGTGGCGCTTGCGCTTTGACTTCATACGATTGCACTTTGACCTCTCATACTTGCACTTTGACTTCTCAGGCTTGCACTATAACCTCTCATGTCTGCATATCGGCCTGATGGCCATGACATGAACTCACATACGTTGAACACGACTCTCAGGGCGACCTTGGCTAATATGTGAACCAGGAACTGTGTTGTAACGTCGAGACGACTGGACATATGTTGATCACTTGACTCTGCGACTACCGATTGGGCTCTAATACGGAGCTCATACTTAGGGTTGCCAGACATACGGCAAAGAGAGGACATGTCCTCTTTTTTAGCCTAATGTCCTCCGTCCGGCAGGCAAAGCTAAAAACCTTTAAAATGTCCGGCTTTTAAAATATTTTATGTTATCATTTTTATGTATTGTTGTTACAACTTACAATGTATCTACACTCTACCGTGCGTTTACATTCTTTATTAAAACCCATTGCTTAATAATGTTTATTTAATTTTCTTATTTATACCAAATGTGAAACACCAATTATTTGTATAATTTGAATTTAACTGTTGCTCTATTCGGCAACACTAACAATGCTGTAGTCTCTATGGTCAAAATGTTAATGTTATATATCCGGTTCCGGTAGCAGAGACGCCACTTAAAATTGTTTTTTTTTTTTAAATTTGTGAAGTATTCTTCTGTATCCCTGGACACAGTGGCAATGTGGAAAGAGTGTTCTCCTTGATTAATACTCAATGGACAAAGGAAAGGAATAGACTCTTTCTCGACTTTGTAAAGGGCATCATTCTCACAAAGTACTATTTGAAGAATCTTAGCTGTGAACAGTTTTATGCATATGTGATTGCTAACGAGGATCTTCTACGAAAAGTTCGCTCCTCCGAGAAATATGTTGCGTAATTAATAAAGATTATAAGGTAATAATTTACAATCGGCTGTTTAAATAATCTTTGTTTTTTAGCATTTTGAAAAGGGTCTCCATTTAATTTATATTTATTTTTTAACATGACTGTTTCCTGGTCGATTCACTAACGTAAGATACACTTATTGACAGCTATTGTAATAAAATTGTACTGATTGTGGGTTTAATCTGGAACGATTCAAATGAAACATTCAATATGTCCTCCTTTGTCCTCCTTTTTGTCTTATTATGTCCTCCTGTGTCCTCCTTTTTGTCTTATTATGTCCTCCTTTTGGTGCCCACGTATCTGGCAATCCTACTTATACCGGACCAGAAGATGTTTGTTTTGCATATCCTTTATAGGACATCGCTGTCAACATCAGCATCTTTCAGTTGATTGTTGATTTCTTGGCAAGATTACGCTCAGTAGTTTGCCATTGCTTTCTGGGCTACCGGATCCATACTCTCATAAGTCACTGGCGCGACTCCAACAGCTTCCAATTCTCGTGCGCTCACATCAACTACGAGAGTATTCGGGGTTACGGAGAAAGCTGCTAACTTCTCGACCAGGGAGACCGGCACCAGAAGATAAACGTGTGGAATAAATGACAAGGGTACATAAAGACGTAGGAATGCCTAGATTGAAGTAGAATATATGTCGACGCAATATATACATAAATTCACACGGGAAACATGGCAACACACTAATTACATAGGTTCACTTAGAATATATAGCAACGTACTAATTAGCTGAATTCACATGAAATACATTGCGAAACACTAAATACATAAATTCACACGTAATACATGGCAAGGGACTAGATACACAGATTAGTGTAGAATATATGGAAACACAATAAACACATACACAACGACACATTAAATTCATAGATTAACGTGGAATACATAACAACACAATGAATACATAGATTCCAATGGAACACATGTCAACACATTAAATACACAGATTCCCATGACAGCATATTAAATACATAGATTCCCCTGGAACAAATGGCAACACATTAAATACATAGATTCTCATGGAACACATGGCAATGCATTAAATACATAGATTCTCATGAAACACATGCCAACACATAAAATACATAGATTCTCATGGAACACATGACAACACATTAAATACATAGATTCTCATGGAACACATGGCAACACATTAAATACATAGATTCTCATGGAACACATGAAAACACATAAAATACATAGATTCTCATGGAACACACGCCAACACATGAAATACATAGATTTCCATGGAACACATGCCAACACATTATATACATAGATTCTCATGGAACACATGGCAACACATAAAATACATAGATTCTCATGGAACACATGGAAACACATAAAATACATAGATTCTCATGGAAAACATGGCAACATATTAAATACATAGATTCTCATGGAACACATGACAACACATTAAATACATAGATTCTCATGAAACACATGACAACACATTAAATACATAGATTCCCATGGTGTGATATATTTCCTTTCACCCACCAGTGATTCCAGGAATTAGGGGTCACAAATTTGCGGTTCGACCTGACCATATAATGAGTTCTGCCAGCTTGAGATATAATTAGATTAGGTGATAACATATGTTGAAACAAGCCGTTGTCGTAAGGAGCCCACCGATTGGTCGGGTCCCTGACAAAGTTTCAGCTTGGCCTTGCGAGGCAAAAGCATCTCATATGCAAATATAATCGTCAACTAGCAGGTCCCTTCCTGGTTAAGGGAGGTTTTCTAGCCCATTTGTAATCTCTGCGCCTGGGGTAAGCATATCTTCTTCTTCTTCAGCGTTCCGAGCCATTGAGGTTCTTTGCTGCAAATACAATCCGTCTCCATTCGTCTCTCTGGTGGACCTTCTCTTGCCAGTCGTTGATTCCAAGTGCTTGCAGGTCTGTACATGTATTATCTCTCCACCGCCTTCTTGGTCTACCTCGGGGTCTACGGTCATTTATTTCCTGAGTGTAAGCGAGTTTTGTTTCCCTATTATCTTCCATTCTTTCTATATGCCCCAGCCATTGTAGTCTATTAGCCTTCATGATACCAGTGATTAGCGGGGACTTAAACAGATCATAAATGTCTTTGTTACTTCTTCTTTTCCACTCTCCACTTTGTGTATCCCTAATGGGTCCAAAGATGCGTCTTAAAATTTTGTTCTCAAAGGTTTGTAACAAGGCTTCGTCTCCTTTCGTTGTACTCCAGGTTTCAGAGCCATACAGCACAACTGGTCTGATCAGTGTTTTGTATATTGTGATTTTGGTGTTACGAGATAGCGTCTTTGATTTTAGTAGATGTTGTAGTGCATAGTATATCTTATTTCCAGAGTTGATTCTAGTTTGTATTTCTTCCCTTATGATGTTGGAGCAGTTGAAGATCGTACCCAGGTATTTGTATGTTTCCGTTCTTTTAATGGTCATATTATCTATTTGTATGTGGCTGGTAAGCATATAAATCTTATATATAAATTAGGATGTGCGTCCGTATCTCTGTATGTATGTATGTCCTTTATACGTTCGCGAACGGCCCATCCGATTGAGATGAAATTTTCTACACGCCTTCCTTTCAGTCCAGAGCAGCCAACTGTAGTAGTTTTTTTTTCTTCTTCCTCCTCCTCCCTCCTCCCTCCTCCCCCTCCCAAAATACGTACGTCCAGGAAATGGTCTTCTACATAGACACTTCTCTCTGAGGTCCGCGATAACATATTAACCTGGTGGGATGGCAATCAATCATCCTACTACCTCCTCCCTCCTCCTCCCTTCTCCTCCTCCTCCTCCTACCCTCTTCCCTTCCTCTCCCTCTCCCTCCTCCTCTTCCTCCTCCATCTTCCTCCTCCTCCTCCCTCTTCCTCCTCACTCC
>OY992890.1:8656092-8673592 GCA_963921405.1 Cepaea hortensis
CTCCTTCCTCTCCCTCCTTCCTCCTCCTCCTTCCTTCTTCTCCCTCTGCCTCCTCCTTCTCCTCCTCACTCCTCCTTCTCCTCCTCCCTCCTTCTCCATTCTTCTCCTCCTCTCCCCTCTTCCTCCTCCTACCCTCTTCCTCCTCCTGCCTCCTCGTCCCTCCTCCTCCTCCTACCTCCTCCCTCTTACTTCTCCATCCTACTACCTCCTCCCTCCTCCTCCCTTCTCCTCCTCCTCCTCTCCCCTCCTCCTCCTACCCTCTTCCTCTTCCCCTCCTCCCTCTCCCTCCTCTTCCTCCTCTTCCTCCTCCTCCTCCTCCCTCTTTCTCCTCCCTCTCCCTCCTCCCTCTTCCTGCTCCCTCTTCCTCCCTCCTCCTCCTTCCTCCTTCTCCATCTGCCTCCTCCCTCCTCCTCCTCCCTCCTCCCTTCTCGTCTCTCCCTCCTTCTCCCTCTCCTCCTCCCTCCTCCTCCTCCCTCCTCTTCTTCTCTCCCCCTCCCTCCTTCTCCCTCCTCCTCCTCCCCCTCCTCCTCCCTCCTCCTCCTCCTCTACCTCCTCCTCCCTTCACATTCCTCCTCCTCCCTCTTTCTCCTCCTCCCTCTCCTCCTCCTGCTCCCTCCTCCTCCCTCATCCTCCCTCCTTCTCCTCCCTCCTCCTCCCCCTCCTCCTCCTAATCCCTCCTCCTCCCTCCTATTCCTCCCTACTCCTCCTGTCTCCGCCCTCCTCCTCCCTCCTCCACCTCCTCTTCCTCCTCCCTCCTCCATTTACCCAAGACAGACAGACAGTCAGACAGATAGTCGGGAACGGGATCTTATATGACTACTTATATGATTTAAATGAGATGCTCTCCACCATGGGCTGGACTGGGTCAGACAGACAGACAGATAGATAGATAGACAGACAGACAGACAGTCGGGAACGGGAACTTATATGACTACTTATATGAATTAAATGACATGCTCCCCATCAGGGTCTGGGCGAAGACGGGCTGGGTCAGACAGACAGACAGACAGACAGTCAGACAGACAGATAGTCGGTAACGGGAACGAGAACTTATATGACTACTTATATGAATTAAATGAGATGCTCCCCACCAGGGTCTGGGCGAAGCCGGGCAGGGTCAGCTAGTCTTATATATAAATTAGGATGTGCGTATCTCTGTATGTATGTATGTCCTTTATACGCTCGCGAACGGCCCATCCGATTGAGATGAAATTTTCTACACGCCTTCCTTTCATTCCAGAGATGCCAACTGTCGTAGTTTTTTTTCTTCTTCCTCCTCCTCCCTCCTCCCTCCTCCCCCTCCCAAAATACGTACGTCCAGGAAATGGTCTTCTACATAGACACTTCTCTCTGAGGTCCGCGTTAACATATTAACCTGTTGGGATGGCAATCAATCATCCTACTACCTCCTCCCTCCTCCTCCCTTCTCCCTCTTCCTCCTCCCTCTTCCTCCCTCCGCCTCCTCCCTCCTCCCACTCTCTACTCCTCCTTCCTCCTCCCTCCTCCTTCTCCTCCCTCCTTCTCCATCCTCCTCCTCCCTCTTCCTCCCTCTTCCTGCTCCCTCCGCCTCCTCCCTCCGCCTACTCTCTCCTCCTCCTCCCTCCTCCTCCCTCCTCCTACTCCCTTCTCCTCCTCCTCCTCCTCCTCCTCTCTCCTCCTCCCTCCTTCTCCCTCTTCCTCCTCCCTCCTCCTCCCCCTCCTCCTCCACCCTACTCCTCCCTCCTCTTCCTAATCCCTCCTCCTCCCTCCTATTCCTCCTGTCTCCTCCTCCCTCCTTCTCCCTCCTCCTTCTCCCTCTTCCTCCCTCCTCCTTCTCCCTCCACCTCCTCCCTCCTCCTCTCTCCTCCTCCTCCCTCCTCCTCCCTCTCCCTCCTCCCTTCTCATCCTCCCCCACCTACGTTCTCCTCCTCCCTCCTCCCTCCTCCTCCTTCTCCCTCCTCCTCCCCCTCCCTCCTCCCCCTCCTCCTCCTCCTTCACCCTCCTCCCTCCTCCTCCTCCTCCTTCACCATCCTCCCTCCTCCTCCTCCCTCCTCCTCATCCTCCCTCCTCCCTCCTCCTCCCTCCTCATCCCTCTTCCTCCTCCTCCTCCCTCCTCCCTCCTCCTTCTCCCCTTTCCCCCCTCTTTCTCTTAATCCCTCCTCCTCCCTTCTCCTCCCTCCTATTCATCCCTACTCCTCCTCCTCCCTCCTCCTCCTCTCTCCGCCTATCTCTTCCTCCCTCCTCCTCCCTCCTCTCTCTTCCTCCTCCCTCCTCTCTCTTCCTCCTCCCTCCTCCTCCCTCTTCCTCCTCCTCCTCCCTCCTCCTTCCTCCTGCTCCCTCCTCCTCCTCCCTTCTCCTCCTACCCCTCCTACCCCTCCCTCCTCCCCTCATCCGTCTTCCTCCCTCCTCCTTCTTCCTCCCTCCTCCTCCCCCTCCTCCCCCTCCTCCTCCCTCTCCTCCTCATCCCTCCTCCTCCATTCTCCTCCTCCCTCCTCCTCCTCTCTCTACCTCCTCCCTCCTCCTCCCTTCACATTTCTCCTCCTCCCTCTTCCTCCTCCTCCCTCCTCCTCCTCTATCCTCCTCCCTCCTCCTCCTCCTCCTCCCTCTACCTCCTCCCTCCTCCTCCCTTCACATTCCTCCTCCTCCCTCTTCCTCCTCCTCCCTCTCATCCTCTTCCCTCCTTCTCCTCCCTCCTCCTTCTCCCTCTTCCTCCTCCCTCTTCCTCCCTCCGCCTCCTCCCTCCTCCCACTCTCTACTCCTCCCTCCTCCTTGTCCTCCTCCTCCCTCTTCCTCCCTCTTCCTGCTCCCTCCGCCTCCTCCCTCCGCCTACTCTCTCCTCCTCCTCCCTCCTGCTCCCTCTCCCTCCTCCTCCTCCCTCTCCTCCTCCTCCTCCTGCGATCTCCTCCTCCCTCCTTCTCCCTCTTCCTCCTCCCTCCTCCTCCCCCTCCTCCTCCACCCTACTCCTCCCTCCTCTTCCTAATCCCTCCTCCTCCCTCCTATTCCTCCTGTCTCCTCCTCCCTCCTCCTCCCTCCTCTTCCCTCCTCCACCTCCCTCTTCCTCCTCCCTCCTCCATTTACCCAAGACAGACAGACATACAGATAGTCGGGAACGGGATCTTATATGACTACTTATATGATTTAAATGAGATGCTCTCCACCATGGGCTGGGCCGGGTCAGACAGACAGACAGACAGACAGACAGATAGATAGACAGACAGACAGACAGACAGTCGGGAACGGGAGCTTATATGACTACTTATATGATTTAAATGAGATGCTCTCCACCATGGGCTGGACTGGGTCAGACAGACAGACAGATAGATAGATAGACAGACAGACAGACAGTCTTGTCAGGTATTTATTATGACTACTTATATGAATTAAATGACATGCTCCCCATCAGGGTCTGGGCGAAGACGGGCTGGGTCAGACAGACAGACAGACAGACAGTCAGACAGACAGATAGTCGGTAACGGGAACGAGAACTTATATGACTACTTATATGAATTAAATGAGATGCTCCCCACCAGGGTCTGGGCGAAGCCGGGCAGGGTCAGCTAGTCTTATATATAAATTAGGATGTGCGTATCTCTGTATGTATGTATGTCCTTTATACGCTCGCGAACGGCCCATCCGATTGAGATGAAATTTTCTACACGCCTTCCTTTCATTCCAGAGATGCCAACTGTCGTAGTTTTTTTTTCTTCTTCCTCCTCCTCCCTCCTCCCTCCTCCCCCTCCCAAAATACGTACGTCCAGGAAATGGTCTTCTACATAGACACTTCTCTCTGAGGTCCGCGTTAACATATTAACCTGTTGGGATGGCAATCAATCATCCTACTACCTCCTCCCTCCTCCTCCCTTCTCCCTCTTCCTCCTCCCTCTTCCTCCCTCCGCCTCCTCCCTCCTCCCACTCTCTACTCCTCCTTCCTCCTCCCTCCTCCTTCTCCTCCCTCCTTCTCCATCCTCCTCCTCCCTCTTCCTCCCCTCTTCCTGCTCCCTCCGCCTCCTCCCTCCGCCTACTCTCTCCTCCTCCTCCCTCCTCCTCCCTCCTCCTACTCCCTTCTCCTCCTCCTCCTCCTCCTCCTCTCTCCTCCTCCCTCCTTCTCCCTCTTCCTCCTCCCTCCTCCTCCCCCTCCTCCTCCACCCTACTCCTCCCTCCTCTTCCTAATCCCTCCTCCTCCCTCCTATTCCTCCTGTCTCCTCCTCCCTCCTTCTCCCCTCCTCCTTCTCCCTCTCCTCCCTCCTCCTTCTCCCCACCTCCTCCCTCCTCCTCTCTCCTCCTCCTCCCTCCTCCTCCCTCTCCCTCCTCCCTTCTCATCCTCCCCCACCTACGTTCTCCTCCTCCCTCCTCCCTCCTCCTCCTTCTCCCTCCTCCTCCCCCTCCCTCCTCCCCTCCTCCTCCTCCTTCACCCTCCTCCCTCCTCCCTCCTCCTCCCTCCTCATCCCTCTTCCTCCTCCTCCTCCCTCCTCCCTCCTCCTTCTCCCCTTTCCCCCCTCTTTCTCTTAATCCCTCCTCCTCCCTTCTCCCTCCTCCTATTCATCCCTACTCCTCCTCCTCCCTCCTCCTCCTCTCTCCGCCTATCTCTTCCTCCCTCCTCCTCCCTCCTCTCTCTTCCTCCTCCCTCCTCTCTCTTCCTCCTCCCTCCTCCTCCCTCTTCCTCCTCCTCCTCCCTCCTCCTTCCTCCTGCTCCCTCCTCCTCCCTCCCTTCTCCTCCTACCCCTCCTACCCCTCCCTCCTCCCCTCATCCGTCTTCCTCCCTCCTCCTTCTTCCTCCCTCCTCCCTCCCCCTCCTCCCCCTCCTCCTCCCTCTCCTCCTCATCCCTCCTCCTCCATTCTCCTCCTCCCTCCTCCTCCTCTCTCTACCTCCTCCCTCCTCCTCCCTTCACATTCCTCCTCCTCCCTCTTCCTCCTCATCCCTCCTCCTCCTCTATCCTCCTCCCTCCTCCTCCTCCTCCCTCTACCTCCTCCCTCCTCCTCCCTTCACATTCCTCCTCCTCCCTCTTCCTCCTCCTCCCTCTCATCCTCTTCCCTCCTTCTCCTCCCTCCTCCTTCTCCCTCTTCCTCCTCCCTCTTCCTCCCTCCGCCTCCTCCCTCCTCCCACTCTCTACTCCTCCCTCCTCCTTCTCCTCCTCCTCCCTCTTCCTCCCTCTTCCTGCTCCCTCCGCCTCCTCCCTCCGCCTACTCTCTCCTCCTCCTCCCTCCTGCTCCCTCTCCCTCCTCCTCCTCCCTCTCCTCCTCCTCCTCCTGCGATCTCCTCCTCCCTCCTTCTCCCTCTTCCTCCTCCCTCCTCCTCCCCCTCCTCCTCCACCCTACTCCTCCCTCCTCTTCCTAATCCCTCCTCCTCCCTCCTATTCCTCCTGTCTCCTCCTCCCTCCTCCTCCCTCCTCTTCCCTCCTCCACCTCCCTCTTCCTCCTCCCTCCTCCATTTACCCAAGACAGACAGACATACAGATAGTCGGGAACGGGATCTTATATGACTACTTATATGATTTAAATGAGATGCTCTCCACCATGGGCTGGGCCGGGTCAGACAGACAGACAGACAGACAGACAGATAGATAGACAGACAGACAGACAGACAGTCGGGAACGGGAGCTTATATGACTACTTATATGAATTAAATGAGATGCTCCCCACCAGAGTCTGGGCGAAGCCGGGCCGTGTCAGCTAGTCTTATATATAAATTAGGATGTGCGTATCTCTGTATGTATGTATGTATGTATGTCCTTTATTTGTTCGCGAACGGCCCATCCGATTGAGATGAAATTTTCTACACGCCTTCCTTTCATTCCAGAGCTGTCAACTGTGATATTTTGTTAGTGTGAAATCGCCTGCTTACTCAGTATTATTTCATTTTTCATTTTTCATCATAATTTCATATATCTCAGGGGACCTAACTCTGTAAAAGTTATTTCAAGGGGCATAACTTTTCTGTATAACTTATAGTCATATTGTGGCATCGTTTTCAAAGATTTATAAACTCTATGTCCATAGTTATGTACCGGCATATGAGTTATAATAAATAATGATACAATCTGTAAGGCATTTTCAAAGTTTTCATAAAAATGATGCACAATGCATAACATTGTAACTCATCTTTTTTTGCTTAAGAAGTTACTGTAGTCATGCAGGTGATTAGAAAGAGATTTCATTAAAAATAATGGATGGTGTGTGGTAGAACGTTCTTTTAAGTTACATTTTTTGTTGTTGTATGAATTTAATGAAGCCGAACAGGGTCAGGCAGACAGATAGACAGACAGACAGATAGACAGTCGGGAACAGGAACTTATATGACTACTTATATAAATTAAATGAGATGCTTCACACCAGGAGCTGGGCGATGTCGGGCCGGGTCAGACAGACAGACAGACAGACAGACAGACAGACAGATAGTCGGTAACGGGAACGGGAACTTATATGACTACTTATATGAATTAAATGAGATGCTTCCCACCAGGGACTGGGCGAAGCCGGGCAGGGTCAGCTAGTTCATTATAAATATTATGACCTTGCCTTTGATGAAACAGATATCATTGTTTATGTATGTGCATTATGAAACCGTGAGATTGTTTCATTGAAAATATAGCCTGAATATTCGCTTTGTTTTCAAAACTGACATGTCTGTCCCAAGGATGGTTCTCCTATGCTTGCAATCTCATCTGCTATGAGTAATTTATTATATGCTTTGTAAATATGTATAGCTATCAATGCATATAATCTGCAAATTGTATGTGTGCTATAGAATGTTTTCTCTAAGTGAATCTCTTAAACCTTTTTTCTCCTGAGCTGCAAAACTTACTAACAACGTATAGCACGAAGGGCTTTTCATGCTGAGGAAATTGTGTTGCTAAACTATAGCTTGACTTTCGTGCACTTATGATTGAATATTTTTGTTTACATCGTTTGTAAATATACAGCGTGTGAGATTGTCATGTAATCTTCTTCATGAATAATTTTATGAGAGTGAAGTGAATGCCAGATTTTTTATGAGTTATAATCTCATACAGGAAGAAAGATAGACGCACCATATATCCATATGTCTTGCAAGACGTGCACTTCACGCCAGCATTGATCAATTGTGTTGATGAGTTGGCGGATATTTTATGTTCAGGGAATTGTTAACAGCATTCTTAAAGATTTGCCCTCATGCCATTTGTGCCTGAGGTTTGTGCACGTATTATGCTTGCAACACTGAGTGGGTTTCAGAACAGCGTTCATTAAACCCCCTTTCCTAAGGGGAAAGGACCATATGTTCTTGTGTTCTAGTTTTTGAGATAAATATCCATTAGATGGCTCCTACGTTGTTCTATGAGAAGATTCACATGTTTTCTCTTGTGTGAGTGTTTTACATTTATGTTGGTTCATGATTATTACTTTCACTGCGTTAGTACATTGACCTTTGGCTTTACCCAGGTCGGAAAAGTCAAAGGCACTAAGGAAGATGTTGGAGGAAGTGTCGGTCACGAATGGGTGTTGATCATTGAGTGGATACCCCACACATTTTCAGAGTTGGACTGGACTCCATCAGCTTCCCTTGTTTTCTTTTCTTTACGTTTTTGTTGATATTTCAGTTATGATGACATTGAGTTTTATTTCTAATGTATCTCAATTGTGTTCTTTTCCCCCATTTTGTAGCACCAGAGAAACAGGTGGTATATTGGCCCTATATTCAAGAACAGGAACCTTGGTAACAGCCCTGGCTATGATTTGTACCAAACTTGGTCTGGAGAGTACAATTGTTAACTGCCGCACTCACTGGATTATTATGTTAGCCCATGGGTATACAGAGTGGATTATTTAATTGGGTTGAAATGTCGGGTCCCCTATATCTGGGAGCTACCAGACTGCGTTCCTTATTACAGTGTCTGCCAAGACACGAGGATTTGCCTTTTTTATGTGAATAAAGAGTGATACCCTCTTTATGGATCAACCGCCTGTTTTCACCTCCAATTTGGCCTATACAAGAAGCTGATGGATAGTCCATGTTTCACCTATATCAAGGTGGATACTATAATTTATGTGTGGACTCTCAGCTTTATTTGCAAATCTATTCCACTTCTCCCCCAGATATGTGCAGGCAAGCTCTATACCCAAATCCAAGCGATAACAATCATGTATCCATCTGGAGAAATATATGTCATTTCTATACCAGACGGATTACACTATGCAAGGGTATAGCTAACCCAGCTCATCAGCAGCTGTGAACAGGAGGAAGTATGTTCAGGTTAGAGATTGTGTAGGATTATTCTGAAGGATTATTCTTGCTAGCAATGGATATGGATACTATTCTGGTGGAATATGAGTGTTGTATGTAGTTTTTGGATATTTATGAGGGAGAGTGAGAGTTACCAGCATCACCCAGAGAGAGAGAGAGAGAGAGAGAGAGAGAGAGAGAGAGAGAGAGAGAGAGAGAGAGAGAGAGAGAGAGAGAGAGAGAGAGAGAGAGAGATCAGGAGGCTGTCTTTCTTTGAATAGAGTACTTAGTTAATTGTTTGACCTAGAGTGTTTTTTTTTAAAAATACCTTTTGCCTGACATAATGTTGGTTGTTTATGAACCTGTTAGTTAAGTTGGTGGGGGAAGGGAATCTATTCTTTTTTCCTGACTTATCTGATTCACATGAATATGATGTGGTATTTGATGTATACAATATCACAGTTCAGCTCACAGCGTTGTCCCAAAACCCAATACTTATCAATATAGAATGTATGTTTAACAAAGCTTTGGAGTTGATTCATTGTGATGTTTTCTTCAACAGTTGTTGTTCACATCTGTTATATAATACAGTTGTTGTATGACTCGGGTTATAAAAGTGTTGGAGATCACAAGTGAGGCTGGCGACCTACACATAGACAAATTGTCCTTTCAGAGTGAGCAGCTTACTCTGTTGCCTATGGTAAAATTCCAGGATCTCTACACCTTCTACGGGAACCTATTCTTATATATTAGTGTTGAACTTGTACCCTTTTTGTACTTTGATCAATATTTGGGGGTTCTGAGCCATTTAAGGGTTTCCTTAAGAAGGCTGATTGAGAATGATAAACCATCCCATTCGGATACCCCTAGCAAACCTAGCCTTATCAACCATATATTATTGTATCACCTCACACATGGCAACATATGGCAACACATGGCAACACATTAAATACATAGATTCTCATGGAACACACGGCAACACATTAAATACATAGATTCCCATGGAATACATGGCAAAACATTAAATTGATAAATTCCCATGGAACACATGGCAACATATTAAATACATAGATTCCCAAGAAATACATGGCAACACATTAAATACATAGATTCCGATGGCAACACATTAAGTACATAGATTCCCCAGGAACACACGGCAAAACATTAAATACACAGATTCCCATGGAACACATGGCAACAAATTAAATACATAGATTCTCATGGAACACATGGCAACACAATAAATAGATTCACATGAAACATGTGGCAGCACGTTGAATACATAAATTCCCTTGGGCTGAGTTGAGTTAAGCTGAGTTAACAACCGACATCACTGCACTCAGGACATTCCCATAAGTGCTCCGTCCCCTCGTTCAACAGCCAGCGAAGAGTTATGCTACTAATCGTTCCCACCGCTATCTGATTAAAAATTCTCCTGGTCTTCCTTTTCAGTTTTGAGATTCTTCCAGACCCCCTGCCGATCCTCCGCAATCTCATTCTTTCCAAATATGGGTTCTCAATCTGTTCCTCCGCCTTCTCCCACAAGCGCACGACCCCCCCCCCCCCTCCCCTTGTCCATAGGCAATCTACCACCAAGAGGTGCATTCCCTGCTAGCCTATCAGCCTGTTCATTCCCCTGCACCTCCGCATGGCCAGGGCAAAATATTCATACAATTCTCACAATCTGTGACATCTGAAGCGACGATAGCCATTCCACACGAAAAATTCCTTTCTCCACCTTACTAAGCATACTCTTTGAATACGTAATGTGTGTCGCAGTAGTCTCCTCCAGCCAACGGAATGCCGCTGTTACTGTCTCCACCTCCATTCTCATGCTGGAAGTCGTAGTCTCATATGCCAGACTCTCCATTTTCAATACGCCTTTGCAATAAATCCCCAACCACTACGTCTGTTTCTTACTACTGACTCATCGGTATAGATGACTATGTCGCCTTCATGTGTGTTACTCTGGATCAGCTGTTGCCCTTCAAACACAGTGCGGCCCACTACCCTTTCCCTGCATTCACGACCCAGTGTTATTATTACATTGTGCCAGTCCGTCATGTCTTCCCGAACTTCAACCCACCATTTTTCACGATTGATGGTCTCTAAATCACACACCTGACGTATAGAAAGTTCCGCCTGTGCCATCCAGGACCTGCCTAGTCTTAGTCTATGACCCTTGACTATATCCATTGCTGCATGCAGCGGGTGATCCCTATCTGCAGCAACTCTCATGTACCATTTGGCCTGAAGGACTCTATGTCTATCCGGCATTGTTGGTAGCGCCAGCATTTGCCTCATGCATATAATTGGTGTGTCATTTGTGCACCCTAGGATTACTCGCATGACAGCATTTTGTATACGCTCCAACTTTCAAGCTGGCCCTTTGATAATGTCAGCAGCCCCAAACGATACTCAATGACAGCAAATATTAACTGCCGAAAGAGCTTGAGGAGCATCCTCTGATCTCCCCCGGTTGCTGCCATAGCCCCAATGCATTAAGTCCCCTGCCAGCCTTCACCACCAAAGCCTCCACATGATCCTTAAAAGACACCTGTCAAAGGTGATACCCAAGTACTTCAGTTTACTCTCTCGACTAAGAGGGCATCCATTCAACATAATACCTGGGACATCTGCCTTGACGACCCGGTTATCCAGGGAGTACCACACGGCCGATGCCTTGTCTGGGTTTATAACGGCCCCTGCGTCCCTGCACCACTCTGCTACCCCATATACTGCCACCTGTAAGTCTTTCGCCAAACTGGCCCTGTCTCTGCCCCGTCTGTACACCAGCACATCATCTGCAGATGTCAAGATTCTACCCACACCTGGTGTCCCAATAGCTGCGATTTTGCTGGTGTAGACATTAAAGAGCACTGGGGACATGGCAGATCCCTGTGGCAACCTAGGTGTAATAGTACAGGGGTCAGAAGTCCAGGAACTCATGCGCAGTGCAACCTTACGCTCATAAAGGGTCGCCGCAACCCATCTGACAAGGCAAGGGCAGACCTCCATGTCCAACAGTGTGTGCATTAACCGATGATACCTAACCCTGTTATACGCATCCTCCAGGTCAAGAGCTGCCGCCACTGTCTCCTGTTTATCCTGGAAACCCTCGTAGACATCAAATGCAAAAGTTGCAGCATTTGCCCAGGTGGCCTTCCCAGGCAGGTAACACCCGAGCCCTTTGGGAAGCAGATTACGACTTTCCAAATGTCGTTGGAACCTGCGTGCTACTATCTTTTCGAGGACTTTGCCATAAGTGTTTTGCAGAGTTATGATTCGTTATCCATTAAGTCTGGAGTGATCCTTACCTGGCTTTGGGAGTGGGACCAGGTAGCTATGCAGCCAGTCGTAGGGTATTTCCGCCGTATTGATGCTTAGGTTGAAACAAAGAGCCATCTCTTCCAAGTCCCCATAATTTATGTTACTAATATGGGAGTACCCCACCCCATTGGGACCTGGCGCTGTGTCTTTAGCCCGCTTCAGTACCCGTCTAATATACTCCACCTTAATCTCACAGTCCTCCTTCCTAGTGACCCGTGACACGGCTTCTCTGACGTTATCTCTAATAGCTCTGTCTTGCTGATCCGTCTGTTTTAAACATCGTGCAACAAAAGCCTCCCCTTTGTCCTTGTCAGTTGTCATAAGTGTTTATGTATCATCATAAACGGTACTATGTATACCAGGCATCGCCTGTCTCTTCATCTGCCGGTGCAGCCTCCAAAATTTTCCCAATGTCACATCCCCACCGACTTCATTGATAAACTGTCCCACTAAATCCTCTTTGCTTCTGCTGCCTGGAGTTTAAAATCCTGCAACTTTTCTATTTTATATCTTTCAGCCTCCTCCAATTCTTTGTCAACTGAATTGGTTGCTCTCCGCACCTTCTGCCAATTCCTTATGGCCGCCGTCTTTTCCCTCCATGAATTCTCCACCTCTGGTGTCCACCATGGTGGTTGTGTGAAAATTCTTCTTATTGGTTTAGATCTTCCCTGTGATCTAAGGCGCCCCAAGAGCGAAGAGTGGTTGCGATCATAACTGAATGCCCTGCGAGCTCTTATAGCCCTAACTGTGCTGGGCTTAGGTATCTGCACAGAACAGGGGAGGTGGTCACTTCCATGGTCTCCAAGGACACTCCATTTTATGTTTGATACCGCCTCTTGGGATACAAGCGCCAGGTCGATGGCCGTGTCAGGGTCCCCTGGTTTCATTGCTAGCCCAGTGGGTGTCCCATCGTTTAGACAGACAACATCCGTCTAAGGCAAGGCCTCAGCAAGAGCAGTACCCTGTCTGTTCTCTTCCGACCTGTCCCATTCCTTGGCGCGGGCGTTGAAATCACCACATATCAGATACCTGGTACCAGGGGTATCCACTGAACCTTTCAACCAGTCCCAACTCTCTTTGCTTGTGCAGGATTCCCCACTTACATATATATTTATCAGGTTCCAGCTGTATTCGCATTTTTTATCCGCATTCCCTGCACCACTTTACTCTCCTGACGTCACCCAGTCATATTCAGTATTGAATGCTGTAAACTAGGGGTGGCCAACCTTTTCAGCAGGCGGGCCAAGTTTCAGAAATAATATTTCCTGCTGGGCCACGCACCTAATGTTTTTTGTTAATTAAAGTAAACAAGCAAACGTGCTACAACTTCGACCACTTCGTCGTTTCCCACTTCGCGGGCCGCAACATGACTCCTCGCGGGCCGCATGCGGCCCGAGGGCCTCGTGTTGGCCACCCCTGCTGTAAACCATCCTTGACCAACAGAGCCTGCCGATGTCTTCCCTGCCCGGTTGGGTTAATGTAACATGTATAGCCAGGGCACTTAACAGAATTTGTATTCAGTTATTGTAACATCATTAAATACGTTGATTCCCATGGAAACACATTAAAAACACAGATTCCCATGGGGCACATGGCAACACATTAAATACATAGATCCTGCTTACAACTCAAAATACACAGACCAGGAAGAAGAAGAAGAAGAAGAAGAAGAAGAAGAAGAAGAAGAAGAAGAAGAAGAAGAAGAAGAAGAAGAAGAAGAAGAAGAAGAAGAAGAAGAAGACGATCAACAACAGCAGCAGCAACAACAACAACCACAACAACAACAGTAACCATAGGGGAAAATGTCAAGAATGTGAATACAAAGAGCAATATAAATAGTCAATACAAGAACCAGTAGCCTAACCTGGGCAGAACAAGAACTAGAACAAGAACCAGTAGCCTAACCTGGGGAGAACAAGAACTAGAACATGAAGCCAAGCCCGGAGACTATAAAATGAGTGTAAAAATGTGGAATTAGCAACACATCGTAATCACCATGTGCCCAGCCAGCTGGCGTAGGCGTGTAAGTGTCTCCACAGATCACTGTCCTTTGTGTTCTGGATCATCTTTGCTGACCATATTCCTCCATGCCACCGTTGCTGTCATCCATCATAATTTCTCTAGGTCTGCCTCTGTCTCTTTTCGCTTGATCTTTCCAGTTGTCGCGATGTTTCCCAATGCCTCTATTCTCATCACGTGACTATATAAATATGTTTGTCTCTTATTTGTTATTGCACATAAAGTTATAGTTTCATTCCAGACAATAGTTGTTAGTTTCTCTGACTGTCCAAGGAATTTGAAACATTCGTCTCAGAAAGCACATCTCTGTTGCTTCCAAGTTCTTCCTAATTTGCTAATTTACGTTCCGAGATTCACTGCCATATAAATTTATATAGCATTTCATCGCTCTCTTTCTTATGTTAACTGATTGTGGCTTATTTCATAATATACCTTTCATTTCCTGAAATTCAGCCTTTGCTTGCCCTATTGTGTTCTTAATCTCTGTTGTGCATCTTCCATATCAACACTTAAAGATGGATAAACACTGTAAACAGGGTGAGAATCACAGACTGTTTACCAGTAAACAACACTGTGGAATATGTTACAACATGGCAGACTGATTCACACTTGCACAACATAGAGAATATGTTACAACATGGCAGACTGATCTACTTACTGCTGAACCAGGTGCTGTCGGACGCGCAGGTGACAATGTAATCGCTAACTGATATGATATTAAATTATCGTGAAAGCTCCGCAGATTGTGATGTGAAATGCGCATTTGTGTGATACTGACAGGGGCGTACACATTCTTCGACTGGGTAATTAACTGTTAAATTACAGGGGTGGCGAACATGGCGGTGATTGAGGTAGAAAGAGCAATGGATGTGATAAAAATCATTAGCGTTGTTAGAGGCTGTAGACCACCAGAGAACTTTAAGGACACCTGGGAATATGTTTTCTTGTCCATAGTGAGGCAGATGGAAGTGAAGCGGGAAGCCGCCAGACATGAACTGTCTTTTAATTAACCAACACAGAATTCCGATTCCGATTGCAATTCAAAAACAAAAATTCCAAATTCGACCTCGTCTAACCTGCTTCATCAGCTGTGGTTATTGTTGAGGTCCGTAGTTTTTGTGGGTTTATTCACCCTAATTCTTGTCTTGTGAGTCCTATCTCGGACTGGTTATGTATCGTTTGTGTCTGTGACGTCAGCAGTGGTCGGCGGCTATCCTTTGTGCTCGTCTTTGCTTGTGGTTTTCTTTGTTGGTGTAGGCTCCTGGCTCGTCTGGCTGCAGTCCTTATAAGGACTTTTCGTTATCCCACTCCATGCATCGTAAGCTGGGGGTTCGGTCGGCGGCTGTCCTTTGTCCTTGTTTCCTCTTGGTGTTTTCTTTGTTGGCGCAGGTTCTTGGCTTGACTGGTTGAAGTCCTTAAAAGGACTTTTTATTTAGTTTTATTTTTTCCCCCCACCTGTTCTGTGTAATGCCCGTAGAAGCTTTTCGATGCTTTCACTTTGGTCTTCAAGTAGTTGCTGTTTTTCGATTGTTTCCTCTGTTGTCAGCCATGGGACGATCACTCCGTCCTCGATATAGTACTCAATGCCGGTATGAAAGTCAGAGAATATCTCCTGGTATTCTATGGGTTTCCCCTTGAGTTTCTTCATCTTCTTTCCTTTTGCTTCCTGTCTCCTCATGTATTCCTCGTGCCTGAGTTCCTCTTGCCTTGCCCGTTCTTTTTCATCTGCTGTGTACCACTCCGTGGCTTCGACCGGTTCCTCATCTTGGCTTTCTTCGGCTGTCTGGCGGGATGTTGCTTTCTCCTTGGATTTTTTGGGCGTCGAGGTTCAGCTGCTAGTTTTGTCTTGCGTCTCCGGCTCGGATTTTTGCTGTGTGTCTTTAGTCTTTTTTGCGGTCTCTTGCCTGGCTTCTGCTGGTTTGTTTTGAGTTGATTTCATTTCAGCTTTTAGCCGCTCTCTCTCCGCTTTTATATTGCGTAGCATTTCTTCGTTTTCCTGCTTCAACGCGGTCATCTGTTCCACTTCTCGCTTGATGTTTTGCTGGATCTCCTTTATTTCTGCCAGTAGATTCTCGTTGTCGCTGGTCGGGTTAGGCGTCAGCAGCGCCTTGACTTGTTTCTTTAACTCGTCGATCTGGCTTTGTAGTTGTGCTCTTTCATCTTGCGAGATGCCCGTGGCTGTCCCGCACCTCCGCATTGCTTCATTGTATGGAGTCTTTGTGGTGATGGCGATCTTTAACACGTCTCTGTGTCTCTGCAGGTACGGACATCCCAAGTATCTAGCTCCATGCTTGCCCTGGCAGTTGGCGCACTTTCTTCTGTTGTTAGGAGCTCGGAAGTCCGTGTCCAGCTTGGCCAGCGGACATTCCTTCAAGGCGTGGTGATCGGCGCAGCAACGACAGATTTCCGTCTTACTGCGACATGTTGCACCAACACAGAATTGGTGCAATCAGTCTATATACTCTGGTGGGGATGTTCAGGGGGAGATCTGGGCACCCATGAACATGTCTGCAGTCTGAGGCATATGATCCTTACTAATCACGTTTAATGGGTTGTTAGCATTTCCGGTCCATCATGTAGGATAGGCGGGCGAACTGGTAAGGCCTCTGGATAATTTATGCTTGTGGCTAAGGTTCGCTAAAGTATTTTCCCCACGTTGGACTGGAAGCGTATGTTCCGTCACCCAGCTACTGAGTTGAGTTTGTGGAGCGACACAGTGAGCTGTATATTTCTTGTGGCGTGCTGTTACATCTGTCCACGAATGTGTGTAGCGTAAACTGTGTGTTCAGAAAAATGGCGGCCGGAAGGTCGCTGAACTAACTGGGATGCCTTATGCAGTAATGTGTGGCTGCTGGTTTTCTAGTGACTGCCGCTTCCACCGACGATGAACTGTATTTCTCGTGGCGGATGTTTGTGTTGGCATTCTGGCAGCAGCATTATGAAAATTATACCTGTGCGGCCTGTTGGCTTGTCGAGAGTGCTGTCTGTTCCAATTTTCATATGGGGCAGTGAGGAGCATTTTTGTGTGATATTCCCTGGCACAGGACGGAGCATAATGGGACGGACTTTTGCTGTGAAGTTGGCTCCGCGACTAACTAACTAAACTAACTAACTACCTAACTAACTAACTAACTAACTAACTAACTAACTAACTAACTAACTAACTAACTACCTACCTACCTAACTAACTAACTAACTAACTAACTAACTAACTAACTAACTAACTAATCAACTAACTAATTAACTACCTAACTAAATAACTAACTAACTAACTAACTAACTAACTAACTAATATAACTACCTAGCAAGCTAACCAACTAACTAACTAACTAACTAACTAACTAACTAACTAACTAACTAACTAACCAACTAACTAACCAACTAACTAACAAACTAACTAACTAACTAACTAACTAACTAACTAACTAATCAACTAACTAATTAACTACCTAACTAACGAACTAACTAACTAACTAATATAACTACCTAGCAAGCTAACTAACTAACTAACTAACTAACTAACCAACTAACTAACTAACTAACTAACTAACTAACTAACTAACTAATCAGCTAACTAACTAACTAATCAACTAACTAATTAACTACCTAACTAACTAACTAACTAACTAACTAACTAACTAACTAACTAACTAACTAACTAATATAACTACCTAGCAAGCTAACCAACTAACTAACTAACTAACTAACTAACTAACTAACTAACCAACTAACTAACCAACTAACTAACAAACTAACTAACTAACTAACTAACAAACTAACTAATCAACTAACTAATTAACTACCTAACTAACTAACTAACTAACTAACTAATATAACTACCTAGCAAGCTAACTAACTAACTAACTAACTAACTAACTAACCAACTAACTAACTAACAAACTAACTAACTAACTAACTAACTAACTAACTAATCAGCTAACTAACTAACTAACGAACTAACCAACCACAACCAAC